>JAOWBC010001387.1:16407258-16437887 GCA_028566105.1 Hypoplectrus providencianus | reverse complement strand
CACACACACACACACAAAATCAAACATATTGTGCAACACAGTCATAAAAATACACTTCCCTGAATCAGGCCTCATCATTACATAGTCACATATCAATGTGGAAGCACTCAGGGTTACACTCCCTCTGTGTAGAAGGGTGATTGCCTTGGCTTATATTACTGGTAGTGTAATAATAGTTTATGTGATTAATATGACAGATGGAATAATATTACAAGATCAACATTTTTTTTATGTATGAATAAAAGAAGGCGAGGTAATGGCGGTCAGAATCACATCTCATTAAGCGACAATTAGAGGGGTGCTATGATAAAAAGTTATGAGGGCATGTCTGCTCCTCAGAAGTCTCATCTTGTTATCCTTTATGTTTCAACAGTAGATGTCTGCTGGACTGGCAAATTTGCAGATGCATTATTGATAATGCTACTGATTTAAATTATGCATCTTTGGACCTTTAAATATTTAAATTTACTTTATGTATTGAGCAGTTTGAGGCTGAATTTATGCTACAGAAATAATCTAAAGCCTTATCACTTTAAAATACACAGTAGAAGAGGAAGTGGAGTTTAATATAACAGAGTTTTACGATACTCTTATTATGCAAATAAATGTGTTCAACTGAATAAACATTTCTATGTCAGCATACTTTTCTTGACATAACATATAGTACAACTGTTGAGGTCTCAACATAAAGAGATTCTGTATTTTTGTATGCAAATTCACACATTTAAGATCTCCAAAATCAACACCCAACGCATAGCTTCCAGTGGGAACGTGTGGTGTAAGTTTAACCTTTCTATAATGCAATGCTCTTGAGTTACAGCATTTACAAGACTGCGTCTGCACACAGAGCGACAGACTGACTGACGCCACCGTGATGGCATAATGCTGTGCAAAACAAATATTTCACCCTGTATGTCAGACTGTAAAAAGATAGATTTTTATCCAAAAGCAAAACAAAAACAGAGAACAAGAACAATATTCAAAAAGTACCTGAACCAGTGAAAGAATGAAAGCATAAATAGGAAGCAGTGGGAATTAAAAACTGCAGTGACTGCGAAGGTCACCCTTCCAGATCCCCCTAACCACGGCTGTGCTCTGCGACCGCAGAGAGCTGACAGAGGCATTCCAGTGTCTCATCACATCAACAGACCCCTCGCTAACACCCTCCATGACCACTCGGACAACACGCTGTGGGTCACCACAAACCGCTAGGGACCATACTGATGAGGCTTTCCCTGAAAACCTTTTAGTATGCAGTATGTGTGTGTGTGCATGAGCTTGTGTTGTATGCATGCATAGATGTTTGTGGTTGCATGCATACATGTCTGTTTGCATGTGCCATAATATATTATATTGGTAAATGCAGGGTGCATATACAGTGGTGGGCCTGCTAAAGCTGTACTTTCTGCATCATAATTTAAAAATGTGAAGAGTTCCAATTATGGACGCTGATTTAGTGTTATTAAATTTGATTTAATTTTCTCTGTCTGCAGATAATGTACAAAGTACAAGACTTGCATACAAATCCCAAACACAGAAATAGAACTATGATTAAATACTCTAAGAAAGTTAGAGTACTCATTAGGCAAAAACTATCAATATATCATATGTTAGATTAGTATCATACATTTGCTATTCATTTACAGAAAGTATTTTATAACTAAAGATTATCTTGCAAAAAAATTGTATCTGAAATATGTCTCTGTGGCTGAGAGAAGTTTCGGATGTAAGGAGTCCAGCTTGTGTGCCAGCTGCAGGTCAGCTCCACACACTTACACACATATGCTGTATGGCCATTTATTTGTGGAGAGGGGTGTTGATATGCACTTGGAGTTGTGTGTCACTTTTCACATTAAACAAACGCATTTACTCGGGATGCAATGTGAGACCCACATGCTAGAGTGGGTAAAGGTCCAGAGGATGACTGAGATTTATGGTGTGTGAGACACTCAGCATAATGACAGATGTACAAGATCACACTCAAACACACAATCTGGCTCAGAGTCTGACACAAATACACACGTGTGCCCAGAGTTGAGAGACGATAACAAGAACACCTTGTTCAGCTGCTTTCAGTGGGTGCAAACAAAAACCACACTGCTGTGGTGGGGACACAAGATGCAAAAGATGAAGACAAAACACGCAGTGGCATGGGGCAGAAACACCACCGCGAATAAACTAATTCACAAACATGTATATGTGAAAGCACATGCCCTGCAAATTGATTTTAAAGGAACAGTTCCAAGCGTCAATATACAAAAGAACATGCTATTCTAATGCATGACAGGAATCTACTGTGTTCTAGTTTTTTGTCATGCATTAAATCTAATCAAACATCACAAATCATAATCCACCCACTACTGACCAGCTCTTTGCTCTTCTCAGAGAAGGCCTCCTGCACATACAGTCTCCCCACAGCATTGTCCATGTTGTTGTTGACGTAAAGCGCGCACTGTCTCCAAACTGCTGCCTCTGACGTTGTGCCAGACAGAGCCTGCAGGGAAAGTAACAAGGCACCGATCAATTAGAGACACAGGATAAACACTCAGCATGTTGGGTAAAGAGGCTCAAGACAATTCATAATTTGCACTTCCATTTTGCATCACTATTACACTAAGGACTATAAGGAATTAGACAGAAGGGACAAGATTAGATAATTAAGAAATGTGGAGGAAGAATATGAATGGGGCTAAGTTTGGACATTTATGAGAGCCCAACAGATTTTCATCAAGGTACCAACATGTTTTTGCTCGCAGACTGGCCCTAGGGATTCTTAAATTGGTGCCACTTTGATCCATATTAAAACATCTCGCCTTCTAAAGTTTTGTGTGGATACTAATGATTTCCCAAGGATATATCCGACAGTTTTTTTGTGATACCTTGACTTGACATCCGGCACCGTAGAGAGGTTATATTTGTTTTTTGGTTGCACGTTTTAACTGTTGAATGAATTTCCATTAAATTGAGAACAGACCATAGACTTGGATGATTAGCTGTGTTTAAATTCTACTCATTTAGAAGGTGACTCCACTGCTAGACTGGTTGTTTAATTGCTACTGAAAAACCTTACATCAGTGAGTCTATGACTTGCTGCAAGTCAGTTTATAAGTCAGATAATACTTATGTTTTTTTCCTGCCACAAAATATGCAATAGTGCATTACTCTGAATCCTAGGTTATGCATTGACCCCGTAGGTTTAAGGTCAGGATAGCCTATTGGTCATTGGATAAAACCAAAAATTTGGTGGATTCCTGGCCAGTCCTATCACCTGAATGCCACACATGTTGGGTCTTGCCAACACAAATACTGGGATTTATATTCAAGCTGCAAAGGCATTGGTCCATGGGAATGTGTAACACTGACCATCTTCCTGTGAATGGGAATATCTGTCTACTCCTCTTCTGTTTCTGTGGTTCAGGCATTTATGAACCCCTGAGAAATGACTGCAATACATTTTTAGACCTTTAGCAGCAAGTCAAAGTTCGACTTTGTGCACGACAATACGGCGCCATAGGAATGAGTCCATAAACTCAGAAGTAATTGTAGCACTCTGTGGTTTATCATCTCATACTCAATGAGGATTTTGAATGTTTCAAAATTAGATGGCTGTAGTTGCACAAGCTTACGAGATGTTAACATTTTGTTGAATAACATAGCATGAAAATAACATGAGCAAACTACCCCAATTGGAAATTTTGAAGATTTTGCATCTCTTTAAGAAAGCAGTAATAAGTGGTTAAATCACGCAGGAAATGGACAGGGACTCTCACAAGTCCGTCTAACAATCTTGAGATGTATTTTTAGTGCTCTTGCAAATTCTTTAGCATCCTTCCCTATGATTCAGTATTAGTTGTGTTGTTTTTATCTTAAGACAGGTCTAATGACATGATCTAGGTGGTGTACCTTGCGGAAGGCTTTCCTTGTGTCCCTGTAAGCTCTGCTCAGGCCCACCACCATGTTCATAGCAAAACGCCACACCATGTAATTCTGCAGATCCCTGTGGAAGAGGCAGGATGTTAAGGGAACATCTTTTACTCACACAAGGCTCAGATATATCTGTGATGGAAGAGCTCTGCAGTGTTTTCATTGCCGCACATAACCGCCCCCAGAAGCAGGCTATCATACACCAACATGACTACAGACTCATACAAACACATACACACCTCTTGTTGTATCTGGCCAAGATAAGGTTAAGTCTTCTATAATAGTTGGGGGAGTAGTTTATGACCTTCTCTGTGTCAGGAACGCTGATGTTGACTGTATCCATTATCTTAGCTGTGAAGTAACTCCAGTCAAACACCTTCGAGTCAGGAGCCCAGACAAAGAGGATAAAAAAAAACATTAGCAAGAGGAAGGAAAGGTGAAAGAAACAGAAATTTTTGACAGAGAAGGAGTCTATTTTTTACCTGCGATTCAACCTCAAGGGTGAAGTTGGCGTTCAGATCACCCAGTTCCATCTTATTGTAAAGCAACACTGGGTTGTTACGGTCCTCTGGAGTATCAGTAGCCTTGGAGTGAGACAGAGATAGAAAATCAGAAATTGCTGTCACAACATAACCCACTTGTTTCCTGACACGTGTGCAATTGCAGTGTGGGTCCAGCAGCAACAAACATATCTGGAGTCCCAGGAGGCTTCAGGTCTGTAAATGTCAGAGCTTGAACGTTGTGACTGTCTTGTAAAAGCCAGCAGCCGAGTGGAGTGGAAGTGGAGCGTGGCAGTGAGCAGAGCACAGAACCAGCACAGAATGACAAACGTGGACTGTGCAAACCTGTTGATGTCTGAGAAAAGTTGTTGTGTAAGGAGCAAGCTGGTTAACGGCTTATTTTACGCAGCAGCTGCTCCGACAGAGTGGAGCCCCAAACACACGCAGAGGAGAGAGGTTTGGGCTCCAAATGGAGGAGTTGAAGGTCACTCTGTCAGAAGTCGTTTCTTCACAAAATCCTCACAAAGTCCAAGGCTGAGATAGAAGATAAGGGGCGTTTTTGTTGCTGGGAAACATGATTACCTTCTTTCAGTTTCTCAGTAAACAATAAAAAATAGGGAGTCTAGGGAGTTGTCAGGTGTGACCGACTATTTAGGCTTTCTGCTGGGAAAAAGTGTAAATGCATGCTTACGTTGGCGATGTCCCGCTCCAGGTCCATGACTCGTGTCACCTCCTCTCTGATGCTAGTTTCATTGATGGTCAATCCACGGTCAGTGCGGATCAGCTTTGCCAGGTCAATCATGAACTGCTCGTAGGCCCGACATGCCTGTCAAACAACCACTCAATTAAACATTATTTTTTCTTTCACATAAAATGAAAGGAAGTCATAGTTTACATTCAGTCAACGACCAAAAAATGGTGACAACAATGTGCTACTTCCTGCATATGATAAGTGATATTAGCTGGCATGCTATGTTTGGTGTTGCTGCATGTTTGGCTGTGTTCGCTGTTGCTGATTCAAATTCATGTGGAAAGCTGTTCATATGCTTACCAGCGGCTCTGAAACTCTGTAGGGATGCTGAATCACAAATAATACCAATTCTACATAGTGTAGCTTAAGTGCTGTCTTTTCCTAACTTTTCAGACATAAATCAATTCTGTAACATCATATTAAGTCTTCTTGCCAAAGATTTGACATTAAATCATACATTTAATGCTGGGAATAACAACAAACTAACACTCCCTCATACCTTGAATTTTTCTTTTAAATTTAGGGAAAGGTCATTACTTTAAATTTAACCAATGACCAAGAAATTTGTGGAGACTATGTGCACTTACGCACAGATACACACACTCAAAGCCTGCCTCAAGCTAAGTGCGGTTAAGTGCTGCTTTTTGCATATCAACCAAGACTGCATGTAAATTGTAAAGTAAAACCAGGGCAGAGGATGTTTTGCTCC
Source organism: Hypoplectrus providencianus (assembly GCA_028566105.1). Taxonomy (NCBI): domain Eukaryota; kingdom Metazoa; phylum Chordata; class Actinopteri; order Perciformes; family Serranidae; genus Hypoplectrus; species Hypoplectrus providencianus. Next base: position 16,432,003 of record JAOWBC010001387.1, on the reverse strand, counting down.
GGTCGCAAACATCTGGTCTGGATTGAGACACTAGCAAATCTGTTCTGCTTTGCCTCTTTGATTATAATCGTCACTTACTGCCTCAGAGCACCTTTTTATTTATCACATGCACAGATGCTTGTAAATGCATGAAAGCGTACAAATGAACACAAAGTGAGTTCAGGTACTGATGTTTTAACTGATGCCCTCATCGTTTGTCGGGGATCATGTTTCCCAGAACAAACTCCCCAGGCCACACAACCCAGACTCAGTTGCTCCGGCCCGAATGAACAAATAAAACTGTTTTCAATGTGCATTAGCTTTAGACGTATTTCAAGCGTGTGTGTGTACACTTACCTCTGCGTAGGGTCCAGTGCAAGCATAGTAATCTCTGGACAAGAGACCCAGGTTTGTCTGTTGGTCAAACTGGCAAAGAGGAAGAAAATAAATCATAGTTATTCACATAAGGCAAAGAAAGAACATTTGAAGAAATGGGTGGGTGGTTATTTTCCAGTTAGATTGTGATTGTCTGTAGGGATGTGGGTCTATACAGAGAGAGAAAGAGAGGAGTGGTCTTTCTGGCTACTGTTGCACACCTACATGAATGATGTGTGAATTGGAATCCCTGTCATCGGTGCCGACAAAAAAGTTGACCAAGAGTTGAGTTCCGTATTTCTCATTCAGCTTGGCAATGACGTTCTCCAACCTCCACGTTTTACCTGAGTTAAAAAGGGAAGCAAAAGTGAAAAAGAATAAAATTGCTTGTATGTGACATCGGCTGTGCTTGACAGTGGATAAGAATACTCTACCATAGTTGGTTTCCCAGTTGTCCACAGCTATTGGCCACTCGAACACATCAGGCAGCATGTCGAGCAAAGGAGACCCTCCTCTGAGCTCGATTAAACCTTATATGAAGAGTACATACAAACAAACAAATGTCTGTTTCTAATAATTGATAGAATTATGTTATGCCAATCAAAAATCTGAATATGAATAGAAAATAATCCTTGTTATTATGCGTGCATTGTATTTATTATCAAGTGTAATCAATCTATGCAAATTTAGGGGCTTTCGAGTAGTTTATTGATGTGAGTTCTGAGCATAAATGCTTTTCAAGAAAGAATTCATTTGCATCACATCATGCTGTAAAGCTGAAAGACAATAATTGCTGCTTTGAAAAAAACTCCTAATGATTGTTTTTTGAATCTTTGGGTGATAAGTTTGACAATGCAATAATCAGAATGAGAGACGCATAACTTTTGATGAATGGGAGAAAAATGTTCGTTTCAGGAAATCAGAAGATGCAGAAAGGAAGAGTTTGTGTGCTGACTCACTCTCATTGGTACAGGACTTATAAAGGGTCTTAGCCTTGGTGAGAGCATCGGCTTCTCCCTCCACTGTTTTTTCAAGGACACCTACAAATAGAGCAGAGAAACAAAGCCAGCATGAAGAAATGAAATAAAGACAAAGACAGAATGATAAAGGAGGATTGAGCGTACATGTGATCAGAGGGAGGGAGAACGACTGAGGGGTGTAAATAACCTCAGGTACAGTGCAGTGTGGAGTCCTTTTTTCATCTTTGCAGATTCAAAATAGAATCCAGCCACCGTCTGGATGCATTTAATCATATTAATTAAGGCATCGTGTCTGTCCCCGTCTCAGAAAGCGCCAACAAAAATAAAGTGATAACTTCAAATCATGCCAAAACAGCAACTAGTGACTGTGTGTGTGTGTGTGCAGTTGGGGGTTAGCGGATGATATAAATTTGTCACAATAAGTATAGCGGTACTTTAAATGACCCTATATTTAATTAAATTCAAACAAAATACATACAGTAACAGAAAAACACATTTAAATGAATTCAGATACTGAATGTTATCAAGTTCATATTTAATAACAATACAATATTTTAATATAATATTTTTATGAATATAATAAAGGTTTGGAGGGCTTTGAAGTTACACTATGCAACTATTTTACCTTAAAGGCTACATAGAAGAAAAAGGGCAAGAAGGACTAAGCAACGGTGGATTTATGATGGTAAGTAATATTAACTGGCATGCTATGTCTTGTGTTGCTGCACATGTTTGATATTCAGTGTGTTTGCAAAGTTTCTGCAGGTCACAACAGATGCATGTGTACAGCTGTTGATATGCAGAACAGTGGCTCTGAAACTCTGTAGGGATGCTGAATAATGAAAAATACCAATTCTACATAGTGCAGCTTAATTGCTGTCTTTTCCTAACTGATCAGACATAAATCAGTTCTGTAACATCATATTAAGTCTACTTTCCAAAGATTAAACACTAAATCATACATTATTGCTTGGATACTAATTTGATTTATTGACCAGGAACCAGGAAAGCATAACAATGACCGCACACCAGTACATGATCATAAAACGTTACTTTGTACTGTGCATGGGCAATCTTTTTTGAAGGATGAATACATTATTAAACACAAACAGCAGTGCAATTCATCTTTTCTTTTGAGTGATTAAGACTTTTTGGGTCATTTGTTGAGGTCAGTGCTGTCATACAGACCACAAATTGCAAAAATGCAATGCATATTTTAATCTCTGGTTCCAATAAATTGAGATCTCAGAATGGAAGTGGTAATCAAGGCAAGGCTGGTGACCTCAGAATAGGGAAGTCACAGCACAAAAAAAATGTGCAAAGAAATCAAGGAGCAGCAGAGTTGAAGGTGTGGCAGTAAAGGGCCATTTGAAAACAAGAGTGAACACCATTGCCTGTTTTATTGCCTATGTTCATTGCCTCTTCAACACCTGTTGTGGGCATATGGACGCCAGTTAGCTCAGCCTCAGGCTAGATAGTGTTTTCAGGTAGACAGCTAATCAAAATGAGTGATAAGTGTTGGTGTGTAAACTTGCTCAACTGAGGGGGAGGGGAATGGGGCCAACAAGACACGTTTCTTGTGCTGCCTGAGGGCACAAAGTTCCACATTAAAGTTTAACAATTCCTTAAGGATGCGCTGTCGCTTTTCGGCAACATCGAAAAGGAGAGTGAGTGATCATCAGGATTCAAACTAACACCCACATGGTAATTTTGGTGTTTTCTTAAACCGCCATGGTGAGTGCAAGTGTTTTGTTGTGATAGTCTGTGTGTGTGTGCCCTCTGTGCACTCTATCATCCAAAGAAGAGAACTTCACACCCATCAACTAGAATCTCAAACTTTAGCTCATCTCTAACTTAAAGTATCTGGTGAAATGACATTCAGTACCTAACTTTAAAAAAATAAAGAAATATAAAATAAATAACACGCCAGCTTTCAGCTAATATGTCAGGGCTCATGGGTGGCACAGTGCTCTTTAAAAAAAACAATTTTAGAAAAGGCTTTTCCTGTCAGGGATAAGGAGCTGAAATCCTGACACTTCAGAAAGTTAGTTTCAGCTATTATGATTTTCAGCTCACAGTTGCACTGCAAAAAATGAAATAAAACTACAATAAAATATCTTGAAACGAGCAATACATGCTTGTTTCTTGTTTGACAAGACCTTGGGTGGTTTGAGTTTGAACTGTTTGTTGTCTTACCTCACTAAGCTGTTAAGCTAAGAAACAATACATGTTTTACTGATATTATGTTGCCAGTTCTGAGTACCTTAATGCTGGAAACTGAAATTATGTTATTTAATTTTCTCTTTTACTTCACATGTTAAGAACAGATAATGACCAAGTGAAATTAACTATCAGTTATCAAACACTGCTGCATAACAGTCATGTAGGTGATCCTTAAAGACAAAGACAGCAATGCAATTTAAGTCATAAATAATCATACATCATAATTTAAGTCATAAGTTGAATAATTCTAATACATCATACATTACATTGGCTGATTGGCAACCAGGACCCACCACTGGATATAATTCCAAAACACACAGCCTTTACTATTGAGAAAATTGTTTTTAAAGGTTCTATATATGAAATTGAACATTGCAAGAAAATCTGTCCTGTGGAGAAATGGCACCTTGAATGGCGGAAAATCAGTTTGTATTGTCATCAGGATGGATGCAGAGCATGTAAATACATAGAGTGTCAATGGATTGGTGTAGAAAACACCAAGTTGTCTTGGTCGCAGATACTGCTAGTGCCACATCACGTGGTTCTTAATGTTGTATAGAACCCTTAAATCTTGTCTTTGTATTTAGGCAATTGTGTTGAGAAAGTTATCCTTAAATATAATATTTGTATCCAGATAAATGTTTTTTTGTGTGTGTGTGTTCTGTTTGCAGATCATTTTGGCTTTTTCAAGTCATATTTTTTTGTTGTTGACTTTTTATAGTGTTGGTATGGAAATTTGTGAGGAATTTGATGTGATCCCAAGAAATCCATAACACCTGGTCATGGTTCCCTGGTAAAGCATTACTTGGTTACACAGAAATGATAAATAATCCATTATATGCAACAGCAGAGCATATTTTTTATATATTTATGTAGCATCTATTATCTTGGGGCTTACAGTTCCTTCTCTGCTATGGAAAATTGTTTAGTCATTTTCCCCGGTTTTGAGTTCAATATTGCTTAAAATATATGTACCAGCAGCTCTTCCCAAATCCTGAGCATTATTATGTAGAGTACGCAGAATTTGGTTTATAAGGACTACTGCCTCATGAATAATGCATGCTGTATTTAAATCTAAATGCATGTGATAAACTTCCTGCACATGCAAAATTTAGAAGACCTCATGGCCGCTTTTGCTTTTGTTTAATGCTAATTTAGAAGCATAAATGAGCTGTCAAAATTGAAAGAAAGCAGGCAGAAGCCTCACATTCGAAATCAATGTACATTTACATTTATATGACATGCATTTTGGTGGTTGATGGCGGAGAGCTCTAACATTACTGTTTGTCTGATGTCTGTGGCATTTATAAGCGCTCCATTTTTCAGGTTTTTGAAGTTTGAAAGTGCTATAAATCAAGAGGTATCAGACAGCTTAGCAGCACAGTCTGCCTCTTCTGTGCATTCACGCAGTTGCCACCGGGTTAGCTCACTGAGTCAAGCTGTGCAAACAGCGTGTGCTTCGGTACCGTGCATATATCAGTCATCGTGGCTATTATTGCTTAAGCTCCCTCCTTCTCAAAGAATACAAAAACTTGGATTAAGGTAAATTTGTGTGTTTGCATATGTCTAACCCGACCTGCCTGGAACTAATCCTGCCTCTTTTGCAAAACAATGTGCTAAAATAAACTACGCCACAGCTCGCATCATTGAAACTAAATGTCCAAATGAAAATAATCCAACTATGAATGAGAATGAGGCTTAGTTCTAGAAAATGTGCTTATTGGCTTTCTTGTTAAGAGTTAGATGAGGGATTGATACAACCCTGATATTTTGCATGGAAATAGCTACCCTGGCTCTGTCCAAGAGCTTTAGAAGTGCTTAAAGGCAGGTTTTGTGTAGAATCAGTCATCTTACTGTAGGCAGAAATGTAAAAGCAGATTTCACATACTTGACTTAAAATACCATAACCAATTAAAATAAGTAGGACAACCTTTTAACTTTGATAAACCGCCGCACAACTAATGACTTCAGTGTTGCCTGTCACTCACAGCGTTATCTCTAATAAATGTTGCATTGGGATCAACAGATACACACCATCAAACTGCACATCTCAATGCAACGCCAGGATCAATACAGGAAGGAGGATGGATCTTGAATTTCGCAGTAAACTGACAGGAAACTCTCCCTTGAGTCCATCACTCATGTCACAGTGAGTTGGGATCTAAAGATGAAGAAAATTCGATTTTTTTCCCTTTCTTTGTAATTTTTGGGGCTTACTGACACGGCCAATCACAACAGAGAGAGTTAGATGAAGCATATGTTAAACAAGGTTTATCCCCATCTTTAATCTCCAATTTGATTAAATGTCACGCCAGATCATCGAGTCTTAAAAGCACCTGTTCTGCCAGTGCATATATTATGGAATATCCTCTCTCATTCAGCTGAGTGGCCCCAAAATATTCCAAAATTTCATTCAATATTAAATCATAATCTTTTTTAATTTTCATTTGGAGAGGGCTTTGAGTCGATTCTTTATCTAATTTCTACTTGTTTCACTCCCCGCATGACTGCCTTTCACTTCTGCCTCTTTCTACCCTTTCATTTTTCTAATCCTCCCGTTTTCTCATTACCATGTGTGCACTATTTATGTGCTCATTTAATCTTAATGAAGTCCTGAGATAGGGACCCTTCACAGGGCGCTTCCTGCAAAAGGGCACAGATCATGTGTGTGTGATTGGATTACTGACTGCCTGGTGCTAATGTTTAACCACAGCAAAGGCTTAGCCTCACACACACTCTCCCCTCTCTCTCCCCATGTTGGTGCCTGTTTGGATTTATTTGAGAATGGATTTTGTGCCACCTGATGTTTGTTTGAGACATCACGTCAATTTGAGCCAAACCACTCAGCGGGATACTGAATCCAAATTTTGAATTTCCTCTCTCGGCATTGCTATTTTACTCTTGACTGCCTCTGGTTCCACGTGGTGATTTCAGTTACAATTCAGCTTCCAATCCATCATTATGAAGCATGTGTTAAAAGGAGTAGAAGCAGAAGCTGCAAATGGACTTTATGAAATGAGTCTCAATCAGCAACATTTTTATTGTTCACTGTTCTGTTTGTTATATAAAAACATTAGTTATTTAGCTACACGCATTTCTAAGAATTTTTTCAGTTTCAATAACCCCATTATCAGGGACCATATTTGATTCAACAGCATTTAACAGGTTTAAAATTTCAGAGTAGTACAAAAGCCCATCAGGAACTCCCTTAACTACTTTATTGAAGCTGTAAATCATTTACAGCTTGTTGAGGTAGATATGGATTATAATATTGTGTTTTGTCAGGTTCTGCTTGCAAGACAAATGTGGATTTATCTTTGCAGTGGGAGTGTGTGTTCGTTTTGTATTAGAGTTGTGATATCAAATGAAATATTTAGGATTTGCACTGTTTTGGAAGTAAAACAGTACAAATCTTATTTGACAAAAAATGTGAGGCGACTGTATGAAAATGTTGGGGAGAAGCTAGTTCACGGTTCATTTAAATAAGGAATATTCATTACGTCTAAATTTTTAATGCTGGGGAAGCTAGAGGTGACCAAAATGTACTTTTTGCATGGACACAAACATACTATTTCTCTGGGTAAGATCATGGGTCAGTTTTCAAATTTGGTGACGGTATTGTGGAGTTTTATTCCCAACAGCATTGAGAATGCTGTCTGAATTTACTGCAGCACTTATCCGCACCTCTGACTGGCTCCTGCTCCATACCATTGGTGGCTTAGGCCCATGGGTAGCTTAGAGCCATCTGCTATTCCAAACTGGCAGAAAACAACATGATTTATCACATTTCTTAGAAACAAATGTTGTTGAGGAAAATTGTGGATCACATTAGAAGAAAACTTTAAAAGGGAATATAGTAACAGAACCTATTGTGTCAAAACAGTTTTTTCTGCTCAACGGTGTCATTTAATGTACAAGTAGCAAATATGTGTTCTCTTAGGTGTAGTGTAAAACTATTGACTCTGCTCTCCTAACTTTTTCATCAGCCCAGTTTTCCGAACTTTGGCCGTCATTACACACCTATTCTGACTGGCACAGTACCATGTTGTCAGTCATAGAAATGTCCCTTGGCTAGTCTCACTGTCAATAAAAGTTCTGTCATGTACCCAGTACAGAGTTGGCTGTGAAACCGCTAACCGGGCACATTTTTACCTCAGCGGAGGTCTCAACTCTTTCCTGTTATTCATAAGCATCCTTGCTGGCAAAAACATATTAAATTCAAGATTTTTTTTCTCAGTATGTTATTGTTGGCAAAGAAATACTGCATTAATATTCATATTATTTTACTTGGCCACAAAAGTTTGTTCTGCTATCTTTATTTGATACGTTTCAAACAAATACAGTATTTATGATGTTGTGCAACGGCTCTGAGTGGAATTTCAATATTACGGAGGTCATGTGAGCAAACCATTTATCTCAAACTCTTGTTGCAGCTCTATTCTTTGACACAAGTTCTGTTTCAGTTGTTGCGATCACAGGAAAAACACAGACTTTCAGTCTCTGGCTGTAAGCTGACAAACACTTTGCTCACATTGCAGTTACCACACTGACATGCTTGGACAGTCTTGGTGAAGCCAGATTCTGTGAGAATCACAGCACTGGTTTCTGTGTTGCATTCGTCTGGCTATACTTTGCTCTGTACGATGATATTTAGCCCTGGAGTCATGCAAAAAGCACCCTGTGTGTTACAGGAGGGCAGCTGTGTGCTTTGTCTGCTTGTGCTCAAAGCCCAGATGGATGTACGTGCGTAGAGCTTAGCTTGAAGATGACTATCACATGCTGTTTCACATTTCCTGATCTGTCCTCAAAGCTTTTCTCCATATCATTCTCTAGCTACTGAGCTCTTCCTCACTTCACACCATAGCCCCCTGCTACATCTGTGTCTCACCTATCTTTTCTCCTTTTCTCTCCTTTTGTCTTTTACTTTAACTTGGTGTGTGTTTTGTTAAGTTTGGTGAAGAATAATTTCCTTTACTTGTGTGTGTCTGCTGTTCTTTTCCCCCTCTTCTTCCTGACCGAAACAAGTTAGTAATTAAAACAGTTATGGTCAATTGGGCAAATGATTGCACAGTATGCCACACCTGAGCAGGGGGAGGTGGAAAAAGAAAGTCACACAGGCTTGTGCACACACACACACACACACACACACACACACACACACCAAGCTGTGGTCACAATCAGAGTACAGATCCTCATTATGAATCATTTATGGCATTTTACAGCAGGGGAGAACAATCTGAGGCATTTACAAGCGACCACAAATCTACACAGCTATTCACACACATACACATGCACGCAGCCTTTTTTTTTTTTTTATTGCTGTCGTGCAGCCTGGAGCGCTGCAGTGCCCAGGTGTTTCCAGGCCCCTGCAGCTGTTGACAGGAAAAAGGATCTGTCCATCAGCAGGCGGTGGTATCCAAGCAGGTGGCAGCAGCCAGTCCAGGGATCAGAGGTCACATGTTTGATGTCACCTCCACAGTGGAGGTCAAATCTCAGCTGAGGCCTTAGACTGCCGAGGCATAAGTCACTCAGGAAAAAAATAAGTTCTTAGCTGCTACTGCAGGAAAAAAGAGCATGCACATTCCTCGGTGTGTCATATCGAGTATGATCTGCGTCGAATTTTCTTTTCATTTCTCTTTAAATCACACAAAGACCTTCGACCGTAAAGTAAACCTGAACATGCGTGTGTGTACAGTACAGTCTGAGACATTCCAGCTCTGACTGGTAAGCCCGACACCCTGAAGGAATGAGCACAGCACTGGCTGTTAGCGGGGATTTAAGCTGTTGAATGATTAGGATGAGCTCTTTGGCTGCGCCACTCCTTCCTGCTGTAAATGCAGTATTTAGACCACTTAAGTCAACAATTCTCTAACATTAACCTTTGGACTTTATGCAGTATTTCATCATTAGTTGCAGAGGTGTATTTTTCCTCTATCTCCGCTTCCAGACAGGCAGCAAATACCACCGCAAGGTCTCGGATAAATCTGCTCCGTCGCAGTAAAAAATACAACAAAGTGTGAAATGACGCCACGCACTTAGACAGAGACACGCTATGTACGTAAATGCACATACAGTAACAAATGCCAAAAATGAGCCCTTGTTGAGCAATGTTTATTTTCCTTTTCCCCCCTGTGTGTGATTTTTATGGGTGTTAAGCCATGGAGAAGAGAGGGGGAAAGAACAGAACAGAACAGAACAGATGGGCTTTAAGTTGTTTGCAGTGTAGAATGCAACAAAAAGGAAACATGCATCATTTTTTATTACAATTCCCGTAGATGCCTGCATGCTTGTTTCTACAATTATATAAGATTTGTTTAAAATCTAATTAGAGATCTCTGAATCATACAGAATGTCATGTTCTTGCGAATCATTGTGAAGGAAAAGAGCCAGAATTTCAATAAGCCACTTTTATAATTACACTTCACAGTCTGAATGAAGATGCACTTTTATAACTACAAGCACCCTGGAATAGAAATGAATACTGGCTACATTACAAGCAATCCCTAAACCCTAATGAATGTTATTGATCTGTAAAAAAAAAAAAAAAAAAAAGGTGTTTATAAAGAAGTTAAAGGAAAGTTGAGGACAGTAAGAGCTGCTAGTAGACAAAGAAAAATGTTCCTATTTTGTTGGCTAAAAAAATATGATAGATTCACTGTCCTTTCAAACAATAATGTGTCATGAGCAATTATTGTGATATACTAAATATGAGGCCTTTTTATTTAATCTATCTAATAAATCAAGTCATCACCACCCCACATTGAGGTTTATCTTCATGAAAAATAATCTGCATGTCATCACAAGGGCGGATATCGAATGTCCCAAGAAACAAGACTGTGTGTTTTCCATCAAGATAGGACAGATAAAGTACTCGAGGCTGGTGCAAATTATCTGAGTCCATGAGACAGGCTGCACTTTAAACCCCAGTTCTCCTTTCCCACTAAGGATCAATCTTTCTCGCCCCTCTGAATCACTCTGTTTCTCCTGCAGCCAATCTGCACTGTCGTTATTATAGTGGAAGGCACTGGCATATAAATTGTAAATTTATGGTAGATGAGGAGTTTCGGTTGTCCGTGGAAAGTTTGTGCCCCTTAAAGATTTAGCACCCGCTGCTGAGAACTCAACCGCCCTTCTCGCGGACAACTTGAGGTTGAAGTATGGACCCACACACGCACACACACATCCGCAAGCACTCACACATACACTGTGTAACTTAAGCTACTCTGTATCCAAAACACCACAAGGACACTAACAGGACTCTAATGCTTGCAAAAAGCTGGCATAACACCTGAGATACGCAGGTATGCTGCAAACTTGCAATTAAGATTTTTTCTCACCGCCGCGTGTTGACGTCTTTAGAGCACAGACTGAATGCAATGTCCACACACACACGCACACACACACTGAGACACTGATAATGCCAGCTCTGTTGACAGACTCACATGGTATTACTAAAGCCAAACTCCCATGGCATCTGTGATATCTATAAAGCTGCAGTCCCTGAAGGACAGCCCTCTTTAGCTCATATTCTTAAGCAACTGAATCAAGCTTTTCTCTGTCCTCTCACAAAGCAAGCGGACTGAAGAGGACTTACAATTCTAGCTCTACACCTCCTAATCATGGCTTGGATTAAATGAAACCAGCCACCATAGGTTTCCAACTTTCACAAATTAGCAGCCCTGCCTGTCTGTGTTACAGCCTTTCTGTATGTGGATCATTGTTTGTTTGTGTGGGTGTGTGTGTAGGTGTCTGACCTTTGAGAATGACCTCCAGCTCGTCTCGTAGGATGTCAAAGGTGCTATATCTGGAGCTGGTTTCGGGGATAATGTTCTTTTTCAGCCAGCCTCCACAGGCATACTGGTAGAAGTTATCACACGGGTCCACGCTAGCATCCATGTTTTCAATGAGGCGAGACGCTGTGTGGACATAGTGGAAACAAGCTCTGAGACCAGGAGGGAATGGTTACTGAAAGAAACTGTAATATACCACAGGACAGGGCCATATAATGTAAGATTGATTGACATCTTTCAAAGAAATTATGCATGTGAATGTACAATACAACATGCTTAATAATGTGTGAAACAGGTTACAGATGCCTGCCAATTCATCATTAACTAGTAGTATGCAGAAATATGCTTATTTGATTTATTCATGGGATTTACAGTAGATGAGAAGCTCTGTACCCTTTGCACTGTTCAATATAAAACTACAGGAAGAATTAAAATAGTGGATTAGTAATTGTGAGGTTGCCCATTTTTTGGTGACTCCAGATATGGAGCTATCGTTTTTCTTTTTTTTTTCTTGCAACCAGAATAGATCATGAGCCAGAATAATGCTTTGCTTGAGCTAACATTAGTGCTAGCTTGCTAGCTTGGTTAACAAGACTTTTATAGGCCAAAAATGTTACAGGAACTTTGATAAAAATTGAAATAGTACTCTAAGACTTTACTGGTGTGATGTAATTCTGGTGAGAAGTAGATAAGAAACTGACTTTTTATTTTTATAACCAACAGAATTGCCCCCTAGAAAGAATGCAGATTGAAATCAGTTCGACTTTGGCTCCACTTCTCAGGCCAGGAGGTTGCTCCTTGGCAAGTAGCCTTACAAGCTTGCTTTTTATAGAACCAATATATCACGTCTGCTTTAAATATGGAGCGTTAAACTGTTAAACTGTACTAGAGTACCTCTTGGTCACCACTTTGATTGTTGCCAGTCAACCAGTTTGGACCCCAGGTGGGCCACCTCGCCAAGACTAGGCTGACACAGAACCACCATAAAACCCTATAACATGTCAGTTGTACACTTCCATTTTTATATGCAACAAACATACTGGATGTGTTCATTTGTGAGCTTTTGAGGTGTGGATTTTGCCACCTTCAGTCAAGCTTGCTGTTTCCACCTGCGTCTGATCCTGGTAGGATAACCAGCTTCTGACTGAAGCCTTAAAGTGATTGAACAGCAATGAAAGTGTAATTGAGCTTCTCATCTACACATTGGCAAACACAGATTGTGGACCACCATCAGTCTTGGATGCTTGCCAGAATGTTTCATGCTCTTCTAGCAGAGAGAAAAACCATATTGTACACCCAGAACACAGTTTAAAAAAATTAATGAAATATAATTAAAATATCATATAGAGATATATGGGGGAAAAAAATCCTTGATGTGCACCTATTTGTAAAGTAAAGTCATATAATAGCACTAGGCACTAATTGGGTTGACTTCAGCGCCAGTCTTGGAAACGTGTGAACTTTTTTGAGCTGCAATTAAATTACATGAGGCAGCTGAGGGATCCCTTGTGACAAGGCTGTCTGTCAGATCTGACTGAATTGGGACATTGGTTTCGAAAAAAATGCATCGGAAATGGATGGCCGTCTGTTGCTGGAAACTAGAGGAAGAGCTATAAATCTTTAATTTACTGTGGCAGGGTTTTACATTAAAAATAATTGTGTTCTAGAAATATTCGGCAATGATGTGAACAAATACGGTTATAATGTTTAATGTTGTATTGAAGGCGGGGTGTCTTATCTGAGAGATTGATATAATACATTTGAGGACGCTGCTCTATGCTGGACGGCCGAGAGACTTTAAAATGATCCAGAAATGGGCTTAAGGCCTCAGCAGCATCACCACAGTCACGTGGTCAAGGAGTGCAAGGAAGCTTGAACACACATCAGTTTTAAAGATATCCACTGTGTATTCATGCTTGTACCCATTACCAGTTTCTCAACTTGTCTTGTGCAGTTGTTCACAGGTGATCAGAGAATAATAATCCCTCGCAACATGTTTCTGCTGATCAGGACTTTTTCTCTTTGATCACTATTCTGACTTAGAGGCAACATATTCAGAGTTGAAGTAGCCATTTTCTCTAAGTAGTCTGAAATCCCAGGGGCTTTTGCAGCAGTCTCAATTTTCACATTCTGTCCCCCTCTGAGAGAAATCAAAGCCTTCAGAATGAGACAATAAGGACGACGCCGAAACAAACAAACACACAGTGCTTACCTGACTGCGTGCAGTCAGCTGTGGTGCAGATTTCATCTAAAGGAAAATGCAAAACAAATCATGATTCAGTGGGATTTTTGCAGTCATCAGTCATCATGTCAAATGCTCATATCCAGCTCCCTTTTCCCCTTTCCTTTATTTCATCACTATCTCATCTTGCTCACGAATATAACCCCAAACTACTTAGAAGTGCTGCTTTCACTCCGTCAGGAATCATTTCGGTGCTAAACTGTTAATCAAATTCAGTCTGACAGGCACACACCAGTGAGCTGTCATCTGACCATAATTACACAGCGTCATTCGTTATGTGTGAACGCACATGACGAGCACAGAGTTCAGTGCCAGCACAGGTACAAACAGAAGAAAATCATTAAACTTCCTCATTTTCCTGATATGGCAGTCGACACATTTTTTTAAACACAAGACAGCAGAAGATAAAAATAGAGTGATGCACACACACACCACACCACATGGTTTTGTATAAATCATTATATTCTATTACACTGGCTTTTTTTGATGCTCTTGGCATTGACCTTCTGAACCCCCCAGTTCTTCCATTTGTCAATTATTAATCGGCAGATGATTAAATAAGCTGTTTACTATCTATGGTAATGCAGTAGATAGCTTCTCACATCAGTTCTCCATCACCCTTGGACTTATAAGTGATTAATAAATCATAATGTTGCCCAACAAAGACTTTGTGCCAGTTTAATTATGTTATATCCAAGTCAGGTTTATTCAAAAACCCATGTGATGCTTTATTGTGAGATCGGTCTGAATAAAGCAGGTTCAATTGGTGTGACAAGGCAAGGAAAGATGGAATAGAGCGTTAGAGTGTTCGATATCTCTGCAACCACTTTAAATTATCCATTTTTCACACTGACATTTAATGACATTTACAAAGAGAAATTAGGCACGCAATTCTTCATAATTTGCAAAAAAGTCTAAAATGTGAAAAAAAGCATAGTGTTTTGATGTGCATATTGTTGTGCTGAAATGCCTGAAAACACAACTGAAAGTCTAAAAAGGACCTTTGCACGCTGCAATCCTCTTTCCAGCTCAGTGGTTGTACTTTTGCACTATGCTTTAAAAGCACACAGCTCGAGTGTCTTCTATTCACCTGAACTAAATGCTGCTCTTAAGCACGCTCCTTCATGCTTGCCATTAACCATGAACCCAGCTGGAAGTGATGGTCAGTGCACGTGTGCAGTTTAAAGGAGGAGCGCTTTAAAACTTTGGAGGGGTTCACTTAATGTAAAAACAAAGAATGTCCTATACGCCGAACAGCTCACTGTGTGTTTTTTTTTCCCCACATGACACCCTTTTTCCTCAGGTTTAGCATATTTATATGAACATTTCCTCCCAGATTTTCATTTGTTTTTCACTGTCACTTACCAGTCTTCTGTGTTGCAAAGAGGATGATGAGCGCAACGATGACGATAAAGAGCAGGGAAACTATAGTAATGAGGCCGACCTCCAGGGAGGTCCAGCGGGGCTTCTTAGCCGACTTGGGGGGGTTTGTTTCTGTCATTCTCAGGTCTCCTCCTTCAGCTGCCGGCTTTATCAACTCACCTGTGGAGAGGGAAATCCACGTTCAGTCAACTGAAAGAACATTAAACAGCAGAGTTTATTATTAATTCCCTGTGATTTATCTAGACAACAGGCCAATTATGACTGTTGGCGTGTTGTTTTATTGGTTTATGAACAATAATTTAAAAAAAAAACTGTTACAGCATTGAAGAGGAGAAAGAGTGGGCCTCACATAGAGGTCTGGAAAAGATATACACAAAAAGAGTATAATTCATTAACCAACATGGACTAAAGAATGTGAAGCTTTTGCCTTACCCACTTTCAACATGTCAGCATCATTTAAAAATCAAATTCAAAAAATCAATATTCTTTGAAGTAAAGCACACAGCTTGACACATCATGAAGCAAAGATGCCAAACACTTGCTGGTAGCAGCTTTTTTAAAAGTGAGGACTTTAGGCACTTTGGCAACATGCTATTTTTAATCCAAATAAATTAATTTTGACATTATTAAAGCAAACATTCTGTTTAATCTTCAGACTTTTAAGGCACACACTAAATAAAGAAGACACAAAGAGTGAAAGGGAAATAAAGACACAGTGATAAGAAAGAAAATGAGGGGTGAAAAAAGACAAACAGATTTTTTTTTTTTTCAACCAGTCTTGGAGCAAAAGGTGAGAACAATGGAAGTTCTTACCCTCTAGTGGCAGTACACTCCAGACAAAAAAAAACAAATAGCAAAAAAAAAACTAGAAACACACACTTCTGAAGAACGGAAAAAAGAGAGACCTTTCCTCTGCTCCTCACTGTTGTTTTCCTCTCTGGGGCCAAGTGAGAACTTTACAAAGATCACGTAACAAGCAGTTAAGTCTATCTCTGAAGGCAATTAATGGCTAATCCCTCACCACGCACACACACACACACACACATACAATCAGGACACACACACACACATCAACAGTTATGCTCCTCACACACACTTTTACAAGCTGGTGTCATGAGGCATCTGTGCGGATGGGCGGGTCTCTCGGCGTGCTTGCTGAGATGAGAGCGCCGCCCGACCAAAAGGACAAAGTCTCTTAGCTTCCTTTGAAGGAGTCGACAGCCACAGACACACATCACCTGCAGTACTAACCACAGTCCTGCTGAATGCCAAATCCCCTATCATTCTTTTCACGACTAAACAATAGTCTAATGTAAAGTAAACTCCCCCGGTTACAGTCATTATCCAGGCTTATAATTGGCCATTACTGTACACAGCTCCCAACAGGCTGCTTTCCAACACCATACCAGCACTACAGCATGTATGACTTCACTCCTGGTCATGTCATTCACTCAGACTGGTCTCCCATCATAAAAAACAATACAGGGCGTTTATACAGTCAGAGAAATACAACTCTTATTTACATTTGAGACTGTCCTCCAACGCCATCTTGCTGACGTAGCAGGAGGAATTGATGGCGGGCTTCAATGGTGGATTTCACACTCGGGGCGAGAGGTTTGACCGTTCAAACAAACAGCAAACACTCACCAAGGAAAACACTGTTTATGTCCCATGTTATGACAAAAGTACAAAAACTTTTTACATTACTTGCAATTTATTACGTAACTTATGTTACTGGCAAAACTTGTTAGGCTCATGGTTTATGAATCACCTTTGTAACGTAACTTAGTCATGTCACCCACATAACTACTTCACTTCCTGTTTTTATGTACATGTATTTACTCTGTAGACTTTTTTCTTTTACAACGTCTGACCAGAAAGTGGTTAGACATTGCGTGCTAAAGCTATGTCATGACTTTTGTAACTTTTCTACATCCAAAAATCGTACATTTATGTAGAATTCCGTGTATGCTGTTTTGGGAACCCTCTGCTGCATCGCAAGCCGTGAAACGTTGATTCCACATGTGTCAATATGCATGGTATTGACACAGTGTATTCTGTCTTTTAGGTTTTTCTTGTTGAATTCACTATAGAACAGCATGTAATAGATATCTTTGTTTTTGCATTCTTGAGTTTGAGGGCAGTGGCTCTAAAAACTGAAAATTTGTGATTAAAAGCATGACAACAGGAGATAAGATTCAAGTTCCATTGATAATCACAACCTCCTGCCTGCTTGCCTCCTCTGACTGCAGGAGGAGGGCAGAAACTTTGCATCAACTTTTTTTTTTCTCCTTGTGCAAGCAAACACATCACTGTGACAGCAGTCCCACGCCTCTAATAGAACCGTGTGTGCATGTCAGCATCAGAGAGGCTGTATAGATTATATTCATTGGCTCTAATCCCTGACATGTTGCATGCCAAGACGTTTCTGTGAGATTTAATGAAAAGGAAAAGGGACATAAAGATGGAGGTGGAGGGAAGGAATGTGCCGGAATGAGTGAGGAGGGAAACAAAGACATAAAAACAGAGAGCGACACTGGACACTCAAAGGTCCTTAATCATGTTTAAGTGAGCTGAGGCATGTTAGGTATGAATCCTAAGGTGCACTTATGAATCACTCATACATAATGCTAACTGCTGTGTGTCTCTATGTGACTCAGAATTGTACACCTTTTTAATTCGGGTGATTCCCATTGCCTCTTAACATGCTCAAGCTGCTCCTGGCTGCATTAAGGAACCTGTTAGCATACGTGCATGGCAGTGATGCCTTCAAGGATGTTTGCTCTGTGAGGGATGAGCAGCTTATAATGTACGTTTTATAAGCTGTCATTTCTGCTGCTGGTTTGACTGCTCCTGTTGCAGGACACAGTCACTGCTTTGACTTTTCATGATGAGGCTCTAATGTTTTTTTTTTCCTGAGTGTGTGTTTTTGAAGGTATGTAGCAGTAACTCTCTCTCTCTTACTCTTTTGCCCCCCCTTTTTGTCTGTCTGTCATGATATATCTGAAACATAAAGAGTCCCCATGTCTTGCGAGACCCCACAAACCCCTTCAAAATTAAACCCATCATTCACCGAGACACCTGAAAACACCCATGTGTCTCCACTCACACACACAAGTAAGCACAAGACTACTTGTACAAAGTCACTTTTTTTTACAACCTACATCTGTGAGAGCCATGAACATGTCATGTACCTAATTGAGTTTGAATAAGTACTGGAATGTGGCCTACTTTAACTTAAAAATAACACCTTCTCTGGGATATGATGTTCAGCAGTGGGCCCTGTAGCTGCACACTGAAGACTAAAATCACTTTAAAATCATTTTTTGGAGGAGGAGGCTCGATGCCCAAAGGTGCTGTGATCTTGCTGAAATGAAGTCCACTTCTTAAATTGCTTTCCTAATGGTTTTTTTTCTGATAGCAATATGAATGGAATAGGAAAAATAACTTTTAAAGGGACATGGCACCAAACTTCACACCATCAGTGCCTTTATAGCTGGTATTCAGGGAACCAAGACCACAAAGTGATCTCAGGATACCCAGTTGTAACACTATAACAGCAGATTAAAGTGTTTCCTGATAGGACCGAATGCATCTAGGTGTTAAAACTCCAGTGATAAATATATTCAGCTGCAGCACACACGAGGAGCAAGACGCAGTTCAATGCGTGCCAGATCCCCATCTCCTGTTGCACGTCGGGAATTCCAAAGGGGTTTGGCATGATCAACTGGTGCACGTTGCCCCGTGTCACCCAGCCGGCACGCGCGCACATGCAAAAATATTGCCCACATACACACACACACGCACACAGAGGGAGACGCACACAGATGGCACCGCGTTATAAGAAGCGCTCGAGGTGCGTGAGCGACTTACCAGATGTGTCGGGAAATTTTCGGTCGATGGTATATATGGGCATCACATCCACTGATCCATCAAATCCACAAAAGGGAGCGCGAAGTGCTGATCGATCTGTTCCACACTATCTATTTGCTTCACCCTGGATCTCCACAAGGCACAAAAGCGATCCCGCCTCTCTCTCTTCTTCTTCTTCTTCTCCTTCTTCTTCTTCTTCTTCCTTTGGCTTTCTATTCTAGGAGAGCACATTCACACAAACACACACGCGCACACGCACACACCTTTCACTACAACTACCTACTATACTGTACCACATCTACCCTCATAGGATCGCTGCATTCAAATGACCCATCAGGCTCTTGCGCGGCGCAATTGGTCAAGTGTGTGATCCACAGGGGGGAGATCCCATATTTATACAGCCTATGACATATAGTAAGGCAGAGCAGAGAAGCAGCCCTCCGAAGTTCTCCGTCCTCCGAGTCGTTGCCTCCTCCGTCAGGGCGGCGTTTAGAAGTGACCCCGTCAGCGGCACTTGCCGTCAGTGGCACCTAAATAGCTCCAGGTCGCAGGTTTGGGTGAGGAGAGCGATGAAGTGATGTGCTGGATTATCTCACTGGACTTCATCAGAAATGCTAAGAGCTCTTAAAAGCATTTTATGGATAAGTAAGAAACTGCATCCTCCAAAATCCCTGTTTTAATCATATTGATAAAAGGGCACGCTGCAGTGAATTAAAGGAACAGTTCCCCCCAAAATCATTTTCCCCTCTTACCTGTTTTTTTTTTTTTTTTTTTTTTTTTAATCTTTATTGTTTTGCCGTGAGTTAAGATTAACAGCCATATAGATGTCAGCCCCCTCTCAAATATTATAGAACTTTTTTTGGATCTTAAGGCACCAAAAGAGTAAATTTGAAAAAGTTATCCAACAACGTCTTCTTCTAAAATACATAGAAATCCACAGATCTTGTAGGGACTGTGGTAGAAAGAAAATAGTTCTTACATGAAACTGCTCACAACAAGTTCTGTGGATTATGTTATGCAAGTAGGTCATGATTCAGTTGTTATTAGACTATTAAATGGGCGTTTATCAGTAGTTATTCCCATAAAGTTGGGCAAGTAGGGGCCTGATCCACCTTGTATGTTTAAATCAGCTCATTCAACGGAGTGCTTTATTAATGTTGGTGTTGGTGTGCCCTGTTTTGGTTTTATACTTATTCTAAATGTTGCAAAGTCTGAAGTGACACTGTGACGTGTGAAGGGGGGAGTGTATAAAGCACAAAAAGTCGCTGGATGGGTGGAAAAAGAGTGGTGTGTGATGTCAAACAAATCCGAGAATTTCACTAAGGAGACCAGGGTTACATGAAGTAATGTTGCTTAATTTCTGTGTGTCACATTGTAATGTTTCCAGTGTAACTGTGTCACTTCCCATACTTGCATATTCCTAGTAACTTAGTCACCCTTGGCATTTATGGGCATTTATTGTCCTTTTTTAACTTTGTTTTGCAGCATTTTTTCACGTTTAAACTGAGAGAAACTGATAGTGAAATGGAACTAAATAAAGACAAGCCATTGAATGGTTTGATAACAACCTACTAGAAGGGGGAGTAGGCCCATACTTGCCCATACTTATGGGGTGATAAGAGGCCGATCAAAGGCCCATTGAACATGTGGTTATGTCCCAGTGGGGTGTAGTATCAGGAAAGCAACTTTGCCTTTGAGCTTTTCAAATGTACAATTTTTGCTGTTTTGAGCTCCACAAGTGAAATGCCACAAAGTTTCATTATTTTTAAGAGCAAACACTCATCTCTACAACATTTAATGAATGTTGCTAGATACAACCAGGGTTGAACCTAGACATTTACCACTTCAATACCAAGAGATTAAACTGTCAGCAGCACTGCTTAATGTATTTGACTCTGTTACAGTAAAAACCTGCTTGCCCTGTGACCTTCATTTTTCGAATCCACAAGTGGTTCATGACCCCATATTTACAGTATGGTGACATGGTTTGGCATCAAGCCCCATAAACAAACTTTAACACTGATCCATTTACTCTGTTTTGTTGCTGTGAAGTTGCACATGGTCTCTGCTCTCACGTCAAACACCAAAGTTCATCAGAGGGTCACTTAAAAGCAATTAACTCTCCAAACACACGTGGATGTTGGGTATAAAAGTGAAAGTTAACATTCGAGTGAGAAGAAAACAGAGGCTACATCACTGCAGAGAATAAAGGACCTCATTTTATTGGAAGACAGAGATGTTTCAGGATGAAGTTGTCATTGCTATCAGTGGCTGATAATAGTCCTGTGATCTATATGCTTCCTATATGCATTAATTGGTATAGAATACTTTACAATAGAGGTTTATTGTAAGTAAGATGGTGCATCAACTGCAGATAGAGGCATTCTCTCAACGCCACCTACATGATTGGAAAACTGCCTTTAAGGATGTTTTCACACCTATAGCTAGTCTGCTCCACTTGGACTTAGTTGATGAGTGTGTAAATTTGGTAAATTTTCCTCTTGGTTGTTTTTTTCTTTTTTCACACAAAGAATAATCCAAGCAAACTGAAATGCATCACTACAAACCACTCGACAAGTCATACTCTGCTTATTGAGCACATTTCTCAGGAGACAGATACAGAAAGACGGTCCTGTGACCCAGACAAGCGCATATCTCTGTGAGACAAACATTGCTATGCAATTCTCCAGCTTGTTGCATCAACTACTACTCCTACTATGCAAGATGCTACAGTTCGCTGAATGTAAAGCACATCTGGCTGCAGGAGCTCAAATTTGTAGAGTAGGCTGGTAGTAGGATTGGATCAAGATTGGATCACGTTCTCATCACAAACAAACTGTACTTAAATGCTTGTTTTGGTCCTCCCCTGAGTGTGATTGCAATACTCACACCTGCCCGTGGATCTCACCAAGGTAGAAAACAAACCAGGGTTCGATTTAAGCGCACTTTAAATAAAAGGATTTTTCTAAACTTCTTTGACTACATCAAAACCATTTAATGTGGCCTTTAGGCTTCATCTCCTCAAAAGCTCTCATTACAGGTCCATTGTTAATTATGTACTCTATACTTAGCGATAAATGCTTATGTAAGCCCATTTAGCGTCACCCCATCATACCATCCATGTTTCATCGCTTCTGATAATGACAGCATGATTCCCCTCTGTGGAATTTCCATCTGTGTGTATATCTTTTGAATATCTCCAAAGCTGAACTGACAGCAATTTTCACACCAGCTGCCTGTCAATGCATCTAAAAGATGTTCACATTTGCCGGCAGTGCAACCTCTGTGATCATATTTTCCATCGTTTTGTTGCTGTGCTCTTCAAATAAAACTCCTCGCCCCTTCTCGGTTGGCCATTTGAGCTCTGTTTGCTGTCAGTAAACCCAGCATGTTATAGACTCCTGGAGAGTATTGGATTTTAATTGCGCTGTGCCTAGGGTGACACAGGTATTAAACAGTCTTTTGTTGCAAAAAAAAAAAAGAATAGGCGCACAAGTGCAAACACAGATATACAAACTTGCATTCACTCCACATTATTATTATTTAGGTCTTGTAGTATTTCTCAATGAAACCAACTCGTAGCAAACACACACACACATGCACGCACACATCAAGTAGCAACATGCACACTGCGTCAGTAACATTACGATGCAAAAAAAATCCCTTTGTGACTTGAAAGATGTGGTTTTAATTGTACCTTCTAAAAACAACAAAGATCTCAGCGATAATGTTTAAAAATGATGAATCATCACAATTTTGAGTGACAGCCCTGGGGTTTTCATCAACTGTTTGCCAACAACTTCCAGGGAAACATAAATCATATGTATCCAAGAACTGGTCTTGCATGACGCCAACACCATGACTAATAAGCAGTTCTGCATTTGGTCCACATATGCTTGTGAATCACACAGACCAGCAAGTTTGTCACAATCCCAAGAAGTTATTTTTCATCAGGTTCTTTCTTTGGATCAAGGTCACTTAGACAGCTTGTTCTATCAGCACCCCCCTTCAGGAACTGTCAGGGGAGTAACTCTCCTATCAGCAGCAGACGGGCTGTCCAGTTCTGCTCAAAGTCTGCTGTCAGCGCACATAAACACACACATACACGCACAATCTAGCACCAGAGTTACAGAACCACACTAACACACCCACACGGGCAAGGACTCACAGAAAGTACACACACATTAATAAGCTCACTGCTGTCACTCAGAGAGAGGCGCTTTCAGACAGAGGTTTGTGCCGGTCATGAGGCAGCAGGAAGTGGAACAGAAGACGGATGGAGAGATAAGAGGAGGAAAATGGGTAAAAATGCCAACTCGCCTCATATTTCCAGAGTTGCAGAGCCAGTTTGGGAGTTTTTCTATTTGCTTTTGTTATCTATGAGGAATTGGAAGGAGGAAAATTAGGTGTTCGAGTGTGTCCAAGAACATATTTCCACTCTAATAAC
This sequence comes from Hypoplectrus providencianus, assembly GCA_028566105.1. Lineage (NCBI taxonomy): Eukaryota > Metazoa > Chordata > Actinopteri > Perciformes > Serranidae > Hypoplectrus > Hypoplectrus providencianus. The sequence goes on along the minus strand of JAOWBC010001387.1, from coordinate 16,408,711 downwards.
AAAGGTCTTTTGCTGCTGTTCACAGCTCCATGATACTGGTCTAACTGCCATTTTCAGTCACTTCAGTGATTTATGTGACTCTGTATGAAATACAGTATGTGATAAAACATTAGCCAAGTGTACACATGGGAAACTTTTGGAAAATGAAGAAAGCCTGGATGATCAAATGTCCTCTTTCCAGACACATTCACAAACACTACACCTATATGCCTGATCGGACCCAAGACCCTGCCCATAAACCAATATATTTTATACTTTATCCTGTTGTCTGGACTTTGGAAGTCGGCCCCCATAAGTCACCTTGTAGCAGTATGTCCCCACAATGTAATGAAAACATTTTTACACACACACACATTTAAACAAATCATTTATTTCTGATATCAGTATTTGTGCAGAGATTGTTTTTGTGGTGACGTTCCCAAGGTTTTTCAAATTTCTTTTGAAATGCATAAGTAGGACAAATATCTATTTTCTTTCTTTCTTCTCCTCTCCTCCTGTGTGTTCACCTGCGTCATTGCTTTTATGATTATCAGTTTAGTAGCTGTCATGAACAAAGTCACAATTGAAGAGACATTTCCTTTCATCAGCTACCATCCTCTTCACTTGCCCGCACTTGCTTTGCCACTGCGAGTTGGTATCTGTAGGAATCTGCTGATGTGGAAAGGAATGACAAGTGACTCAGATAGCCTGCTTCAAGAGCCTCCCATGTAGATCAGATAAACAGGGAAATATCCATAATTTTACTTTGAAATAGAAATCTGATGGACGTTTAGAGACTCACTAAACATAATGAACGGCATTGCTACTGTGCTGTGTCACACACTTGTCCATTTTCTTGAAGTGCTGCTTTTGTTTCTCCTAACAATCTTACCATCTGCCCTCTTCTTTTATCTTATCAATGCTGGTACATGTTGACGTCATTTTGATGCCATTGACAATGCACTTATTTCATCAGCATAAAGTTGTTGTTTTTTTCATATCATTTGTGTCTCCAAGAAAAAGAGATGCATACACTTTGTAGTTAAACCAAAACATGAGTATTGCATTCCTTCCTTAGTCTATCTAAAGCTATACTAGTGTATGAAATTAATAAAAGGACTATAACAGGGGTCAGCTGGACTAAAAAAATACAGATAGTTATCAGGCACTTAGTTCTACAGAGCATTTGATCATCTTTTAGCTTCCTGTTTTAGATTTACTGCCATTAGTCTGTCAGCTTACTCTCAAAACTCTCATCAAGCTTCAGTAGAAAGCTGTTTGAAAGCTATAAAGCTCTGATAAATCCAGTGTATGGTACCTCTCCAGCATCAAACAGGATAGCAAAGGTTAACAAGTAGCGAGTAAACACAGTAAAGCTTTTAGAAGCTAAACATGCAGGTATTTCTCTCAGAAGATGGTGAAGACCAAAACAGAGCCAGATGTTGGGCTTCAGGGGACAGAAACATGACTCCAA
>JAOWBC010001387.1:16373478-16407158 GCA_028566105.1 Hypoplectrus providencianus | reverse complement strand
GGTATTTCTCTCAGAAGATGGTGAAGACCAAAACAGAGCCAGATGTTGGGCTTCAGGGGACAGAAACATGACTCCAATTGTGTGCTATTGCTGCTCTGGATACATGAAAGAGCAACGGTTTGCTTATACATTCGTCATAAAAACTTTACATGGTGATAATCCCTCAGTATCGTTCTGCTTCATACAAATGGACAATAGCTACATTCATGGAACTTTAATGGTGCGTTTGCATAAAACGCCACTGTCCTGCTTTGCTGTGCCCCCAGTGGTAGTATAACAACAAGCCATGAGTGCCTGTTTGTTTCAATGGCTACAATTCTTTTTTTAAGCATTAAGATATCCAGATGACCACCTGAAGTCTAAGAAAGGGTATTTTATCTGTCCCCAAAACCAAAGTTATTTGCAATTAAAGTCTATGTGAATTCAGTTACCACCAGAGTACTTCTACTCTATAACACCATTTGTCAAGCCAAGTACTCACCTAGCAATGTAGACAGTCCCATCAGCCCCAAAACATGGAGCTTGTGGTAAGCCAATTAACAAGCGTCCACATAGAATAATTTGTTGTGCTTCCAGATACACATAGTAACTGCAATCACCGTTACCTCAGGGTCAGTGCTATCATTCATCTGCAGTTGTTGACGTTGTTAAATGAAAAATGTCAGTCCCATCAGTCTAATAAGTTCCTTTTTTTTTAAGACCAGTAAACAGAAGAGCAACCCCTGGGGCCCCTCATGTTGACTAGCACTGGGAAATAGTCACTAAATGTAGCTCCAGTTATATGAAAACATGAGTAGCCTAATAACTTGTTGTGTTGTTTATTGATTTTCCATAATCAATCTGCATACATTTGCAGCATATTAGTCTACTACCACATTGATAAGAGTAATGCAGAATGGAAAATATCCCTTTAAGGTATGTTTGGCAGAAATTAAAAATGTGTGATTCATTTGCAATTAAATTCCATTAACTAAGGAAAATGATTGCGTTCAATTGAGATTAATCTTATGGACTTGGCATGTTAACTCACGTAGTCACACTTTCATATTAAGTAGGCTGTAGGCTCTCTGCAGAGGAAGCTTTTCTTTAAGACAACTGTTGACCTGCTGCTGTTACATTTCTTGGTTATTCAAGGTCAAAACTGCAGTTATGACACTGCCGCTCTATAATTTCATGATATCGAGTGGGCAGGTGCTTCACATCAGTGACAGTGTGTGTCCTTACTCATTCCTTTCTTTTCTTCTACACACGCAGTCAGACATGTGTGCACACTTACCCTGGTCCCTCCAAAGACCCCCACATGCTGAGAGCTGGAGGTCGAGCTGGTCATGATGACTTTTTTGATCTTTGATCTCCGACTTAGAGTGATAATTTGTCCTGGACTGAGCTCTACTTGCTGTCAGCGTCTAGCACCGTACGTGCTGTTCTCTGTGCTTTGGGTTCCACAGTTTACCAGGGACAGGACGGCTCAACTACAGAAAATCAGCCAGTTTCAGTTGCATTTATGTGTACCCAGTCATATGTACTGAGCTATGAATAGCTTTCTTGCTCTTAAATGCTGCCCATATAGGACATTTTCTACCAAAAACTATGCCATTATTTTACAAACAATCGTTTATTTGATTGTCCATCCATCAATGTTTGGAGAGTTTCCTGTATGTGTTTGTGTCCATGCATGTGAACTGATGGTGTTCTGAAATGGTGTGAACTAGGAATCCTCTCTGATAGCTCTCATCTGTCAAGGCCACTTAGCGTGCTTTCTCCTGAGTGTGTTCTCTTACCCCCTGGCATCTTTGTGCCAAGCTCTGAAAGACTGATAAACCATTACACTGTGTCCCACTACTGTACAATTTGTCTCAGTACACAAATGACATGACAGCCGGGACGATGTGTGCGAGTGACTTTCCCCTCATCTCAGTGTGTGTGGAGAAGCACTACAAGCAGTGAGACTATTCTAATCAAGTTGCACTGGGATAATGGACTCAGCTGAAGACAAAACCGCCTGTGTTTGAAAAGAAGCAATGATATGGCACCAAATGTGAAAGAAATGTATACGTTGTGATTAATGTATTCATCAGTGGTTATTGGTGTCACGTTGTTTTCTGTTGTAAGCCATTCCAATTCATTATTTCACCAGCGTCTTTCCAATTCAGCAATGCTGTCGCAAGTGATAACTGAGTTTTCTTTTTAGGAAACATCTTTTTTACCTTGTCTGACAAGGATAGGGGATGAAAGCACGCAGCCATTCAAACATCCCTCTTTCAACATAACAACATACTAACTAAAGACAGAAGCAAATGCAGAAGTGAGGAAATGAAAAAGACAAAAAGTCTGTGGTTGAGTCTTAAAACACATGAATCTGACCCAGGAGACAAATGCTTGTGTTCCCTGTGAGAATAAGAGTCAGTTTTTGTATTTTAAGTCATTTGTATAGTAAAAACATCATATTTTACATCACATAAATCAATTTTCAGTTACTAAAGTAGTTTTTTAAACCCTGATATTCTCCCTTAACCAAGCAGATTCTTTCACAACATTAACCCAAAACTTGGACGGTCACATTTTCAAATAGTGTTATGTTAAATAGAGCACTCATATTTTGTAAGACATCATATGGACCATTTATGACAATAAATTGCACTGATTTAAAAGTTATCTCAATGTACAAATATGTGAAAAATCTCTTCACAACAATGAGAATTTTTTTTTTTTCCTAAGCTGTCACTTAACGGCATAACCAGGATGTCCTGTTCTCGGTAGCAATGAAATGATTTCAACACAGATTCTGTTTCTTTTGTGCCTTTTGTATTTGTTCTGTCATCACGCCACATGTTTCAACAGGAATCCGGGCACGGCATTATGTGGGCGCATAACAATGCAGATGCAACGGTGGGATTCATCCTAATCCTGATACCGAGGATGGATTTCAATGAAAGCTGTCTCTGATCAAAATGTAAGACATGTCTAGACAGATTCCCAAGACAATTTTTTTGCCCACAGAGAACCACCATAATTCTTTCAGTTAATGATGTGGTATTTGTGTTTGGTCTGCGTGACTGCCTACTGTACTTTGTGACGAACAACAGCATTGTTTGGCCACATTCTGTGTGGTATTTTTTTATTTGTTTTTTGGGAGCGGATATCGTACTGTTTCAACCAATATTTGTCTTCACTCCAACACAATCTGTCGTCCACCGCTGACATTCCTACACCTCTATTTGGGTTTACACACTCCGTTTCCTCCCCCACTCTCCCAAATTGTCTGACAGGAAATGTTTCACTCAACGTGACTTTGAACAGTCAGCATATGCACAGACAATTTGTCCATCTCTTCTCATCCCTTTTGCTCTCAATACACCAAGAGTGCTGTAACAATTTGTATCTCCCACCCTCCTAACCTCAAAGTTTCAGCAGTAAGTGAGCATATGTTGAGCAGTGAAAATTATACAGCAAATAAGGTCAAGGCAGCATGAAGGTGAACGACACAGCCGGCTGCACGGAGAGACTTGTTAACACTAACTACTGAGTGTTCTCTACCTCCAATGTGCTTTAAGGGGTTCTGGTTGGGCTGGCAGCTGCTTTGGCGCTTTATGTAAAGCCACTGCCCTCTAATGTTCTATAATGAAAGCACAGCAACATCCACTCTAAGCTGTAAAACCCCTGTGGTGAAACAAGCTTGTTATTTTTAGTGATGCTCAAAAAGAACGATTTTTTTTTTTTTACGCCAGCCAAATTTTTCAAACTGCTCATCTCTGTCTGAGCACTGGATTGGAAAGACCAAGATTGAAAACATAGTTCCCCAAGATAAAATCTGCTGCCAGTTGACTTGCTGGGGAGTTGCAACACTTCCAGTGTTTTGAAGAGCGCTCTAGTTTGATAGCAGGCCTGCTTGAAAGGTTTTTAAAAGTTTGCCCAGCCATGCTTGTCAGCAATATGTGTTTGGGAGCAAAGCTAGCAAACAGATGTCAGTTAAGAAAACGTAAGACCAGGGCTCGGTCGTAAATCTGCCTGTTTTAGATAATTCTAAAAATGTCGCTTCAGTGTTCATAATTTGCTTCTTCAGTCCTTATTTCAAGTTGTTGTTGTTTTTTTTTCTCCCCAAAAAAAGACTCGTTTGATGTTTGAGTTCAAAGGAGTCCGTTTATTCTAAAAGTAATGCCAGATATATTGCAGTTTACTGAATTACTGTGACAGTGAGCCATGTCTGCTGCCACTCGTGTCTGCCTCTTTATGGTTATTGCATCAGAGGAATGAATGAGAGTGCAGTAGTGAGATGGGGCCCAGAGGGAAAAAAGAGGTACTAATGGGGCCTTAATGAAAATCTCCAGTCTGCTCATTAATGTAGAAGTATATACACATCATGTACACGGTCAGGGAGGGGAAACAAGACTCAACACTTGCACACACACAGAAAAACAGATGGGTTTGTCACGTCACCTCCTTATTATGCTCTCCTTTTATCTCCTCTCTTCCTTCAGTTAATGGCGTCTTTCATTCATACAACAAACAATACAAATGGTAGTTTATCATCATCAGTTTCTCTGCATAAATACTGTCTATATGGGTTTTTCTTCTGCAACCATCCAGGTGAATTACTATGGGTTGGTTGTTTTCTTGCCAGATCTTTTCTCCTCCTGCAAGTAATTGATTCCATTAAGCCAGGCATGCTGGATGAATTCATTATGCTGATTAGTGTGGCGCAGGTTGCTGGGATGGAGGTTTGGAGATCATGGAGAGGAACGGTCAGAAACAGAGCCCTAATTTGTCACATTTCGTCACAGTCAGATGCCTTGATGATTTCTGTCCCTGTAGGACTGTATCTGTGACCCACCTGAAGGAGCACCGGATACTCTGCAGCCAGGACTTGCAGAGCGGCACCAGCGTCCTCACATAACATTAGCAGCGAAACAATCCTGCAGGACAGCAGATATGAGCTTATAACACAAATCTGGCTCTGGTTTCATTCAGCTCAGACTGGCTTTAGGCGATACATTTTACACCTGCTTCCTTCTGAGTGACCCATCCAGTGCTGAGTTTGATTCTGGTCCATCATATGGGCCAGATTTTCCACAGTGCAATAGGTCCATCTGGTGGACATTTCAGAAACTATTCAAGACCTGGTAATATTAAAAGGATGAGTTCACAGCTTTTTAAGCTTTGAACTTACAACATTTACTTGTTGTAATCACTTCCCCTCTTCAAACAAGCCCAGAAGAAAACCCTTAGTTTATAGTGAAGACAGAGAAATTCAACAGTCCTTGTTCTGTGCAAAAATGTGTTCCACCGTGTGTAACCTGTTGGGATAAGCCTGCCTTTGGCCAAGTGTTTCAGACAGAATTCTCCTTCCCCTTCCACCAAGGTGGTTATCTTTTTTGAAACAGCACTGTCGCTGCATTCGGAGCTTAGCATCGCCCAAGACGACTGTGATTGTCTAAAGAAACACAAACAAGCCAGAATGTTTTTTTTTTTCCACTTATCCCACAATGACACTGGTTGCAGCCAAACCTTTCACCAGCGCCAACAGCCTTGTGGAGATAGGTCTGACTAAGCAAGACTAATCTGAAGCTAGCACGCAGCCTCAGCAGACTGACTTTGTCAAATCAAATGGACTGTCCAGGAAATAGCAAAGAGGGAATTCTGAACTAAAAAGACTGCATTTTCAGACGAGCTCAGACTGCAACCTAAGAAAACAGCAACACAACAAATACCATCACCTGACACATGCTCATCTACACAAAACAGTAGAACGATCACGCAAACAACAAAACACAGCAGCTACATGCAGCTGTGTGTTACCAGCAGAGCTCTACCGCCCTGCCTGCAGCGAGCAGAAACTATTTTAATGTGCAGACTTAGACTTTTTGTTGGTGTTGTTGTTACTGAGGCATAAACTCAACAGACAGCTGTTTATACATTTGGGACTTTTTGCAAGAATAGTAATGATTAATTAAGGCCCTTAGTGTTGGTATGGGACTTTACTTTGGAAAGATTTCTATCACCCATTTTAGTTTAGGATTCCCAGTTGGCAAAGCCCCTCCCTGGATGAGCTTCTACATAAATAGAACCAGATCATTCTTGTCTACATGACTGATTCTTGTTCAAATGTGAGTTTAAAATTATTGTGATCATGATCCATTTTTAGTATGTGTGTGAAAAGTTCCACTTATTGAACAGGGACAAGGATCTATAGGAGGGCGCTTTATGGCTCCACATATAAAGGACGAGGGCCAAAGGGGAAGCTAACTTTTGTTGTTGGTATTTTTTCCAGGTGTCCAGAACAGCTTCAGTGACACAAAATCTCATTGTATCTGACCAGCATTCTTGAAAGGTAATCCCTGTATAGTGTTTGTGATGGAGACATCTTGTGCCTTATCCTTGATCTAATGTATCTGCATTTGCATCATTTCTCCTCCAATATAATGACGTTTTTACTTTTGTCACTTTGACACGTTGACTTGTCCTCCGCCAGCTTCCTCTCTAGCAGCCGCGTGACAGTTATTCCAGCTCAACGATGAGGCAAAAGCTTCTGCAAATGCAAATCAGCCTAACTCTGCAGTCAACTAAATCTCTTTGAAAAACTTCGATAAAACTCGAAGAGGTGTTGTTCACCTCAGTTAGATTTGAATACATTTGTTCAAGGGGTATTTGTGGTAGGTAGGCAGTCAATGTTGGTTTCCATGGGTACCGCACTCATTTCACCTAAAAAAATCATTGTTACTAAGAGAAATGTGTGCTACAGTTTGGTTCACTGATGAGGATGTCACCCCCTCTTAACCCTCTCATAGCACAACATTAGTCACTTTAGAAACTCCTTTGCAAAGGTAGAAAATAAATATTCAAGCTCTGTTCATTAGTGAGGATACAAAACGAAGTGTGTGTGTGTGTGTGTGTGTGTGTGTGTGTGTGTGTGTGTGTGTGTGTGTGTGTGTGAGAGAGAGAGAGAGAGAGAAAGACAAAGAGAGAGAGAGGGAAAGAGAGAGAGATTAGAGGCCAAAAGGTGTTTGTGTATGACCATAAACTCCAGTCAGTGTTTCCCTGGAAACAGGTGCAGTGTGTAAAACTGTATGTGCTCTCACTTCTCTTTCTGGCATTGGCTTGGCTGGAAATGGCAAACACACACACACGCACACACACACACACACACACACACACACATGCATGCATGCACACACACAAACCCAAAGAAGCTAAATCTTACACAGAACTTTTCTGCTCCCACATTTTTTTTAAAAATATAATTTTATGTAAGAATTACATCAACAAGTTATGGAAAAGTGCTTTGATTTTTGCTTTTCAAACACACCGCCTAATGTTTTATAGATGATAGCTTTTAATGGGTGCACAGTTGTCTGCTTACACACACAGATACACAAACACTTTCAAAGTCATCGTAAGGTACCCTGCTCTAGTGTGGACACACACCTGCTCACATAAGTATTCACACCATGGTGTAAAAGTAGCTAGCCTAATTTGAATTTTATGTCCTGAGCTTCATTTATTCACTGGATTTGAATTATGCATCCACAGATTTTGACTTTTGGATATTTATAAATGTATTTGAATTTTCAAAGCCAGATCACAAGATAGTTGTCTGGTGGCTCATTTGGATAAAATGCATTCTTAACTGCAGCGCCCCTTAGGTTACAGTCTGGGCAAGAGGCCTTCCTTGCATGTCAGTCCCCTCTCTCTCTTCCTCCTCTTACATTTCCTGTCTGTATCTCTACTGGCTCTTTATACTAGATCAGAATGAGAAACAGCTTTATTGCCCAAGTGTGTGTGCATACACAGTTCATTTGGCTGGGCACAACTCTCTTTCCTCAGAATTTTATTTTCATAATATTTGAACCTGTTCTGCAGGGGTCTTTTACAAATACTCATTTCCCATGAATAATTTAAGTGTCCTGTTTCTGTAACCCAAAGTTGCAAACAGTGTGCAATTTGTGCAACACACCAAATAGAGAATATGCAGTCCCTGTCCCTGAAACAATACAGTTACTTCAGTGTGCATGAATTAACCTTGACCACTAGAGGGCAGAAAACATCTAAACAGGTTGTCAGACACACAGCCTGTGGTTGATAGTCTCAAGTTGATTTGGCTGTGCATCTGCAAAAGCTAGCAGAGGCAGAGGCACATCATCATTCATAGTGAAATTTATGTTCACCTCAGGAAGAGAAGTCCAATATTCATCCTGCTTTTTAGATCTTCACGAGCTCACTGAAAATATAAAAATATGCCTAGCTCTTGCAAGATTTGGCCAGATCTAAACCATGGTCCAGCATGATCAGGGCTGGGGAACTGCAGGGCTGATGTGTATAAAGTGTTTTGAAGACATGAGTGATTATTTCATCACCACAAGAGACACCTTTCTCACAACACAGTCACTCGATTCAGTGCTATTTTGTCAGCACCATGCCCTTTTCCCCTGACTACATGAAGTGCTTTTTGGCTCTCATATTCAATTTAATTCCTCAAACAGCACTTAAGTAACCCTAACATGCACCATCTTTATTTTTTTACATACTGAACCCCAAAGAGCACCTCAGTGAAGAATTATGGGGGTTGAGTCATTAATGAATACACAGCACTAACTATCCAACTGCCTGTCCTCATTCGGTTTCACTTCTCTCTTTTATGCTAATATAATCTTCCATTCTGTTTCTGTCTCTGTGTGTCTGTGTCAAGTGCTGCTTCATTAATATTTGATGTGACTTAGGATAATGATGCACTTAGACTCTGTGTGTACATGCTGGTCTGCCCGTGTGTGTGTGTGTGTGTGTGTGTGTGTGTGTGTGTGTGTGTGTGTGTGTGTGTGTGTGCCTGCAGGTGTGGGTGGACTCGTGTTTGGTGTCAGAGAGAGGGAGGGGGGAGACACTTCAGCAGTTCAACAATTTAAAGTTACAAACTGTGCTGTGCAGAATTAAGGATGCACCACCAGAGGCCAGTAAGCCACAGAGTAATAACAGCATTCTCTGCGCCAACGTATATGCAGATAGTTGAGCATATGTACAACACAGCAAATATTAATGAATATAAGAGGTATTTATACAACATATCACAGTCATCTATGATTGATTAGCTGCTTCCATTTCACGCTCCAGATGGATTGAGGCAGAGACACAAAAAAGGTTTCATCTCAAAACATTCCCATGGTTTCATTTTCATTTCCAAGCCAATATTACGGCTGAATGATTTATTAGATGTCGTAAGACGGCTGTTGTTCTCAAATCAAACTCTCACTTCATTAGTTTTAATGTAATTTCATTTGACTTCATGAGACATTCATTAAATGTTTATTGAAGTAGACACAGAAATGAGACGAGACGCTGTTATGAAAATGTGAGGTTTTACCAAACACCGTTTTACTGTGTTAACACAAGAACAATATCAGTCATAACATGGCTCATTTCACAGATTTAATTTGCAATAACTCTCTGCAAAGGACTCCACAGTCTGTAAGGAATGGAGAATTCTGTAAGTGTTTACCGAACAGGTTGGACTGTTTATCGTCAGATCATCATGCATCAGCCGGCAGGAACATCTGGATGTGTGTCAGGCTGCAGATGGACAAATATATTACTCTGATCTAATTTTATTATCATTCAGCTGAATGTTGATATAAGAGCTGGAATACCACATATTTCAGGTTTTATATTTATACTGACCTGTGATCAATGTCTGAAGTTTTGTCAGAAATAGGCAAAGACTAATGAATATCTAGAGGACTTGGATTTTTCATTTTTACATCATGGCTAACCTGGGCAGTTATTTAAAATGTGCCATCACTGTAACAAAAAAAAAACATTTGGTTTAATATTTCATGGTGCTTTTTTATGAAATGTACTGCCAAATGTGCTTCACTCTTTACAAAGTGGGACATATATGTACATTGGGGAATATGTTTGCATCTCATGTAGCGTTAGCTGAGCCCATGCATCCATTATGCATGTAAGATGTATTTTGTTTTGACAGTGCACATCTACTCTGACACTTTATGCATAAATCAGGACCTTATTTTTCATAATCGCATATGGTAAATGTTTTTTCTTCAGTGATTTGTGTCTCTTCCTCTCCATCTCTCCGTCTAACTACCTTGAGATAAAACATATTTTCAGTCTTTCCACCATGAATGGATGATAGGATGCGTTTTGACAGACCGGTAGCTTTTCATAACTGCCAACAGATTCTGTGTCATCATACTCACTCCATTCTCACTTGTCTATGTTACCGAGTTGCACTCTCACCTTTTGCCTTTTCATGCACACGTTGCGTGCATTACAGAATGCACAAACACACCCAAAGTAGGTCACCTTGATGTGTGACGCTGAGCTCAGCTGGTGTTTTAGTGTGTGTGTTTTTTGTGTGGTTTTTTTTTTTGCCCTTGTGGATTGTGTTTTTGTCCGCATGGACCCAGAGAGCATCGAGTCATTAGATTGGCTGTAAGTCACTTAGCCCTTACTGTAATCCAATTACAAGACCTTAAGTCAGATGCACTTACAATCATATTTGCATTCAAGTTGATATATGTTGCATGAGGCTGAAAGCTGAGCATCCACAGATACAGCACAGTGATATAATACAGTGAGTGAGAACATGATGGAGGGGTGTAAATAAATAACCAAAGCCTGTCAACATGCAGATCCTTGCTTGAATTTACATAAAGGGCACGATTCCAAAAATCTATCACAAGTGATAAACAGCACACTACACATGGAGCGTTATCTCCATCTATGGAACGCTGCAAGGATAAATGTGCCCCTCTCAACCTTCTAAACAAACTTTAAAGTCCTTCAGCCTGAAAATCCTTGAACACTACAGGGAAGGATGAGGCAAGGCCAACACACTGGGGTATAGGGCGTACACACACAGAAAGACATGGGCACACAGCGTAATTTGCCTCTGTCCAGCCACAGGGCCAGTTGGCTCTAAATATTTGCCTCTATGTGCTCCATCTGACCTGCTGTACTGCAATTTATAATAAAACTATCAGGCAGTTTTAATTACAACTTTCACTGGCTCTTGTGACAAACAAGGTGAATATGTTTCCATGTGGCATAGCTTCCATTTGCATGAGTCAGTGACATGCTTTTAGAGTACTTTTTTTTGTCTCAAACATCTCCTTTGCTCCCTCGCCTCGTGTGTGTTGCTCCACTCTGACAGTAGCATAGCACACAGGATTAAATACAAACAGACGGACATGCACTTACAGTAAACTGGCCTTAGTCTGGCTCTGAGAGCATCCAGCCCACACGGTCAGCTCAACTCAGACTCAAACCTTATCTAATTTATTTTTCCTTTATTATTTCAGCCCTGGCATTTAGTTCCCGGAGTCCATTCAGCCAAAAAATGAGAATGGAACAATGAAAGCCAATCTGCTGTGACTGCCTTTCACAAAGCTGTAGAGATGGTCAAAATGCTTTCACAATGCTATAAAGCACAAAGTGATTACACAAATCTGCATTGGCAAGAGGAGAAAAAAAATCATTTTAATTTATTTTTTGTTGTTGTTGTTGTTGTTTTTTGGTAAATGTCCCTTATTCATAGAGATGGGGGAGACAGTGTAGGAGGAGGGCAGGGGGGAGGTATTTGGTATTTGGCATGACCTGAGGAGAAGGTCGAGCCAAGCCACAAATGAAAATGCTGCTTGATGCATCGGACCAGTTCTACACACACAAGGTAGTAGTAGGCAGGGTTTGGCCCAACCTCCAAACGACTACCGTGAGAGGAAAGGATGATGACGACAGCGCGTAAATCGGCATCTGGAAAGAGAGGTTCCCCGGTTGAACGGTGAACAAGTGTCTGCCAGCACCGTACCCGCAGGCTCCACATCCGAGCCTCCTTTGATTACGCGTGTGTACCCAGTTGGATCGGAGAAGGATGTTGCCCCGTGTCTCTCTCATCATCTCCACTCTGTGATTTTTTCTTCTTCCTCCTCTGAGAGATGTGGCGCAGGTTGTGCCATCCTCATATCTTTGCCGCGCGGTAAACTTTAACGGGATAATGAGTCCGATTTGATTGAAAGTGCCAAAACAGACCGAGAAGTTAATTCACTGAAAATGTCCACGACGCACCTCAGCTCCCCGGCGCCCAACCAGAGCTACCTTTCCACGGCCACTTACGAGAAGACAGAGCCCTCGGAGGTGGAGAGGCAGATACGCCTGCTGCTTTTCTGCCTGTGCGTAATCATCGCAGCTGCCACCTTTGTCGGAGGTGTATATTCGCTGCTCTCTCTCCTCCGGATGAGGAGAAAAACCTCCCTGTGTCTCATCGTGGCTTCCATGTCGGTGGACGACCTGCTCAGTGTGGTCCCTCTGTCCCTGTTCATGCTCCTCCAGTGGGAGGCAGATGGAGACGGAGGGTCCGGCAGCCTGTGCACTTTATCCGGACTTTTGTACGTGTTCCAGGGGGTTTCGAGCAATATGAAGGCTTGCCTCATAGCAGCCTACACTTTTTATGTCACCAAGCGATTTGGAGTGCTTCAGTCTGTCCGCCGGCCACTGAGAGTGATGTGGTCCATAGCCGGTGTGTGGGCTGTCAGCCTCGCCGTCAGTGTGCTCCCTCTGTGCGGATGGGGCAGCTTTACGCCGGCCTCTCTTGGGTGTTTCCCGGAGAGCGACAGTTTTTACACCCTGCTGCTTTTCTCTTTATATTCCATGTGTTTCTGCGGCTTGTTATTTTTCTTCATCCCCCTCACCTATCAGCTGCTGTGCTCCAGGGAGTCCCAGAGGACTTTACTGTACCCGGGCTATCTAGAGATGGCGAGGGGGCTGAGTGGCTCCGCTCCCCTCTGTGACCGTCCTTCCTTTTCCCGGGACAGCCTGAACAAAAGTTTCGGTGCCTACAACGAGCTGAGCCCAAGTTCCTGCGGGACGGAGCTCCGGGAGAAAGAGGACAGCGGTCTGTCCCCAGTGTGTGGCAGCGGCCAGAGGGCAGCAGCTGTCGGGGACACACCTGTGGTGTTTGCACAAAAGCGCTTCTCCATGATCCTGGCGGTGGTCCGAGTTATTTTGTGGATGCCAATGATGGTAAGTAGTGCAATAAAAGCAAATTATGCTCCAGCTGCAGCCAAAGCAGCGGTGTAATAACTTCCTGCCCTGCCAAACCTTGTAATCTAATAAGTTTGAAATATTATTGTTTTCTGAAGCAAGCTACCCACTGAGTTATGTTTGTGATCATGTCCAGCTTATTTTCCAGATTTAGTTTTGTGTTAATTAGTTGGAACAGAGTGCCATATTTCACCCTGACAGGAAATTCACGAAACTGCAACCCAAACAAGTGGAAGTGTCTCATTATTTTGGAACAACCTCTCACCTGCTTCAAGAGAAATATGATTTCAACACTGAATCTGAATTAAACTCTTCTAACTTTAACCCCTCGGGTCATTTCATTCACCAAACCTTTTTTTCTGTTACTTTTGCGATTTTAGTTATTAATGAGGAAAATTTGCACGACCAAGCTCCCTGGGTCAACCAATTACCCAAAGAGCAATAAGGGAGTAAATTGTTTCCCCTGTCAGATAAGCACGAAAGTGTCCAAACTCATGCACGAGTCTCTAACAAATAAATCAGTTTAATGCCACACTTATATCACACCATTATGTTTTTAGTTTGTGCACAGGCTATCTAGCAAGAAATAAGTGTTATGCTCTTAAAATCTTTTTCCTGTGGTGAAAAAAGACCTTTTTTTTTCAGGGGCCCATTACAAAACCCTGAATATCCCTTGAGGCCCCCACAGTACACTGCAGTGTTTAATTAAATCCTTAATAATTGGTGTACGTTTCTGAAAGCACGTCTTATCAAGGTTTGTGATCTCATTAAAATGCTGATAAACTGAGATTTAACAAAACAAGCAGCAATTATTCAGTTCCAGCCAATGTCCCACCACATGAGCGTCCCCTCGGGGCCCTGTGAGCAGTATTTGGCAGCTCTCTGTTAACACCTAAAGGGCACCATTCACTGGGTCGCACTGTGAAATACCTTACATGATTTCCACACAGTGAGGGCTGTTGTTTCAACATTTGTGATAGCTCAAACAAAAAAAAATAAGACAAATTTTAGGTGATAAAATGCCGCCTGCAGACAATGATGGGCAAACAGAATTGGCATGCCAAACTTTCAGCACTGACAACGGGTAAACCCCTGGATATGACTGACACAGAGAATGTCAGTATACCATTAATACAACTGAGTTTCATATCTGTGGTTGGGATTTATTCTTTGTGTGGTTTTTGAGCAAACAGTGAGTGCCTTGGCTGGTTTGCTTTCTATGTTTGCATTTACAGATGTATGGTTTTCTAGGAATATGCAGAGGTCAGTATCAGCAGAGTGCTGAACCTGTTGCTGGGCCACAATGGCTGAGTCATATAAACACAACCAGGCTTCATGATGAACACTATTCATGAAGGAACACTTGCCTTTTTCTTAATAAGCAATTTAAATGTATATGTTTTCAATTTAGTAAGGTCATACACATTGTTATTATGCACATCTCTCATATTGTTATTCGCATATTTGAGTATACAAAACAAAAGAATATTTTTTAAAAGAGAAGAAGCCCTATATGGGCTTTATTTCCATTCAAGTGTCTCCCTCCCAACACTTCTCATACATATTGAATCGGTGAATTAATTTCCCCTTCCCCTTCATTCACAGACTTTGGTGCTGGTGCGCCACACGGTGAATGCACGCAGCTCGTCCCTGGAGACGCTGAGCTTCTTTCTCACTCTGCTCGCCCCTGCGGTCACACCATTATTCGTGCTGTCTGAGCGCTGGATCCACATGCCATGCGGCTGCTTCATTAACTGCAAAAGGGATCCGGCACAGGAACCCTCAGGTAAACCACGAGGTTGGCCAAATTGACCAAAGATTTACCCTCTACTGTGTGCCTAGGAAATGAACCCCAAGATAAGTTTGTCTATTGTGATATACAGGGGAAGGTACAAGCAGTTAAATGAAATATTCTCAATTACTTTTTTCACAGTGATGAAAAGAAGATTTGAGTTCAATCTTTCCTTCCAACAAGGCTACGGAGTGTACAAGTTGTCACATGCCACCATGTCTCCCAACAGTCCACCCCTGGAGAAGCCTGCCTATCACAGCCTCTTTAACTGTGACTTCTCTAACACCCGCCTCGATGCATTAGAAAGTGGAGGGCTTGCCGGCCTGGGGCCTGATTTTGATTTCAGCACCACCTGCCCTGTGGACAGCTCCTCTCATGCAGACCTTCCATTGGAAGCAGTGGCCGGTGGAGGAGAGGCGCTGGCTGATTGTCCTTTACTCCCTCATGAGAACCACGGAGATGATGACAGCTTCCGCTGCGTCCCCTCGCTGCCTTCTCATCATCGAGAACAGGATCACAATCTCACCGACGCGTCTTCTGTGTTCGAGGGCCCGGAGAGGAGGCTGTCGCATGAGGAGTGCCGGAAAATTGAGCTGACAGACTGGGAGTGGTGCAGGAGTAAATCAGAGAGAACACCCAGACAGGTACACCTATTTGCAGAGCTACTAGTTAATTAGTCTGATGTTGAACCATTTAATTAAGTCATTTGTACCTGTCATTCTGGGGTTTATGGCTGCCCTTAATTGATTTTCCACACTCACACTCTATTGCTATCCTAAACCAGGTAGACAAGTGCCGCATTAGAATGCAACATATGGTGATGCTCTCAAGAGACGATTGTTTAGAAGTGATTATTGTCTCAGGACCATAAAATGGACAGACGCTCAATTTCACTTTCTGTGTTTACATTTTGTTCAAAGGGAAATTAAATGTCTTATTGCAGTGGACCTGTGAGGATATACAGGGACACACAGCTGTTGAACTAGGATGCAGTCTTTATATAACCAGGCTTTGGAGAAGTATGTGCATATTTGTCCGTCTGAATGCCAGTCTAGCTTTCTGTTTGTTGGTCTGTATCTCTTTGGAGTTCTTTTTTTCCGCCTCTGTGAATATGACTCTTTATAATCAAGCTGACAGAAAGGGAGCTGAGCATGTAATTTAGATAAAATGTTTAAAATCGCCTCTCCCTTCGTGTCTCTCCCTTTTGTCTGCATTTGTTTGTTTGTGCTAAGCATCAATGGGTTTTGACTAATAGAGCAATCGATCAAGATACCATCAGCAGCATACCATTTAAGTCACAAGTGTCATCCTGTCTTTCAAAACCAAATACTCATTCATTGTTGCCCCTCTCTAAAATCTGACCATCTCTCAATACTCAGCTCAATTCATTGATTCACTCTTTTGTGTTTTTTTTAAGGCTTTTTAAAGGCCATGTTTACAGTTTCAAGATCAGAATTAATGAGTTTTATCCACTGAAGGTTAGCTCCCTTATGATTGTGAGTTTTTGGTGCAAAGCCGTGTATGAAAAATGAATGAAAACTTCAACACAATCCATCTTTGATTCATGTTTCAGTTGAATATCTCTGTATCTACAGTGCAGAGTTGTCTGTCTGCCAATGAAATCCCCTGTATGCTCATAAATGTAATATTTTCACTCAATAGTCGCTCTACCCAGTGAAAAACAAATAATACTTAATGTACACAATGCAGCTCAAGACATTTTCTTCAAGCACTAGAATCACTATCCACTAATCCTTTTTTAATCTTTCTTTGTTTTTGACATCCTGTGCTCTTGTAATACCAGAAGCTTAATTCCCCCTGTGCTTTGTTGGACCCAATTGAATTGTTAAACAAGGTAAAAACAGTAAAGCCTAAATGATTAATGCATCCTGGGATCGGAGAATGGAGAAACACATGAGAGAGCACTATGTTGCAGAGAAACGGCAGAGCAGCCACGGGCATTACCTTTGAAACTGACAGGATGGTAATTGTGACTTTAGCAGCAATGACACGATGAGCTTGTTTTCAAAAGTAACTAGGACATGAACAGATGTGAAAACATGCGTGTGTACATGTGCACATGCACAAACACACTCTCTCCGTCTCCCTTCCTCTCCGTCTCTGCTCTACTTATAAGTCTGAAATGTTTTGGTTTGAAAATCACCAGAGGGTGGAAAATCCATGGAGCATGCATCTACAGCTTGGCTTTGGCACTCACTTTGCATCATGTATAAGTCTGAGATGCTCAGTGACGACTTGTGTAGTTGTGTGTGTGCATGCCTGTGTATGTTTGTGCATCGTACTTCTAATTCTCTTAGTAGCAAACTGTATATTATGCGCCCCGAGGCCTTATTCATTGACTGGGGTCAGTATATACAAGTAAAGCTAGCCTGGGTGTACAGTACCACACTGTATATACAAGCAAAGAAGCAACAAAATTAAGCTACACAGATCCAGCAACATTCCCCCTTTTCACTCACAGTCACAAAAGACATAAAGATCAAAACACAAAAATACACACGTATAAAACCCAGCCTATATAGTTCAGGATTTATAGAGCTACACAGCCAGAAGTGTGTTTTGTTCCCTCGTTAGCAGGCCAGATGTCATTACCGAGTGTCTGTCCTCCTTACTGTCCACCCTTCTAGCCTACAGCATCCACAGGGAGAGGTGGAATTAGAGCTTAAAGACATCTTTACCCTCTCTGTGACTTTATGCTCTCCGCTAGCAAGAACAGAGCTGGGGGCACGTTCACAAGCCCTCTCCCTGGGGGGAAACAGAGATGCAATGCGCATTCAGATGTGGGGAACTGAAACCTATTTGATCTAAAAACACATTGTAAATAAATGTTTTTTCACCAATTGGCTACAGGGTGGAGATTGAAAAATCTATTGATTTGGGATAGGCAGAAAAAGAGGAAAATAACACAACAAGAATCAATAACATGCCAGCATCAGTCGCATCAATAACAGATTCCTGAGAGTGTGGTCTGTATAATAGCTGGTTTATCTACATACTTTAATTCATGCGATAAAATATTGTTAGAGAAAGAGTCCACAGCCCTGCCAGCAGCTCTGTGAGGCATAGCGGTACTTTGAACTAAATGCTAAATTTAGCATGCTAACATGCACAGGATGAAAATGCTGATGTTTTCCACAGTTATGATATGCACCATCTTTGGTGCCTCTGCCAGTCTGTCTGTCTGTCAGCGGTATAACAGAAAAACTACTGGCCCAATTTTCAATAAATCTGCTGGTAGGGGGGCCGGAAGAACCCATTAAATGTGGAGGGTACTGAATCATGGTGCGGAGACAGAGATTTATTTTCACTCTCCTTTACATTGCACGATAGAGCCATTGTGTTGCTTTCATGTGCCGTCAGAATAATCAGAAAACATTGTTCACAAATCCCAAATAAACAACACATCCACAGTGTGCGTTCCATGCTGTTGCCACATTATGACTTTAAGCTTGTGAAATGACCTGTCAGAAGAACGACTCAGCGGTTAGGACCACCCAAGGTGCATGTGAATGCATCATTGGCTTTCGTGAAGATCTGTGCCGTTCCAGTTTGCTGTAAATGGTAAACGGACACTTTCTGTAGCCTTTACAACCACTCAAAGCATTTTACACTACAGAAGGCGCCCATTCACCTATTCACACACATCCATACTGTCCTAGGCTACACCAAACAGTGCCACCTGCCACCATCATGACTTTATTGTATATTATTGTTAAACTGGAGGGCTTATTATACGGAATATCAAGTTTAATATTCGAATATTAGAGAGTTGCAACATCTCATGTAATTTACACAAGTAGTTGATGTGAATATATCCAGAACTCACACAGAGACATCCATCAATGCGCTTCCCACACTGAAGGCTTCAGAGCATTATTTGATTTACTCGACAGTGTGTTTTCAGCTCAACATGGCGGTCTCTCTCTCTTCCTCTGTGTCTCTCTCCCTTCGCAATTTTGCAAAGACAATGTCAGGAAAAACAGTCAGGGAGGATAAGAGATTGACATCCTCTTTGTTTCTATTGTGCGTCATAGTCACAATCAGATCATTACATTGAACTCATCTAAATAATTTAGAGGGTTTAATGAGACCTGCCACAGTCTCCCCACTGTCAAACCACAGGATGCTTCTCCTTTCCCCCTGCCGGCAGTATGCCTTTTCTCAAACACATCATGTTGACAGAGGCTCACTTTGATGTGCTGTGTGGTGGATTAATCTCTATGAAAATATGAATGGAAAATATGAAATATGATTAAAAATGTGAGTGATATAAATGAGCCCTGTAATTGAAAAATGATGGCACAGTGATAAGAAACCCAGAAGGACATTTATTGATGCTACCACGCACTGAAACTGTATTATTCAGATTTAATTAGTTAATAAAAACCTACAGATATATCTTTTTGCTGAGCCCCTAAATGATCTCTGGTAGCTTTCAATGTTGGAAGTCCTAATTCTTATTTTGCCAGCAGAGTGATGTTGACAGGGCTTTTATGTGTAAGCCTCATTAACTCATGGGATGGAAATGTTTGGTCAAAACATCTCCCTGCCCTTGACATCATGGGCAGGATCTAAGCTCAATTAGCTGGAACAAAAAGAATGAGATGCAAAAGAAACATTAAACTTTGCTCTTCCTGTCAATAACACGACAAGCAGCCAAGTTGGAATTTAGTAATATGCATAATGATATCCCTAAGTAATTACAGCTGCAAAGTCAATTCATAAATGAATGTTGTGCTGGATGTTGACTGAACTCTGTGTTGCTTTTTTCTTTGCTTTTCCTTCTCAGCGGTCAGCAGGCGGTCTCTCAATCCCCTTGTGCGCCTTCCAGGGCACCGTATCCCTCCAAGCACCCACAGGGAAGACCCTCTCTCTTTCTACCTATGAGGTCAGCAGTGACGGACTCAAAATCTCTCCCAACAATGCCAAGAAGGTAATGATCCTCGTCACAGTCTCATCAAAATATTTTAAGGGCATGAATCCAATTAATTATAAGCCAGGAAACAGTTTAAAAACACAAGGTGAGCAGACAGCCAGTCAGGTATTACAAGGAGATGCAGAGATGTAGAGATTTCTGAGCTTTGGAGAGAGTCCGACCAGCTGTTTCCCTCTGCTACCAGTATTTATGCTAAGCTAATCTCCTCTGGTTGCTAGTTACAAGGGGAACCTCCATATTTTTCAACCCAGACATTGTTTTCACGTCTTTGTGTTAAAGTGAAGATGGAAGTTGCATGGGGCAAAAATTCTGTAAAGAAAATGTATATTGAGTAATGAATCAATTGAGACTCTAAATCTCCCTTTGGAGTGAATAGCAAAATGAATGACTGTCTGCCTCTATGTTTCTGCCCTGAGGTAGTCTGCTGACCTGTCCACAGTGTACACCACCTGTTGGCCAATGGCAGCTGGGATTAGATGCAGCCCGCTGCAAATCAAGTTCAGATAGGAAGTTAATGAATATGAATGAATAACTGAATGAATCACTTCATATTTTTGCTTGCAAAAAAATAGAAAACGTCTGAATGGAGTTGCAAACTGTATTTTGAGTTTTACAATATACATATAAACGACTGCTAAGTCTAAATTAGCCTACTGACATTACTAATAGGTCTTAATGAACATTTATTAACACAATTTTGTCAAATGAGAGGACACTTAAGTAATAAGAAGCTAACAAAATGTAAAGGTTAAGGTGCCGATGATGCACATTTTTTTGACCAAAATGTTCAACACACAAAACATTTTTTTAAGCCTCATATAAGATACAGATTTTTTAGAATTGAAGAAAATGACTTGCTTTGGGCCTACAGCAATGCTAAATAAAAATTGAGCCACAGGTTGCCTACATCTTCTTCTAACAAATCTCAGGGATTATTTGAAACGGGATATATGAAGTGAAATAAGATCTAAATGTTGTATTTCACACTGAGCTTCAAGATGAAATATGAGAGGACATGGATGACCCAGTGGTGAAATTGGGTTTATTTTTGTTTCATAATAAAATGCTGAATTACGCTGTGATCCCATACTCCTCATGAATAACTTCACTCATAAATATAATTTGTTCTAAAGGTGGAAGTGTATCGCTCCAAATCAGTTGGCCATGAGCCGAGTGCAGATGACCAAGCCTCAGGAGGTCAGGCTGGAGACGTGAACGTCAGCGGGATAGGGATGGGCATGGAGATCGGAATGGGGATGGGCATCGGAGGCGGCGTGGGGGACACCAACGTCAAGATCCACCTCGAAGTCCTGGAGATATGCGACAACGAGGAGGCCATGGACAGCGTGTCCATCATCTCCAACATCAGCCAGTCCTCCACCCATGCCCGCTCTCCGTCGCTGCGGTACTCTCGCAGGGAGAATCGCTTTGTCTCCTGCGACCTGGGTGAGACCGCTTCCTACTCTCTGCTCATCCCCAGCGGTGGCAACCCCGAGGCGGAGACCATCAATATCACTATACCTGACACTGTGGAGGCTCACCGGCAGAACAGCCGACGGCAGACGCAGGAGAGCTCAGGGTATCGAGAGGAGATACAGCTGCTCAATGAGGCCTACAGAAAGCAAACTGGAGAGAGGGAAGAGTGATGCCGGATAACAAGAAGGTGTCTCTCTGGAGGAGGGGGAAAGAGCACTTCTTACAGCAGAGGGGGAAAGACAAACTTCCTAATCATTCCATATTTACTTATTTCTTATTACGGTGACCTATAAAGAGATTTAGCTGAAGATCGTTTTAACTGTCTGTTTGCCTACTCTTGTACTTCCTCTTCAGATAACATCACAAGAGCACACGCATCGCCTGTCTTTAGAGTATATAAAGATAGATTAGCCTTGAAGTGAAGAGACATGGACAAGTGAGAGGAAGAGAAGAAGAGACGGAATGGGTAGAAGAGAGAAACAGTAGTCCAGCATCTGTATTCCCTGCTAAAGCTGTGCCATATGGCAGCCTGTCACGTCTCTAAAATAGATACAGCAGGAGAGAAATCCACTTAGTCGTGGGAAAGGAGGGGCCGAGGCCTCGTCACATGTCTGATATGAAACTGCTCCCGTATACGTCACCGATGACTCAGCTGTGAGGGGAGGGATCACCTGACCCATGTGTCTGACTCATCCCAGTGTGTGTGTTTTTGTGCATTTCTGTGTGTGAGAAGTAGCCCTTTCCGTAAGGACGGGCGGTATACGAGAGTTTGTGATGTCAGCTACCAAAAGTATTTCCAAATGTGTTTATTCCACGTGTATTTCTTTTAACTTTGCCATGTGTCCAGGTGCTACGTCCATCATGTATTTATACAGTTATCTTCCAATCAAATGAGAGAGAGAGATCTTAATGAGAGGGAGAAAGGAAAGGAGACACCAAGCAGCGGGTTGGGTGAGGGGACACTTATGCAGAGCAGTTTCCTGCCTCATGCACATTTCGTGCAGTTTAAATGAGAGACAGTGCGCATATTTTACTAGCAGCGATTGAATGTACCTTTTTTCCGAGCCACTTTGGGGGATCATCTTCTCTGCCTGCTCAGTTCACTGCCCATCCAATCAGTGAGCCATCAGGGCCTCTCGCTTTCTATCAAATACGTGCATAAATTCAGGACCGGAATAGAATTTTCATATATAGTATTATGTATTTCAGTGCTGTTTTTGAATGGTTATATGAACTGTGAACATCCATCAGAAGTATAGAAATCTTTATAAAAATCTTTCACGGGTAATATCAATTACTTATATGCACATTTACATGTATGTGTGTGTATTCAATTGCAGTAACATTGTAAAAATAGGTATTTCAGAGTAGAATATATGTTTATTTGAGTTCGCTTTATGATGGTGTCTTTTCTTATGTCAGCCGCTTGGTTGCTTGATCTACAACACAACACTTTGCAGGCTTTGGAATTGTCCTTTAGCAAGTCCACTTCATCAGCTTGGGCATGTTTCATCCTCCTGAAGAATGTTGTCATTAAAGATTCATACCAGAAAATTGCCTCCAACTGGATTGCGATGACTTTCTATTTCGAGTGCTCCCGGGGCAAAATGTAAAAAGAAAAATAATGTACAGGCATATGAATCATAATGAATGTAAAGTTGTATTCAATGTCAACCATTTCAGCTGTTAATGGTGCCAAAGGTTTTTAGCTGAGCGAGGCTTCATCCATGCAGCCTAACACAGGGGAAGTAATTCAATCATCTGCTTATTCTCACTTTTAAACTGGACTACAGTTCAGCTCCTGGTCAGTCGTTCTCATAAACCCTTGTGATCAATAAACTGATATTTGCCTACTTTGTGAGAAGTCAGGAGTCGGAACATCAGCTGTACAAGTGCATGTTTACACAGTCATGTCAACCATCTGGACTCATGTGCTCACACACAAACTCTTCTAATGGGATTTTTTATTACACAGTAAAAGCAAATAAAGTGCGATAATTAACTACTTGAAGAGACTGACCTAGATAGTTTGCTACCATAAATGGATGTTGTGCCCCTAGGATGCCAGTATTATGACTAATCCACAACTGTATGATATTTTTTTAATGCTGTTATCTCTGTTTAAGCTGACATAAAACCAACAGTAAAGGCATTACATGTCCCTGTGTTTGAGGAAAATTCCACTTATAGTTTTTTTTGTGTGTGTGTGTGTGTGTTTGTGCAGACATTTAGACATGTAGTGGAGTTAGAGTAGAGGTAGAGAGACTGGAAAGCAAAAAAGCATGAAGGCAGGAAAATACTTCGAAAAAAGGGCATATGGCAAGAAAAGTAAAAAGTGAACTAATATAAAAACAGTAGTTATCAAAGGCCTTGGCCAGCAGCTATTCCAAATGTTATATCATTTCTCTCTGATCCAAGGACTTTTTACCTCCCACTCACAACCTCTGATTATCCTGAAGCGGTAAGGTGGAGGTAAGCCTGCATCAAAATCTAGCATCTATGGCACTGCTTGAGACCTGTAGTTTGACACATGCACCGTCAATGAAAAGCATGCATTATTGAGAATGTAAGCCTGAGCCAGATGAGGAGGGGGAACAACCAATGTTAAAACATGATGCTTTTCATCTGAGGTCTTTCATCATGGTTAAATGATTCATTAGGGTCAGAGATCATTGGTATGCATCACAGGTAGCCCCGAGGCTATGAAAACAAGGTGTGAAGAAGTATTGTGCATCTGCAACAGGAGGGGGGGCTCAGCAGTTTCTTCCCTCATATCCTTTTGTTTTCTTAAGCCCTCCACGACTCAGAAGGCTTTCTCGAATGTCTCCTCACACAACACACAACTAAGCTTCATTATCAGCGGATTCTGTTCGATTTACTTCTCCTCTCTCACTACTTTCATCCATCGCTTAGTCTCACACAAGCTTGTTTTCAGTTATTTACCTATCCCCTTCAGTGTCACCTGCTGAGATATTGATTATGCTCACATATTTCAAAGATAATGACACAGATGAAAGTATTGGCAGTTACTCCTGTTTCTGACAAACAATGCTGAACTGGACGCAGCTGATTTTGCCAGAAGCAGAGACTGAATTTATTCGTGTCTATCTTAATATTGAACAGATTTTAGAGCCAGCTATTGATTTTACCCTCTGAAACCCAAGCATTGATTTTATTGATCTATGTATTTTTTTTTCTCCTCTTTCAAAAATACCAAGAGCTGGAGGAAAACAAAGTATATAAAAAAAACCGCGTCCTGTGATTTCTGCAAGAATTGAACTTTCTGCCAAAAGAGAGGAAAGAGCTTCTGTTTAGAATATTTTTTAACCTTGTTAAGCTGGAATTTTTTTATTGTCTAAACCCTCTGTATTCTTTTTCTCATATTTACAATGATTTGTATGTGTTACTGAAAACACAATTTTTATTTGGTGGATGCCAATCTAAGTTGAGTCTTATGTGTGAAGCTAGAGTAGCTTTTTTTTTTTTTTTTTATCAATCTTCACAGGGCCTGCAGCACAATTTTATTCAAATGTCATTGGCAAATGCCTTACATTAGAAAGGGAGCATGGTGGGCCATCTTTTTCACACTGGGGCTTTGTGCACTTGCTTCATCCATACATGGTCTGTCTCTTTTCAGACTATTGATTTGGATGAGAGAGGTTGCCAGCTGTGCCTGGAAGTGCCTCATGTTCATGACTTCCTTTTTAAAGGACCTGCAGGGCTCTACAGTCATGCTTGAATTGCAGCCAAGCACTGACCACTTTAAGGATGATGGTGGTCCAAAAAAATAAATTAAAAATCACCATGTAGACCTAATGTGGATTCTGACTATTTCACACAATAGATGGATTGCAAACTTTAGTTAAGGAGCTAGAAGATTCCCTTTTAAGTGGGGATAGACTATGAAAAGTGGAGAAAAGAATAACTGTCATGCCATCTCACAGCACAGATGTTGTGATTTTGCTCCACTCTGAAGTCAGAGCTTCCTCTGCCATGTTTCTCAGCTCCCTCTCTTCAGCTAACCTGAAGTTTGGCACAAACACAGGGTGTACTGTTCCAACAAAGCGGATTTCACGCTCAAAGAGTTTGACGAGTAGGCACAGATGTGAA
Organism: Hypoplectrus providencianus; assembly: GCA_028566105.1. Lineage (NCBI taxonomy): Eukaryota > Metazoa > Chordata > Actinopteri > Perciformes > Serranidae > Hypoplectrus > Hypoplectrus providencianus. The sequence goes on along the minus strand of JAOWBC010001387.1, from coordinate 16,381,779 downwards.
GAAATTGTCTTCAAATGCCTTGTTTTCTTGTCCAGGAAGTTTTTTTTTATGCAAGCTTCATGGCTGCATCTCCTGATAATCCCAGCTCAGACTTGGCACATTTCTCCTGCACGCTCCCTCGGTACATGTCACAGTTGCAGCATATGCCTGCAATTTCTGTTCTTGGCCAAACATTTGAAGCCCTGGGGATAGTATTGAACTCCAACTTAATATAAAACAGCTGATAAAAATAGTCATTACAGACTGAAAGAAAAAAAAAACACAAACTTGGCTTATCTTTCAAAGTAACTGACAATAATTAATTTAAATCACAAATTATCTTCCCTCACTGTATCTGTGCAGTTGTCTTGGCTGGCAGTTACATTTTCCTTAATTACAAAATGGTAGATGACACCATGAATGTGGACACGCTGCACAAATTTTCATTTCACAGTTTATGAAATGAAACGTTTCACATCCTCGAATGTATCATTGCTAGAGCAGGAGAGTGTGTGAGGAGAAGTTGATTTGAAAGTGGTGATGCATGATGTTTCATGACAGCGACACGGAGCTTGAGGGTGGGATGTACTTTGCAGCCTCTCATGGGCATCCTGCACACACTCCCCTTTCTCTTCTTGTGCATCTGCCAGGTCTTCCGTGGCTCTAATTGGATGGATATTGCTTTATTTTATAAGACAAAGGCAGAAGAAAAAAAGAGGGGCTGGGATAGGGAAGGGAAAAGAAACAAAAACATATTTCCTGATTCAATATTCTAGCTCATTTAAAACAAGAACATGCAATCCCTTCAGATATTTGCTGTAAGTGTGAGCATTCATAAAAAAAAATTTAAAAATTAAAAAAAAAAACAGTTTCAGTGAAGGGTGAAGAACAGAGACAAGAAAACGGCATAATTACAGAGCTTATCATAAACACTGAAACAAAGCAGAGCCAATTATTGATTGATCAAAATGTGTCACCTGCTAATTGTGTCTCAGTGACTTATTTCAAGTTGTTTTATACTCACACGAAGATGTGATTTTAATTAAAAAATATTCAGCCTGAAGCAAGTGCCAAAGTTACAGCTACATGCAGGAGAGAGGCTGTTATACTAAGTGTTATCTAATGCAATATCAGTTGATAGACTGCTTTAGTTAATTAAATGTAATTGGAGTAGATAAATTCTCACCACATATTAGAAGGGAATAGACTACAAAAGATGCAGATTTTTACAGATGCGAGGTAAATTACTTAAATCTGCTGGTAATATTTACCATATTACCCAAAATACAGCAGAGCCAACCCTTAATGTGATACAGTCTCTCGCAGTCATGGTAGATCTTTTTCATTTGGCTGTAACCTTTAAGGCTGGGGCAACAGGTCGCTCCCTGATGTTCTGTTCTGCAGGATGAGCCGGGTACAGCAGTTACACTGACAGCACAGACTGCTTCTGTCTATTTATTCCCCGGTGTGGGTTTTTTAGAGCTTGTAGTTTGAAAAGTCACGCGTTCTTCAGGGAATCAGATTTGAGTTCTGGCTAACAATTGGCTTTTGACACATGAACAGTTGAGTTCAAATAATGTGAGGTCAGATTCTAGAGAAAGAATGGCCATGGGTGTCTATTATGTGCAAAAACTTACACAGGCACCAACATACAGGGAGATCATTTAATAGACTAGAGAAGCATGCCACATAGAAAATCTATGTTAAATGAGGAGGAAATAAAAATGATCAAATATTTGTTTGTATGTTAGTATGGTGTCGGAAAAAAAACAGTAGATCTTGAGAGGGGAAATAATACACATTTGGCTCAAAGTTTCATAATGTCAACATGAAAGTAATCTTTCAGCTGAAACAAACAGAGCCTTGCCAAGATCACAGCAGCTCCAATGGTCTTGTTTTTACATTAATGTATAAACCTGAGTTTTTTTTTTTTTAACAAGCTACTGTATTTGTTGATCCATTTCCAGCAGTCTTTAAAGAATAGCCTTTAGTTTTTACTGTTTGTATATATTCATTCATTCATGTCCCCTCTTAAATAAAGAAAACACATTTGTTTTTGAATAACTAAATTAATCTAATAGTACATTGTTGTGAGAAGTAAGTGTGTTGGTAATAAACCAATCACAGAGCGCAACGACAACATCAGGCGGCTGAGGGCTCTGACGTCGATTCTGCGCGACATGCCGGATGGAAACGAGAAAGCTTTGCTTTTGGACAACATCATCTCAGTCTTATAGTTTAACTAGTTATCTATTAGAGCAATATTTACATTATAAATGTAGCTTTTAAGGTATTAAATGTCAGTAGCTCCTTAGGTGTATCCTTGTATTTTTTTAACTCGGCCCATAAGTCCATCCATCTAAGCAGCGCTAGCAGCGGCGAGTAGCTAACGTTACCGACCGTTGACAGCAGTTTAACATTTGCCACCTCTTGTTTTTGGCGACGGCATGAGTTATGGATACGGCGGTGGAGGGGGGAGAAGAGGCAGAAGAGGAGGTCGAGGCTACAGAGATGGAAGCAGAGAAAGATGGGACAGAGGAGGTGGAGGAGGTTCGAGAGGACACAGTTCTGATTTTGACCAGGACAGAGGAGGAGGAGGAGGAGGTGGACAACGGGACCGTCCTCCTCCACACCTAAAGGGACGCGAGATCGGCTTGTGGTACGCCAGATACGGAGCCGTTAGGAGGAAGCAGGCTGACCGGAGATCGGTATGGATTGAGTATGGTTGCATGCCCCTGTACATTGTGCTGAGCAGAGCGATTGTCAATCCGTTAGGAACAGAGATCCAGAAAATTAACACAGCTGTAACAGCACAGCAACAAAGAAGTTGACAGCACCTTCCTCAATTAGTTTTTAATCGCAGCTGGAAAATCGGTCTGTTCTTTGAACTGAGGCAAAACTTGCTCAATTCACTGTCTTTACACTGGTGTAGATGCACAACTTTTCAGCTTATCGTTCAGCCTTGAGTCATAACCTTTTCATGATGTTATCAGAGCTGAAGTGGCCTATTTCTACAATGAAACAGCAACATATTCAGCCTGAATTATCAGCATTTGTTGATTTCATTTACTCTGTTTTGAATGGAAATCTAAAGCCAGAGGGTGACTGTGTTGGTTTCAAGTCCTACAGTTCACTACAGTAGCTCACCAGTGACCACTAAGTAATGCTCTTTCTTTTTTTGCTGGTAAAATAACAATATATGTATTGTCAACAACCCAAATGTTTGAAATATTGAAGAGTCATCCATAACATAAAATAAATCAGCTGTTGAGACTGTGAATATGAAAATTCAGTCATATCAACTCCATCAGCGCTGAATGTTTTTGAATCTATCATAGCCAAGAATGTACAAAGAAAGTCACTCTGTGCAAAAGGAGATAGGAATCCTGACTGAAATACAAAACTACTCAAGCCCTGGTGTCACATTTGGTTTGGCTAACTTTACGGTTGCGGCTGACCTGAACTTTCCCCTTTCCATGTCTGAATGCAGCGGGCGGTGGTCCAGATGGATGAGGCCAGAGAGCAGCAAATTACCAAGCTGCTCAACTCTGTTCAACATGATCAGCGTGGACCAGGGATAGAGGGCAGAGATGCAAGAGCCTCTACATCTGACAGCTGGAGGACAGCTGCCAGTAACGCTGGGCATTGGTAAGAACAGCTTGCATAGTATATATTCATCTGGGACTTGCACTTATGGGATTACAATTATGAATACGAGAAAGCTAGGTAAAATCAAACTATTTTCATCACGTGCAAAAAAAGCAAAAGTATGACTCTGATTTGTCCATGCAGTTACTTTGATGGGGAGTTGTCTGAAGAAGAAAAGCTAAAGATTGAAGTCAAATCTGAGAAAGAGGAAGAAGAAGCTACTCTTGGCCATGGGAAAGAAACTCACAAATCACAGCGGTAACTATTCAGACAGATCAGATACGTGTTTAAAAAGCATGTAAACATGACTTTTCCAAAAAATACAATTCTTATTCCAAACCACTATCTTGTGGAGATTTACCTACTTCAATGTTTCTGTGTAGTTACTTCTCTCCAGCAGTTGCTAAAGATGAGCCTCCAGACACCTGGGATGATGAAGATCAGCAGGAACAGGAGGAGAAAGAGAAACTGAGAAGGAATGACAAGGACTTGGAGTTCTTATATCAGGAAGTTGTCAGAGACAGTGCACTGGATGAGCGCTTAAAGAGAGATCTGCAGAGCAAGAAAGCAGATCCGAAGTACAAAGAAATGCTGGTGAGCTCACCTGTTAGATTAATGTTAATGTTATTTATCACCTTAGTTAAAAGGTTGGATAATAGCTCATGTGTTTGGAGATTGTGTTCCTTTATCAGTGAAGAGTGGAATATCAATAACAGTAAAAGAAAAGGATAATTGGATTTGAGACACAGAATATATGTTTTAATAATTAATAACACCTGCCAGTTGCAAAGATTTGTTTCTGTGTTGACTGCTCTGAAGGGTTTATACAGATATTTATGGGTCTGAACAATAAAACTACGAATATATATATATATATATTAATTTGCAGAGCAGCTAGTTGCAAAATATTGAAATAACAGAATTTTTAAGTGCATATTGACTTGCTGTATAATAACTGAATCTGTTATAACTATGAAATAAGTGAAGTTTTGTTATATTAAACTATAAACATTATCATGACTTTATGGTCCTTATTAATGTTTGCAAAATTATTTGCCTACAGAAATTCAGGGAAAAACTACCATCCTATGGGAAAAAAGAGGTAAGATTTAATTTTACTAAAATTAATAAGTCAATTCTAAAAAAAACTCCTCATCATGATTGACATATCTGCTAAAATATGTATATCCCTTTTTCAAATTTGAAACGTAATTATCCTCCATCATACCACTTCTTCTCCTCCTCATCAATCTCTCCTCTCACCTGCTTCCGTCGTTTCGTCCTCAGGAGCTGGTAGAGCTGATCAACTCGAACCGTGTCCTGGTGGTGAGCGGGGAAACAGGGTGCGGAAAAACCACTCAGGTCACCCAGTTCATCCTGGATGACTACATCAACAGGGGCGTGGGCTCCATGTGTCGTGTGGTCTGCACGCAGCCTCGCCGCATCAGTGCCATCTCAGTATGTGCTGTTTGGGTCTGACTGTTTTGAATCATATGTTGTAGAGCCAGGCAGATAATGCAGAGACAGAAATGGCATGCTTCTTAAAAGAAAGATAAATAATATAAGGCTACTTAGTTTGTTGAATAAAATGACAAGGTAGATACCTGGTAAAAACTTATAATTTACAACTGTTGTAAGCTGCAGGAAAAGCTTTAGAGTTGACCTTGAAAGTCCCTGAAAATTGCTTGAATTTGACAGCTGAAAAAGTATACAAACCATGGATAAAGTATTTTTTTGAGGTGGAATGAAAATAGACCTTTTTTATGTGGATTGTACACCAATGTTTCACCACTCTGCAAATACACAGAGCTATTTTCTCAAACATTAAATTAATTATTTCTTTAACTTGTACAAATAGCATATGGCACTGTCAGCCAATTCTATAAATGCCGAATGAGAAAATAAAGAATAAAAAGGAATTAAATTAATAGCCAAATAAACATTATTATAGTTCATAAGGGAAAACATGTTTTCTTCGTGGCATATACACCGATACTGATACTGATACACTTTGACAGTCCCATAGCAGCTGATAATATCCGTATACATTAGGGCATTTGTGGTTGCCCAGATGTGTGATCTGTGTGTTTAGACACTGCATTTGGAATTTCCTGCAGCTGTCATGTTTAGAAACATGTGCATTGAGTGAATTTTATCTTGGGTATGAAATTACCATTTTTTTCAGAGTGCTGATTGTGTTCCTAAATGTTTTGTTTGTGTGTCGCTTCCACTCAGGTAGCAGAGCGTGTAGCAGCAGAGAGGGCAGAAAGTGTGGGGAATGGAAATTCTTGTGGTTACCAAATCCGCCTGCAAAGGTAAGAGATTCTCCTCAAACATATAAATGAAAGCACTGATATGAAGCGACACCATTTTCTAGTTTGATGATCCGCTTTTTATTTATTTAATTTTTATTTTTTAACTCCTATTGTTAGTCACTGCTCATACTATAATGGCTTAAACACACATAATCACAGATACATAAGAAGGTAAATGGGCCCTGTATTCCATGAGAGCACTGCATTTTCATTTAAAAATGCACAACCTGTGTTTTTCTCTGATTCAGTGGCCTATTTCTTGGCGCAGTTATCCTTTCTCAGCATCATGTTTGATTAATAGTTTTGACAAGGACTTACACTTAAAAATGTATTTCATTCATGACTATTTTATCACTGTATCAAGACTCTGCATAGTATAGTGTTATTTTATTACAAAATGTATGAATTACTTCTACAGGAAACCATATTTTATTTTGAGGAAAGGAGATAAACGTATGGGAATGATACTCATATGTATGGTGAGGCTCTTGAGTGGTGAGTGAGTAGAGAGTTCCAGCAGATGAGAGGGGACAGCAATATGAAATGAATTACATACAATGGTGTATGGAGTTTCACAGAGAATGAGATGGGTGTAGTAAGAGGGCTGGGAGACAGGCAGCACAGATATAATATAAAGGGGGACAGATACAGGGGATAAGATGTGAAAAGATGATAAAATGATTTCTGAACGACTGGGAAACTTTCTAAATCTTTTCATGAAGTGATAACTTTTTCTTTAGTTGCATGAAGTTACTGCAGCTGATTTGTAGCTTGACTCAAGCAGTATTCTGTGTCAAAGATCTTTAATTATACACGTTAAGGAAAGCGTCGCTAGCTGCTTTGCTGTCACTGCCCACTGTCACAGTCACTGATGGAGACCATGGGTGTATCTCAGTGGGGATATACAAAAGCTGGCAATTTGTATCTCAAGCTTTGTTAAACGTCTATTGATGCGCCAGCTCCCCCACACAGCCACTGATATAAAAAAGCAAACGCTGCCAAACTCTTAACTCTTCTTATGTTGGTCTCTCAGAGGGTAATTAACTTCTTTGAAAACTGAATACAAATTGGGCAGAAGATATTTTATCTAGTCTGGCAACTTAATTTCCGTTTGCAGGGTATCAGGGTATTAGTCTACCCAACACAGTCACTGATCTAAATGTGTTCACAGTGGCGCTGGAATAGACAAGCAGATGATGTGTGGTTATAATAAAGTAGGACACTGTTTGGAGCAAATCAGATTTATTCTAACTTTTCTGCCATTTCAAAACTGCCATAAAGAGTCAACTGGTGTGTGGATGCCGAAGAACATCTTTTTAGCTATGATCTTATTTATTTATTTTCTGCATGCAGTTTAATCATTGCTATTGCTGAACTTAAATGTGTTAATCAATATGGTTTAATTAGGTTTTAATTAAAGTTTATTAGTTTGTTTATTCCTTTGCATTGTAAAAAGATGTTGTTAAATGTTTTATAATCCTGTTTTAAAATGTGCTTCATAACAAAAAAAAAACATTTAGTTGTTATTCATCATAATATTAGTCCTAGTTCTTTGGGGAATTCCACAATTGCATCTATTATACAATAAAGCCTTTAATGTGGTTCAATAGTCAGTGAAATTCATTTTTTAGTGTCGAGTGTTCTAGCTTTGTTTGGTATTAAAATAAACGACAAGGCATTTCTTGATTGCTATTCAATGGACAAGCTCCTCACAAATAACACACATACATATAAAACATAAATCACATTTCTGCATCATCAACAGTTTATGGTGATATCAATCTCAGCTTTATTAAAGCTTTGTACCGGCAGAGCATCAAAATATTGCTCCTACGAAATCATCTTTGGGCATACAATTTTCAAATGATACGTGATAAGTGTGTGTATGGAAATATGAAAAAGACAAAGAGTCTTTTTAGAGATGCAAAAACTATTGGGGGACATTAGCAGAGACACCTGAGCCTCATTCCGGTTACCTTTGTCTTCACTTCATACTCGTCTTAATTGGTGTCCTGTGGAAAATGCTAAGTCTTTTTTACTCCTTTTATTTCTCAGCCGGTTACCACGGAGACAAGGTTCGGTCCTGTATTGTACAACAGGCATTATTCTCCAGTGGCTTCGCTCAGACCCGTGAGTTCCCCCCACCCCCATTCCCCCAGTTTATATAGTTAGCACGACGTCACACGGTACGGAATACCCCATTGGCCAATTGGGTCAGCTGCCCTGGCTGTGTCCCTTCCCAACTCCTTGTGCCCCTCCAGCCTTCTTGCTGGCTGGGCATCAGAAGCTGAAAAATCCTTGACTTTAGACTAAACACTACTTAGCAACAACTGAAAACATCAGTGTGTTATCAACATTC
>JAOWBC010001387.1:16321062-16363186 GCA_028566105.1 Hypoplectrus providencianus | reverse complement strand
ACTACTATGCCTAAATGTCTAGTGCAAGCAGCAAAAGCACAGTAGTCCACTGGGAAACAGTAGCATTTAGGAAGAGAGAGAGTATTTGGCTTCAAGCTCTCCTGTCTGGAAGCATTATAAACAAATCTGCTCGTCTAAGGATACTCATCCTCTAGTGGAGGAGGGGCTTTTGGAAAAAACAACAACTGAGGACTTGAGGAGAATTCAGTACAGTGGATATTGTGGGATTGACACTCCTGAGACCCCTATAAAAACCTTAATTACATTTTTTGTTCATAAAGGGTTTTTTTTACTTTGTATTTTGGGAAATCATTCATTCCTTTCTTTGTGGAAATGTTTCTAAAAACATTTAAAAACACCCTACGTTGAGCTGTAGATGGCTGAAGATGTGTGATTTTCTTCTGGGTTTTGTGACTGTGTTGTGTGTTAGAACGCCCTGGACCGTTCAGAGAATCTGACAGCGCTGGGTTTCCACCTGGCTCGTCTGCCTGTGGAGCCTCACATCGGCAAACTGATCCTGTTTGGAGCCCTGTTGGGCTGCCTCGACCCTGTGCTCACCATCGCTGCTTCACTCAGCTTCAAAGACCCTTTCTTCATTCCCCTGGTAGGGCACCGAGATCACAGAAATGAAAGCTTGTGTCGGCAGCGACACACAGGCACACTTCAGCACATTGCTGCACTTTAGATCCTGACTTCTTTTATTTCAAAGTTTAATTTGGTTCATTTGGCCCATTTAAAAAAAATAAATAAATAAATACAATTGTCAAATGTTATTCTTCCAAACCATTTTAGATTTAAAAAATGAAAGTTCTTTTCTTGTTCTCACTTGCCATTCGTAGCTAGGTTGATACTGAAATTAGCGAGCATTAAATAGTCACGATCAAAACACACAATTGAAGTTGTGTGTTAATTTACATTAATTGTGGCTATGAATTCATGCAAACCCACAGCAGTCAGATCATAATTATAAAATCCAGAGTCTAAACATTTTTTTCACTACTGCACCTTAAAAGTGCTTGAAAACTGGTTGAATTTTACTTCTAAAAAACCTTCACGAAGCTGTCTGCTGTCCCCCTCAGGGTAAAGAGAAAATGGCAGACATGAGGAGGAGGACCCTGTCCAGAAACTCAAAGAGCGACCACCTCACCATTGTCAATGCCTTCCAGGTAAGCCAGCCCTCATCTGTCAGTTTTCCCTTCATCTCCGCCTGGTGTATAAATTGATCCTGTCTTAATTCATCCATCGATTTACCAGGGCTGGGAGGAAGCGAAGCAGCGTGGTGCCAGGTATGAGAGGGAGTACTGCTGGGACAACTTCCTGTCTGCCAATACACTCCAGGTGAGCCAGGCTGATTGCGAGTCCCGTGTTGAGCTCCATACTTATGCGCTTTGAAAATAAAACCACATTACACATTCAACCACTGCCTGGGCAGATAAGGACCTGCAGCCTTATTGTAAGTCATTTTTGCTGTTATCATTTAGATGCTGCACAACATGAAGGGCCAGTTTGCTGAGCATCTCATGAACACAGGCTTTGTCAGCAGCAGGGACCCTAAAGACCCCAAATCCAATGTCAACTCAGGTAACTAAAACACATTTTTTATTGTTTCATATCTGTTGACTGATAGTATCAGCTGATATCGGCATATCAGTATGGTGTATATTCTGCTATTCAGTTAAGAGAACTTTTTTTTTTCAAATATATAATGAAGAAAAGTAGCTTGTTGTAATTTAAATATGATGTTAGCTATTTATTTAGCTTTAGCTATTATCTAAAGCTTTATTATGTAACTGTATAAATGTGAAAGCTTTAAATAAATTCATAAACTTTGCAGAGAATTCTGGACCTCAATTTTTCCTACAAGTCTTTTGTACTTCTTTTCCAGTGTGGATGTGAAATGATTCTTAAATTGTAATCATTATGGTCTTAAAAAAGACATGAATGTCTTAAATTTGATTTGACTGGAGCCTACAGAGACCCTGAATACATTGTTTGTATAATTTATAATAATATTAAATATTAGATAATAAAGTATTATGTTTGGAAAGAAGCTCTCTCAGAGTGGTGAAAAATCCATTTACAAGCCACATAAAAAAAGGTCTATATTAATTCCAGCTTAAATAATTACTTGGCCACCTGATTGGTTAAGAATTATGATGAATTTTCTCCCTCTAAAATCAGAATGTGAATCGGCAGGGCTCTGCTTGAAACCAGGCTGTGGAGCAGTAATGAAATTCCACGTGTGAGGTGTAAATGTAGAAGTACCCTTTAGTTCTTTCTCTAACTCCCACTTCTTTTCCTCAGACAATGAGAAATTAATCAAGGCGGTGATTGTAGCCGGACTGTACCCGAAGGTGGCCATGATCAGACCGTCTCACAGCAGGAAGAGGCCAGGGTGAGTCTGCAAAGGGATGAACAAAGATGCATGTATTGTATGTAACATACAGCCATATCTCACAAGGTGAGAGTCCTGTAAGGGTCCTGTGATGATTACCAGAGGCTGTGGGGGGACAATGTTAGGAAGATGGTCTAAAACAGAGGCGTTCATGTAGCTTAAGATCAATGCAGCTATCATAAAAGTGTCCCGAGGCAGCTGTCATGGGCAACGGCTGTGACCTGCGTGCAAAAGACAGACGCACGCAACAGGGAGGCAGACACATCCTCTCACAGTGGAGCTGTCACTGTAGCTCGTCTCTCTCAGTGACAGCTTTGGAGCTTTGGACCCAGTTGCGCATTGAGATTGCGAGGGTGATTTCTTCTGCATAAGTAATTCTCAGCACTTACGATGCTCAGCCAGTTGAAAGTTTTCACATGTCCGCACCACATATCAGCAGTATTTAATAGATTCGCTGCTCGATGAAGCACTTCTTGGTTGTTTCGCTGCTAAATCAGACCACTGTGGCACAAGAAACATTTTTCCCTGCAGTCAAGCAGTCAGTTTTGTCTGGCTGACACACAGGAGTTAGAAACACCGTGTTACTTTCATGTTAGCGATGGTTTACCGACTGCATCTTACTTGTCTCTGGTACTCTCCATGCTAACATGGCAGGAGGCAGTCTTTGTGCGCCGTACTAACAAGCCAGAAACACCTGTAGGGCTGTTTCTAGGAATGCTTTTTGTTTTTCATTTTAATAAAATGTATTTTCACTGTGAGAAATGTTCACACAATTGTGGCTCGAACAAACATGGAAGGTATGTGTAGATGAAACAAAATCTTCTGTTCATCATCTACTCTTTACATGGTGGCAGTGAAGGGGAAAGAATTTGTTTTTAACCAGTGATTGCAAGTACGCAAAGTCTAAAAGAATAAATAATGTCCTTATGCATACCAGATAGAATGTCATAATGTTCTCAAACTAAATCCATGACAATTACCTTTGTGTTATCTTTTGACTACATCTTTGCTTTTGTTGTAATAACTGACATGAACGTCGTTGTGGATTAAATCCCCTGCTAAATGACATTGTAGAAATGTAGAAGCAACTTTTAATAAAACTGAAATATCTTGTTTCAAGCCTTTTGTCTTTACGTCTCCCCTGACAAAAAAAAAAAATGTTTTCTTTTTCTGGCAACGATAAATGTTTCCTCCTCTGTTCTTTTGCCAGCTTTAAAGATGCTAAAAATATGGTTCTTATTTAAGTGTGAGAGATGTTACCTTCTCCACCAACACTCACGCAAACACCTACTCTCTCATGTTTTTCTTCCTCAGGGTTAAGGTGTACACCCAGGCTGATGGAAAGGTGTGCATCCACCCGAAATCAGTCAATGCAGAAGAGACGGAGTTCAACTACACATGGCTCATCTACCACCTGAAGATGAGAACGAGCAGTGTAAGTAGGCGAGGGCACGCGGGAATGCATTATGCTGTGTTTGAGCACAGCTGTATGAGCGCCGTGTGTTTTTACATATGAGCGCCGTGTCCTTTTGATTTCGAATGCGTCCGTCTAAAGGCTGCGTGTGAGTGGAAAGAAGGCCCAGTGGTTAAAGGTTGGCAGCGGTGCCACACCAGCTTCACACCGAATGAATATTTGATTAAAACGCTGCCTTTCAACTCTCTCTCAAAGGCTCTTGTGCTTCAAAGCTTCCAGACACAATATAAGAGGTGGTGGCTGGGTGGGGGGGGCAAAACGGTCAATGCGGCTCTCTGACTGCCGCCCTCTCTACCTCTTTCTATCTTTTCCTCTTTCACTCTTTCTTTTCCCCTCTCTTCACCTCCGTTTCCCCCTCCCTTCCCCATCTGTTTGTCTTTGTTCTTTCTGTGCTGTCTCTCTTTGTGAATGTTACCATTCTGCAGAAAAACACCTTTCATGTCCTCTCTGATTGCTGCCTGTGCCTTTGTCTCTCACTTTGCTGCTTGGTCTTTATAAGGAAAGTGCTTTACTGGATGTCACAATCATTACTGCCACCATTATGTTTTTTTTTTTTTTCTCCCCTGTAGCATGGCAGTGGTTTTGCTCACAGTGCTATGCATCTGTCCGTGTTATGAAAGTGTGGTATTCTGGGAATGCGACACTCAAGGTCATTTGTTTACTGTGAGAGAGAAAGAAGCAGAAGACCAGGGCCACAGAAAGAAAAAAAAAAAAAAGGAAGGAAAGTGAGGGATGACATTAAACTTTATCTCCTCTGACGCACTTGCCCCTGGTGGTCCATTACATTACACATTCATGGGGCAAATGCAGTCATCCCCACTTTCTCCTTGCTTCTTTTTTCCCTCCTTGTCCCCTACCCACTCCTGCCACCAACTCTCTGATGCTAATTTCCAACACATATTTCAAACTTTAAAGCTGAAATATGTTTTGTTCGTCCTCACTCTGCAGCTTACTTCGTCTCTGGTCCTGAGAGCTAAGCAGTTTTTGTAACTGTGTGCATACTGAATAGTGCATTACATTGAGTATACCTTCTTTTTTTCTCTCTGAATATTCAGAATATGTTTAATTTGCTTTGGAAATAAATTTGTTTTTAATTTTGTCTATCAATAGCCAGGCTACTCTACATAAGCAGCTGTCAGTTTAGCACAGGGAGCAAAATGGATGAAAAAGAGTGTAACACATTTGTGAGAATCACAGACAGGGCAAGATGACATTTCTGCTAACACTGGAGGCACTGAAACACATTTCAAACTCGCACAGCCTCTCTTCACTAATGGGACACTTTCAGCCCACACCACAGAATAGCTGTCGGGCACGGCGTGTCATAATGATCCCGCTCCCTGTCACCGGCTGCGTTAGCGCTGTTTGTTGTGAAGCTGCTGTCCTTGTGCGTTAGCGACATCTCTCTGCGTGTCCTCAGATCTTCCTGTACGACTGCACTGAGGTGTCCCCGTTCTCGCTGCTCTTCTTCGGAGGAGACATCACTATCCAGAAAGACGAGGACCAGGAGACAATCGCCGTGGACGAGTGGATCGTCTTCAGATCCCCGGCACGAATCGCCCACCTTGTCAAGGTAAACCAAGGACTTACTCATAAGAAAGCTCATCATGAGATGCAATTTTATTGACCTAACTTCCCTGCTTTACTGCAGAGTTTAAAGAAAGAGCTGGATTCTTTGCTGGAGGAGAAAATTCGGAACCCGGCTCCAGTGGACTGGCAAAACCGCCAGTCCAAAGACTGTGCCGTCATCACAGCCATCATAGACCTCATCACCACCCAGGAGAAGCCTGCAGGCAGCACTCGGGGCTATGGCAGAGCGTGGGCGCCTGCCCCTAGAGGACAACACATGCACTTCAATGACGACGACGATGACGATGACGATTAGAGGTGGACGGGTTTTTTATGAGTAGAGAAGAGCTTTGTTAATGCCTGTCCACATCCTTGGACACTGAGGTTAGTTAGGATGTTTTATGATATCCAGCTGGCCTCATTAATGGTGCACCTGAAGGCCAAACCTCAGACAGAAGGAAAGTTATGCACTTGTATGACGCCCATTATTCACTTTTTTCATTTTGCAAGGACCAACCTCTGTTCAGAAACACTCAATAGCAGTTTTGTTTGTGAATTTCTTGTCTGAATAAGTCTGAACAATATCACTGAATAGACTGCAATAAAAAAAAGGATGTACTGAAAAAATGCCTGGCTTGGCTTCATCTGCCTTACTAGGCTGTTGAGCTTATAGGCTGAAATTACTTACTAAGGTATTACTTACAAGGCTGAAATGTACAAATCCAAAACCAAAGTGATAACCATTACACACTGACATATTGCAGACTTTATGATGTGAAACCATAACCCGTGTTATTAACAGACAGCACCTTTTGTTCTGAGCTTTGAGAGAGCTCAGAAGTCACAAATCACCTGGGTAATATTTGGGTGGAATGAACACCTGCATAGCTGTTAACCTTCAGAAGCACAGTTGCATACTCCTGATTTAAAAGCCGATATCTCATAAATGTCTGAAAAGTGCTGCTAGCCAAAGGATTTATGCAACTTTTCTGATTAATCTGCACCGAATGTCCAGGGCACACAGAGCTAATTTATTGTTCCAACTGTTACTGGAGGAATAAAAGTTGAGTAATTTTCCGCGGTCTATCTAGCAGTGGTCCTCAGGGAAAAGAGACGTCTTCATGATAAAAGAGTATGTTTATTTATAGAAGCTGATTGAAATATATAAGGTTGACTGAACAGCTTTCTGCAATATAAATCTGTATCTTGGAAAACATTTCTTTTACATATTTACATGTACACAGATGATTTACAGTAGTTACAGGTACAGGAAGTGATTGAAACAAAGATCATGCTTAGATGTGTGCTAGCTAATTCTCCCTGAGTGCAAATGCAAAGCTTCTGCTGGATACTTGTGTCCTTGCTGCTGAGTGCTCTGCCCGCTCCCGTCATACCTCGCTTCATGTAGCTCAACAGTTGTGCTTGTCATCTGGACCGGGGCCAGAGCAGTGGGCTTGATAGATGGTGTCATCACCACACTCCGACCAAGCCATTCATTTCCTTTGGCTGGGCATGGCAACACTCAAAGATGACTCACATTGGACAATCACATTAAAGGCAGGGCTGGGCAGGGCAGCTCTTCTCCTCCAGTCTCACCATCAGGACACAAATTAATTTCGTCTTGCCTCTGTAACATCACAGACATAAATCCTGAGGGGCATATTTGTATACACACACCCCTGGCTGGCATCCTGTGTGTGTGATATTTCAGACTGTCCAAATCATTGAGTGGATGGAGAGAAAAATGGCATTTGTGACACAAATGTAGAGCCTGATTCACAGTGGTGACATTATCTGGTGACAAACGGCTCTTCTGATTAACCCTCGGATGATATATGAGCTTTAAACCTCCCACAGGACTGTAATTCTTATCATCTAATTAATTATGACTTATTCTATTTACACAAAGTGCCACAGACTTCAGACAAGTAGAATTCATGTTTTTCTTTTGTGGCTTAATGTACATCCTTTC
This sequence comes from Hypoplectrus providencianus, assembly GCA_028566105.1. Classification (NCBI taxonomy): domain Eukaryota; kingdom Metazoa; phylum Chordata; class Actinopteri; order Perciformes; family Serranidae; genus Hypoplectrus; species Hypoplectrus providencianus. Next base: position 16,355,776 of record JAOWBC010001387.1, on the reverse strand, counting down.
GTATTGATTGTAATAGTTTCACTTGGCGTCATTTGCTGTTGAAATACTCAAAAGAGTTTCTACATGAACCCACACACTGTAAAGAAGCTGCCAATCCCACTGCCTTATTATCATTTCACAATACACATCTTCATAGCTGCATTGTGCTGGCGAAGCTCCTAAACACATGGCCTGATCCTCATTAACAGACATCAGGCTGCTGTCATTATCGCACTCTGCTCTACTCCTATAGTGGCAGTGTGCTCTAAATTATTCCATTTGCACATCACTTCCGCTCAAAAAATATGCTTGAAAATACAAAAACAAATTTACAAAAATATCACACCAAAAGTTGTTATGTAGCAGGGTGCTGGAAGCAGTGACTCCAGCAGTGGGTGTGATGTTTTCTTACCAACCGGGGAATTAATGAATATGACAGATCCCCCAGTCAGGCCATCTCACCCACACAAGGAGCCATCAGTAATTAAGGAAATGTCTGTTTGTCTGCCGTATTTGTTCTGAACACTCAAGACGATACGTAGTAGAGGCTCGGCAGAAGTCCTCAGAGTTATGTCTTCATCTTTAACCTACTGTAAAGAGTCCAGCAGGATGGTTCACTTAGTCCCTGAAAGCTGATGACTGATGTTGTTACTGAACTCATTTGTCTGGGTTCACTTCTTCACAAGGAGGGTCAAAGGGTGAGAGCAGCCGGCCGGCCTTGCTCACACATTCGTCTCCAACCCCTGTAGGCGGTCCATCCTCTGCATGTTGCGCTCGATTGTGGCCTGGCATGTGATTGGCTCGGCGCACTCTGCGAGGAACCAGCCCCTTTCCCCGTCACGCAGCCGCTCACCTTCATACCAGCCTGGGAGGAGGAAAAGAACCGATACATGAAAAGTGAAGCTTGTGTTGCGTTATCTCGCGCTATTACTGTCTGTCTGCTTTTGATGCTCAATGCCGTCTGTGCTGTAACAAGTACGTCAGTTGCCATGGTCACCAAATGGGAAATGACCTTCGGCCTCCGTGTGTTTGTGTAGGTTTTTTAAAACCACATCTTCAAACAGGTGCAAAAACCATTATGTGAGACGGAAATGTATTGAAAGGAGAGGAGCACATAAAAGTGCATGATGAAAGGATGCAGCTGTAACAGGAAGATGGAAAATGACAGGAATACTAAAGAGGGCGAATTAAGTAATAGAGCGAGACAGTGATGGAGAGGAGACAGATAGAGACAGATAACCTACCGTCTTCTACGGTCTGTGAGACCAGCACCACATCAGCCACCTGCAGGGACAACTCATCCGGCTGCTTGGCTGTGTACGTCCTGATCACCTCCACCTGCATGACGTCTGGAACAACACGAACACAAATCAATGAGTCACTGCATAACTTACACTGGTCTTGTGTGAATACATCTGAAATAACAAGCTGTTGTTTTAAGGTGATTTTCTTTAAAGAAGAAAGTTCATCTAATGGCCACAAGGTGGAGCAATAGGCTCAAAGAAGAGATCCAGAGATTTCAGCGAGAGACTGTGTGAAGTGTTTTGAAACTTACTGGTTCTGTCTTGACTCTTGTTGTTGTTGACGTTCTGTCCCAGAGCGCTGATCCATCGAGCACGTTCATTCCTAAAAAGCACACATAACCGCACATTAATGAGTTATTGTGCCTGTGGTTGCACTAAAAAAGATCAAAACACTATGGAGAGTTTTATTATCTTCACAAATTGTGGTTCAGCTGTTTTAAGAACTATGACAAAGCTTTGAGGGACGGTCAAAATCATCTGAAACCAAACGTCATCAAATGTGAGAAGGCTTGCAACCACAAAAGTGAACAGGCTATTGAGGCAAAATGGATAATTTAGTTGTCCAGCAAGTTTTGTCGTCCCGCCCTCCCTCTCTCTCTCTCCTGCCAATGTGAGAACTAAGGTGTGTTTTCAGTCATGGAGAACAGAGACCAACAAGCATGAGGCAGATTCCCAGGAGGGGATGGTTCATCAGTAAAAAGTCCAAAAATGGCCATAGTGTAGTTTCTCTAAAAGTGTTTTTACATTTTTTTATTAATATTATAGTATGTTAAAAAAAAAAAGAAAAAAAGGAAATATGTTCATAATATATAGTTTATCCAAAAACGCAAAAAAAGAAAAAAAGCCTTATAGCCAATACCTTGATAGACGTAAGTATAGTTTGTCTAAACATAAGAGAGAAAAAAACACATATCAAAGACTGTTCAAAGATTGACCTGCTTTTGCTGTGTCTCTTGTGTGTTTCGTGGGAAAAGAAAAAGAAAAAAAAAAGGTGGGTGGCGTCGTACAGGTCAGATTCCATGAAACTCTATCTCTCATCTCACCTGCTCTCATTGGCTGGAGGGGTGAGGGGATGAGGATTTAGAAAGAGCAAGAGAGGGACGGGAGAGACATGAACCAGAGGGGGTGACAGAGGCCCCCTCTGACTCAGCACTGTGGGCCTGAATCATGCAGATAGGTACAAAATGCACTGACAGTCAAAGACAGAGCGCTGTTTGTGTGGACCTTACAACGGACCTCGGACAGGCAAGTCCCATGAGTCAGACCTCATTGTGTCCCTTTTGCACACATGCTGTTTTGATCCTTTTCAGGACACATAAGCTGTAAAACCCGGGTCAAATTGTCCTACTGCAACTAATTGGACCGTATGACATCACCATAAAATCTTTATGACCATTACTTTCGATAATAAACTTAGAAGCCATCAATGTGTACCCACAATGCAACATTATAACTGATAAAACGTAACCTTTGGAGTCAAACTAGATTTCATGTTCTTCCACTGACTTTGGAAATTAAATCAACATATGTTTTAGCAGTTAAATATGCAAAAGAATGAACACCTTCTGATTCAGAGGTTTTTCTGTGTTTTATTTATATTTTCCACTTTGTAGGTTTAAAAAAAAACAGCTATGATGAAACTGAAATGGAACTGTGTAGGAAACACAAGTGTGAAACAAAGCAGAATATGTTTCATATTTTAGATTCTTAAAAGTAGCCACATTTAGCTTTGAAGCTCTGAAATACATTCAGAAGGCAAGAAATTTCACAACTCAACTTTTGATGAGCCACAGCATTTAACTAAAAAAAACCTCCAGGTGATCACCTCATGAATCTGACAGAATAACAGAAGTGTGCAAACTGTTATCAAAACAAAAGGTAAAATATTAAAAAAATATATTCTAGTTGTTTTAACATTTTTTTACCACATAATTCCACGTGTTCTTCTATAGTTTTGATGTCTCCAGTATTAATATATAATGTTGAAAATTATAATAATAAAAAAGAAAAAAAACATTGAATGAGAAGTTGTGTCCAGACATTCTGCTGGTTGTGTATATGCGTATCTTTATTTATAACCTCCACTAAGGAGGTCATGTTTTGAGGTTTGTTGTTTGTTTCATCAGCGGGATTACAGCAAAAACGCAACCTGGTGGTAGATCAAAGCACGGGCCAAGAAGAACCCATTTAGATTAGGATAAGATCTGAAACACAGAGCAGAAACACTTTAAAAAATGCTTCACTTTTGTTTACATTGCCAGATGGTCTTTGTGGGGATCTGTGCTCTACATGTGGGCCTTCTAGTTTACTATCTGAATTATTCATTTTCTGAGCCACTGCGTTTGATTAGAAAGCAAATACATCTTCTTCTTCTTTTTTTTTTTTTTTTATTCGAACAAAAGAAAAGCTCAAGACTTAGGAGGCTCCAGCCATGCTTACTGATCTGAGGCTCTATTGGAGCAGTTTTAACCTGATGATAGGGAAAAATTGCAGTTGCAATTAATCCTGATTGGAAAATGAATGTATTGAATTGCATGACTATCTATCCAATAGTTTGGACATTTTACTGTTGGGAAGCATCGGCAGTTTAAAAAAAACAAAACATCATTATTAGTTATTTAAATGCATCTTTTCTGAACCTGTTCACAGTGTTATGCCTGGTAACTTCTCTGCTCTGAATGTGTGATTTCTCTGTGGGAACGGCATCTGTTAGTGGTTGCTTTTGACAGCTGGACACACATGCTGACACATTCATGTGCACATGCACCAAACACGCCATCGTCACAGGTCGCTTTCTCATGCTTCAAGCAGCTGAAATGCTTTATGGAAACTCTGAATGTACAAGTATTCAATATATCAAGCACAGGCCAAGCAGGGCAACCACATGTGTTTCAGAGGCGCTTCATGGTTATCTGTGGAATGTGAGGCGCATACCAAGAGAGGTTCAGGTAAAAAAGAAAAACAGCCTCCGAACTGTGAGAGCGTGTATGTGTGTTTACATGCAGACATGTCAATACCGCGTATGCACAAACAGCAGGTGTTTGACCTCCAGATGAACACAAGTCTGCACAGGATCAGCGTATTCAAGCGGAGATAGTAAAGCTCCCTCTGCCTTTAAGCATTCATCCTCACATGCAGCAGAATGCCAAGAATCATAAATCTATTGTCGGAGGTTCTTGTTTCACCCCTGAAAAGAAGAGAGGCCTCGCCGCTGCGCTGTGAAACCTCTTTCTCACAAACGGATAAAGAGCGATGACAGCCTCTTTCTAACCTTCCGTCCTCTGCCAACTTAAAATCACCACCAGACCCCTGGTTTTCATCTCTCGCTCTCCCCCTAACCCCTTCTGCTCACTCCTATCAATGTGTTTACTCCCCTCCGTATCCCTCCGGATTTCCATTTAGCCATGGGTCAGAACGGTATTTGGGTACGGTTCCTACTCTTCCGACGAAAACATGACATCTCTGTGGCCGGAGCTGACCGGCCAGGGAAACTCCCAGGCAGTGGGAATGAATACCATCAGCAACTTTCTAGTTATCACATTAGGGGAGGTAAACAGAGTGAGGATAATCAAAAAATAACATAAATGAAAGCAGACCGAGGGGAAACAATGCCAAAGTGTGCAACAGAAGTACAGACTCCCTCCTCTGGCTGGGGCTGTTACATAACCAGTGCTGCTTTGTGTTATAGCTGCATATCTCACTAACAGGAGTGTTTTGCTGCAGACTTCTGTAGCTGCTCTGTTCCGTTAGTAGAGAAGCACTATTCATTGACTCCGGACAGGACACAGCATCGGGGTCACGGGGAAGACGCGCTGACATGCGCACACCAAACAAAAGGGCACAGAGAAAAGGAAGAGGATGAGACAAAAAAGAAGAAAATCACAAATGCCACACTGGTGTCCTTGTGCTATCTCCCATCCAGCTGTCTTGTCTGAATTCCTGACGTGTTATGTCACTGCTGGGGTCAAAGTTCAGCAGATTGTATGCATGCTTTTTCGACCTCACACTGCGATACGCGGTTGCAGGTATGGAATAAGCTTAAAGGGTCAGCAGGTAGAGAACAAATGTAACTGAAAGCAGAAACACCCAAACTGACCAACATGAGAAGAAGTCCATTTCTACGGTTTCATTTCCACAAAAAAACACAGACCCGCCTTCGGTCAGAATGTGTGGAATTTCACATTGCAACCCGACTTCAGCTGCGCTTAAAATCTGTGGTTTGGTGGACAATATAGGGAAGTTTGTGCGATACAGACACTTGTTTTTCAGTAGTGTACACTGCAAAGCGGAGCATATACCTGCTCCAACACTCACAAACCCTCTGAAACCCAACATCTGTCAGGGCATTTTCTATTGTAGTCACTGTGGCCTTGATTTCACTGCCATATATTACTACTGCACCTCTATGAACAACACAATCATGGCTGGGAATAGGAAGAAAGTTAATTTTGTTGTAATATTGTAAAAAAAAAAAGGAAAAATCCAATGGATTAATTATGTATATTTTATATGAAATAAACTATTTACATATTTAGAACTTCTACTTGTGGCCATTTTTTGTCCTTTCTTCTCTGATATGTGTAAACAGCCTGCAGTAACAGTTAGCTGTACTGGGTGACTGATATTTTATTTAAATAAGCACTTCAGAGACATCATCCTGCACTGTTGGATCCTTTTAAATGCATGTTTTTACTATTGTGTGACAAGTGAGCAAGTAAAATAATTAGTAGTTTCATCTATAATCAATCAAAAGTTGCCGACCTCCTCTCTAATCTAGCAGCAATCTTACAGCCTCAATACCCCTCATTGTCCTCTCTACTTCATCTAGCTTAACTGTAATAGAGGACCAAAATAGGCTGGCTAATGTAACACCACTTCCATGTGTCATGTTGGGTTAGATCACTAAATTGGGATGAATGGCCGGAGGAAGAGGAAGTTATTCTCTGGTCATCAACAACAAAGAGCAGACACTGGCTGCTGTCTATGAGATGAGACACGGGACTGTGAAGAAGAGTCGGCGAGAGTGAGGAAACGGGCGCGGGGAGCGATAGTCGTGGGAAACAGCCCCCTTAACAATGGGCCGCTGCTAGGCAACAGCTTAAACAATGCCTAGCAACCACTGTAACAATGGACAGTTGCCAGGTTCTCCTGTGCTCAGCTCATTCAGCGCTACAGTGAGTGGAGCACTGCACCCCTCACACACACACACATCATTACATCTCAGCCGAGGGCCCCAAACCCCAACTATCAATGGAGGGTGTGTAGGGGCTCTCCACAGTGACACACACACAGACGGAGTGGGCCGTTAGAGGAGGCGACCCCCACATGTATACATGGGCAGCGCATTAAAGTCATGCTACAAAGATTCCCTCCTACACAGGCCCGTAGTAGTCACGCTTAACAACAATACTGCAGTCGCTTTGTTGGGTCTGACTTAGTGACAGCATGGGGGGCTAATATGGTCCGCACCGCTATTTAACAGGAGAAAGGGTTTAAATGTCCAAGAGAAACAGGAATTAAAAGGTTCCCAACCTTGGAGTCACACAATAGCTAATAATTAGAAAGTAAAAAAAATAAATAATAATAATAAAAATATTCTACTACATAAAATTCTGACTCATCTTTGCTTTTTTGCAACTTTCTATCTGGGGTCAAAACAAGACTCAGTTAGAGTAGCTGGACTATGGGACCCACTGCAGCATGTGATGCTGAAGGCTGTTAGGTTTTGTTGCATGAGCCTGAAAAAGAAAGAGTAGTCACTTCATAAAATTGCGACACGCCAATGTTGGTGTCCACTTGTACTAAATGTCACTTTAACAAGTCTGATAACTCCCATATATGGTTACTATTGGCTCCAAAAATCCAATGGTGATGCCAAACTGCCAAGTCCAAGGCTTCAGCACAGCAGTCCACAAACCAATGGGTAACGTCACAATGGCTACATCCACTTCTTTTATAAAGTCTATGGTTAGGATCCATTTAAAGGCAGTGTTTTGTAGAGCGGAGCTGAAAACCACACCTTCTGTAATGAGAATACAGAGCGGGGTTCTCTAACTACACAGGAATGAGGAGGAACAGGCCCTGTGTATGAAAACACTCCTTAACAAAGCTTTGAACCACAGAAAATAATTACAGTGAAAACTGAGTGTGTGTGTGTGTGTGTGTGTGTGCTCGCGCATTTGTGTACGTGTGTGCAGATGGACTGCAACTCCTATCTCCGACTAGAACAAATAAACCCTGTATGAAGCCCAATATATGACAGATCCCTTTTGTTTGTGCGGGTTATATAATCTATGTAAACCAGCCCGCTTTTCACTCTGTTTGCTGCACAAAGAGAGATGGGGCAAGCTGGTCCGTCAAACTTTACCAACACAGCTACAGGCACCAATGTCAATGAAGTCCAAACCAGCTGACGGTATTTTTAGGTCAGATGTGTGAGTAATCATTTACGCTGCACATGCAAAGCATTTCAGCTACAACCAGCAGACTTTAAACAAAGAGAGCTGCTTTCCCCAGAATAGATGGTCGGGTTAGCAGACGCTCAGTCAACAAAACAATTATCTGGTACAGCCGGTCTGTGTTACAGGATGACTGCAGACAGTACGGCTGTATAACGGACTAATAAACTTCCTTTTCCTAAGTCACATAAACAAAAAGCAGCAAGGCTCAGGCTCTGGCTTGAGAATGGATGTAACAAAATATCCCTGTGACCTGTAATGGTCCAACAAGAGGCAGAGAAATAGGAGCCGAGGAGAGAGGGGTAATGGGATTTTCTTACTTTGAGTTAAAAAGCATATTAGAGCACATTAAAGAAAGATAATGGAGTAGGAGCAGTGTTTAAGGTAGAATAGAAGATCTCAAGCAACAGAAACACTCTGCTTTCTTGACAGGAAATTAAAATATCAAACATTACAAGGACCTGGACTTAGTCATAGGTACATAAAAAGGGAGGGTTAATATTATGTCAGAGGGAGCATGATTCATCACATGCTTAACAGCAGATCTAGTAAATCTGTAAGTGAAACAAAAACAGCACACCGAAGCGGGACAAAGGTTGAACAATAATAATGCACTCACAGCAACTCCGTCCCAAGGATCATGGGGACCTTTTCACCGGAGTGGTTGCTACGGAAACGCAAACGGAAGAGATGGTTGGCGCCAGCTTGCCGTGAGCTCAGCATGCTGGCGGTGCTTCTGACCGGGGACAGGTTGAGGTCCTCTGGCTGGCAGGGGCCCACCCAGATCTGGTCCCTCAGAGCGTAGTCGATCACAGCGTAACTGTCCTCGCTGGAAGAGACAGAAGGTTTTGGTGAGGGAGGACTACATGTGGGAGACAGCAGCCATCATTAAGGTGCTTTTAAACTTTTCATAATATAATACAGAAAATGTTGTTTGGCATGATTTGTTGATTCTTTCTTTTAATAGTCAGCAATTAATTGACACAAAAAGTAATGATTCAGAGTGGTGGAAATTTGGAACACAACTAAATAAATAAAAGGTATATTTTCATTTCAGCTCAAAAAGTTCTACATGAGCCAGAATATGAATCTTCCCCCTTTAAAATCAGTGTCGGCATTGGTTGATTGGTGTGATATTGTGTGTAGATATTTTAGCAAAAGCGAGGCAGATTTACCTTTTTCTTGAAATATATAGAAAAAAGTTTGGACACTGATTATTAGTTTATAATTTTGGTATGTATAACTATTTAAAGCATGCACAAATTTAATATAAATTTCCTAAACATTAACTGAATTATATAATGTGAAGAACTTTTACTATTTTTGATCTGATGAAATGTTAAAACCTTTTACTTCTTCTGCATTAAGAGATAAAACTCTTCTCCTGCAGGGAAATGCAATACCAACAAATACAAATTCAGATAATACAGAGCTGTACGGTTTTATGAATGTAGCCACTGTATTTAAGAAACACACTTTATCTTACACAAGCAAACACATGCTCACACATATACTGTTTATTCAGCAAAAAATAAGCCTGATTTAACAGTCAAATAAACTCACATACAAACATATTTCTTGGAACTGTGTCTCAACAGCCAACGCAGTTAGATGCAGATGCAAAAATACACAAATTAGAACAGTGGAATTTCATTTTAAAACGTCATGATAAAACAGGCTTACTGTGAATTTAACAGAAGGTTGTTCTCATTCTGAACATTTAGAATGACTGATTTCGGCTTTACATTGATGAAAGCCCCAATCAACATTTGCTGTATTTACCATTTAGGCCCAAATGTTACAGTGTGCATTCCTGATTCTGCCTCAACACAGTCATGTTACACCAGGTACCAACCGGAGCTCTTATACATATATGTCACCTCCTCCAAGAAGAGTCTGTGACAAACGGGTCAAAAGGCATGAAAGGAGGCCTGACGTAATCAGGCAGGGCAAAGCTATGCCAATGATAAAGGAACTCGCTGCTGTGTATGATACATCACTCAAGAGTGTAGGAGAGGCGTCTGCAACGGCTTGGAAGCAGCATGCAGCTCTTTTATCCTGATATTGCGGCTTCGCATGGTTTGGGAAAATAAATTTTAAGTGTAACATGGGCTAACGTTTTTTTTTTTCCAGAAAACGGGCGAAATTTCAAAAATGCCTCAAATTCACAGAATAGCTTTATTTTAGTCTGCTGATATGCCCACAAAGATTAATAATTTTTATGCTTTAATAACTTTTGATGCCAAAGTCCTTGTGATGGTACTGACCAAGTTTGAAGTCGATCGGGTGAAATCCCTTGGAGGAGTTCGTTCAAGTACGAGGCATGCAAAAATGCGGCATTCGATTCAAGATGGCCGACTTCCTGTACATTCTTTTGTACGTTTTTGTGCGTCCTACCATGATACACGTTTGTACCAAATTTCGTGTCCCTACGACATTCTTGGTCTTGGGGCTTAACTTTAGACGACGCAAGCGAGCCATTGTGCCACACCCATTTCCGAAACCATTAAAATACGTAATTTTCACCTGAGTTTGACGTATGTTCCAAGTTTGGTGAGTTTTTGAAAATGATAAAGCCTCTAAATTAGAGATTCATTTGGGAGAAAAAAAAATCTTGCATAGAAAAAGAATAGGGTCCTCGCACCCGTTTGGTGCTCAGTCCCTAAATAACATTAGCTGATTATTACCCACTAAACCATCCACCCATTCCCTTTCACACATTAAATCTGAGCTCATTGTTTTCAGAGCAGATTTAGTTTCAGCTATTTATCCCCTGAGAGCCTAAAGGCGCTTAGTTAATCAAATTCACCTGGATTAATAAATCACCTGTCACATTACGTCTCACATTTTGTGCCAGTTAAAAGCGGTAACATTCAGCTGCCAATGTATATCAACACTAAATCACCTGCCCTCTGCTTTCTTCAGAACATGCCTACATTTCCCATGAGTACCCTTACCTGAGCATGACCCTGTGTCAGAAACATCTGGAGCTGATTATGAAACATGGGATCTCTAATGCAACGCTGAACCAGGAGAAAAACACTGTCTGTGTGTGTGTTTTTATAGTGCTCTGAAGAACAGGAGCAGAAGTTGAACCCACATTTCATCAACCTGAGTCTGAAACAGCAGCCAGATAAGAAGCTGCTGGACAGGACCGAGTGTAAACAGTGGTGAACAGTGGATCTGTCCCTGTCTTACTCATCATATTACATCAAAGCCTAATCAAATTTTTAAGCGAAGTGTTGCATTAAACAAAATGTGAATTAGGGACATGTCCATCAACTTGTTTGGAGTGAATCTCTTTAATCAGTGCGTAGAATGAATATAAAACCCAACATGCTTGGCCTTATCATTGTGATTTTTAACTGCAAACAATTAAAAATTCAATCTTCCTACTTAGATAAAACGAGGTGACATAAGAATCTCTTTGTAAGCTACATTTTAGGATTGTCAGCGTTTTGACTCCTAGCAGCCCTACAGGTGAAATGCCTGGGATGCCACTAACATGACGCTGGGGAATGAGGTTGGGTGGGGAACCTGCATGTTTGTGGGGGAAGTTTTCTCACGAGAGGGTGGGTACGCTACTCAGCGCTGGATTATTGCTTTAGAGAGGAATGAAAGTGGGAAATAGTTTAAATATGTCAACATAAAGAGGGTTTTAAAAACTGAAAATCTTTGGCTACCTCACCAGCCACTCACACAGAAACAAACACACATCGTTACTGGAATCTGCCGCAAGAGATAGCGCAGGTATCTACCAGACGTCATCGCAGCTGTAGCAAGCGGAATTAAGACAAATCCTCTGAGAGATGTTGAGATAGCACTTCAAGTCAAGCGTGTGGACAAACGTGCTAACACACACACAAACACGCACTGTATGAGCATAATGTTCTGGTGCAAAGTACAGTAGGTGTGTTGAGACTAGGGCATAGTCAAACAAACAGAGGGAGAAAGTAGAACAGAAAGTGTGTGGATTATAGGCTTGCACGCACACACACAATGAAAGAATAGGTGCAAAAAATGAAAGCTCATGATTACAAAAAAGAATAGAAAGAGGGACTTGGAAAGAGAGCTGAAAACCTCAAGCTTAACAATGCTGAATGTTTAGATGATGCCCGGCATCACACGGGAAAAGGGGGGAAGTGAAGATGAGAGAGGAGCCAGCTGGTGTGGACTCAGTGTTATGTAAGTGTTCCTGTGAGCCAGAGAGCAGCAGATCAAAACTTTCCCCGCTGCGTGACAATAGCCCGCTCCGACACGGGCTTGGTTTCTAACAGCCAGTTTCATTCTGGATCCAGTTTGAAGATGATAAAATCAGTAGATATTGGAGTCTAAGGAATCTCTGATTGAAACTTTTAGCTTATCTACTTGAAAACAACACCAAATAAGTAGGATAACTAACACAAAAGTTTGAATATTTGAATGTTTTATTAAATGTTTGGTCTGTTAAACATTAGAAAAAGTAAAACAAAGATCCAAAACTATTTCCCAGAGGCTATGCTGAAGGTCTCAACTGTCTTGTTTTATCTGATCAAAGATCCAAATGTAAGATATTTGATTCACAGCAATTTTCATAAAGGAGAATAGCAACAAATCCCCACATTGGAAAAAACTTAAACAAGAGAATAGTTGCCAATGGTGCCTAAAAAATGACAATTCTTAATATTAAAATAGTTGACAATGAATTCTTAATTAGCTAAGAGTTGTTTCAGCTCGGACATTATAACCTCTCATACTTTTAAGTACTGGAAGCTGAACCATTAAAGATTTGACAGGAGATTTGATAAGAGGTTGTAAGATTTATTTTTAGCTGCGTGCTATTAAAACCCAACCAAAGACAGCATACAACCATCCCAATCAACGAATACAAGCTCTTCCTCATGTTAGTGCTCTCCTTCTTTGGAATACTGGGAAAAAATACTCCCATAAAACTGAAAACATTCTCGGGTCACATGTATGTTTTCTCTCTCTACTGTGTAAGTTCTGGGGTTTTGACCTTTTCCTCCCCTTCCATCTGGTGTTTATGGTATTCCTCGAAATGTAAGCTTTAGAAAAATGAGACAAGAAGAAGCCAAGAGGATTCCAGCACACAGCATTATTGCATTTGGCAACAAAGTTCGGCGAGCTGCTCGTAAGCCACCCCCCTCCACACTCTCCAAGTCATAATGACAAGGGAAAGAGCTATTACACCATTATGTCTAGGAGGGTTTACGACCTGGCTGTGCCTGGCCAGCCCCGTGTACCCCTGGTGTGTTTTTGTTTTGATTACTGCAGATGGAGTCTAGTAGAGTAGCGTGCCACAGTAGGACTCCAACGCTCACCCGCAGTACAAACCAATATTATAACAGCGTCTCCCATTCAAACGCACACACGCACATATACACACTGCGATTCCGGAGCACTCCCTTTCCCAAATCCCTCTTCCAAACACAGGCCTGACACCACACACTGCTGGAGTCTGCCGTCCTGGATCAAATTCCCAGAAAAATATCACAAGGAATGTTTCTTTTTTTTTTTTTAAATTATTCTTAGGAGTTTTTCGTTTTCGCGAGTGGCGGGACAATCAGTTCCAGACACAGACTGAGATGGACGGGAAGGGATTTTTTTTTTTTTTCGTTTTTGGCAAAAATAGACCCACTTGCGCATGCACACACACAGTGCACACACGCAAATGAAAACCACATAGTTTCAAGGAAGTTCACTTTATGGCTCGCTTCATGGTGTTGCCTAAAACTAGAGGAAACAGAGAAGGCTGACAATAAACAGGTCGACTAGCTCCAGATGATTCATGGCAGCGGGACATGTTGAGACCTCGACAACATTCAGAAAAACAGGCTCAGATTCATGTTGCCAGGTCGCAGCAGGTTCAGGTGACTGCACCTGTTACACACCCATAAAGTATTGTCTACTGCATCTGAGGCTGTCAATTCCTGCTATTAAATAAATAAAATAGTTGATAGTACATGGCGAACTTGGGGTTTGAAAAGTGAAGCCAATGCAAAGTGCCTTCAATCTTTCAAATGGCCACTGCTTGTATAAAAGTCTATGAGAAAATAACATAATTTCTCGCTTGTTTTTTTTACCTCAGTAAACATTTCCCCAATGAGTTTTATGTTCTAAATCACTATTTTAAAGTTTTTGATCAATACAGCATGATGTTCATTTGGTAAAATGGAATTGGTATTGGTCCCGTAAAATGTTATTATACCTAGTGCTAGCTAACAAGTCAGGAACCCTTTTCCCAAACCTCTGATCTACATTTTGGTCCCAAAAAGACAAGATAGCAACAGCAAAAGCCAAAGTTATTTGTTAACGCCAGGGGTTTTGCTTTTACAATATATAACTGATCTTTATGTGAAACGTGAACATTTTCTAGACCAAGCAAAAACAAGACAATACTACCCGCCGTGTTTCAGGGTACTGGCCAGAAGCGGTTAATACACTGCCGTGCAGTTAAAACCAACAGCTTATGGTGACTTTCACTCTCAACATGTCAGAACAGGTGAGTTATGAACAAAGCCTGCATGTCAAGACCACACTCACACCAGCTACACAAACCAGACCCACCTCTTCTTCCTGGTGACGATGAAGACGTCATTGAAGAGGAAGAAATAGACCTGCTGCCTGGAGGTCCGCTTGAGGAAGATGCCGTTATCCTCCACAAACGCAGTCAGCTCCCCTCTCTTTACCATCCACCTGGAGGACGAGACCAGGGGGAAAGGCTGGAGGAGAAAACAAGGGAAATGTGACAAACAGGAAACAGCAACACATCTAACCAAATATAGTATTTTAAAATGAATGTTGAGATGAACAGGAATTCTTAAATCAAAATGTGTGTGCATGTGTGAACAGCTGGCTATGCAGACTGAGAATATGTTCGCGAGACATCTGTGAATCCCAAATGTGCCAACAGCTATTTCCCACAGTACTTAAGACACACTTGAGCCTGCCAAGCCTTGTGTGCATTGTCTGTATAGTTACTTAACCAGTGAGTGACGGTGGCGTCTGCATGTCAGTGCATGGCAGGATAAGCCAATGATTTACATTTTTAATCATAACACATTTAAAGAAATTGTTTGATATTTTTGGAAATGCACCTGTTTGGTTTCATTACAACTTTAATAGCAACTGGTAAATATATGCAACATTGCAATGCATAAAGGCTGAAAAGCTCTGTCCAAAAGAAACGAAATGTCAAACCCTCTCTCGAGAATTTTTGCTTATAGTGACTCCAGATAAAAGATTAAAAAAAAAAAACTTTATTAGAAATTACATAGTATTTTTGGTGCCCTGCTGTCTTATCTTGCAAACAAAATTTAAGATTCAGTACTACTACCCAAAATGTGACATGCTTATTTTCAAGCTCAACAAATGTGGTTTTTATTCTCACAAAACGTTTGCAAAGCTGCACTGCTCAAACATTTTGACAGCCCTGAATCAAAAACAGAAAACATCCAAACCTTTTGGGAACCTGGGTTGAAAGTTGATTTTCAAAATAAATTGCACCCAAGAGATCCAAGGGAGTAAAACAGTGTGTCCATACCTTGATTTTGAACTCCAGCTGAGAGTTGATGGTGTACATCATTTCTGTTCTCTCCATTGTGCGAGCTCCTTCATTACACTTCCTTACCACCTGCTCACACACACACACACACACACACACACACACACACACACACACACACACATATAAACACAGTGTCAATCAAAGAGTGCAGATTCCTTTTGCTTTTCACTTTTTTCTGTAATAATGTGCAAAATTCTTGACCAAAATTCCACATTAAATAGGAATTAACTCCCTAATATTAGCCTCTTGTGTCTTCTAATGCATAAAAACAGCACCATATATATATATATGGCAAAATAATATGCATATATGCAGGTGAAATTATATGAAAAATCCAGACTTCATGGGACATAACCCACACACCTTGCTGACCGCTTGCAAAGCCTTCTTACACTCTTCATATTGTGCCGAGTCTTTAGGTGTCTTCTGACAGATTGTCTGCAACACATAAAATAAGTGCTCAAATTAGTAACACTTATATCTATATTTTAAAACATAAATAAAAACACATTAATGCACAATTACTCACAACAATTGACCGCACTCATGCACACAAAACTCTATCAAAACTTTATCAGCCTGATAAAATATTGATGCATAAGGAAAGCTGTGGGAAGCAATGAATTGAAACTAAACTTTCTCAGGATCCAAAAGCCTCTGAGTGTACAAGCATAAACCCCAGAGTCCCCAGGGAGACACTGACGGAGGGACGGGAGAGTGGGGGATGAAAGTAGAACAAGGGGGAGGAAGAGGAGGGGCAGTGGGGACAGAATAATGTGGTGCCAAAGGAAGCATGAAACTGGAGAAGAAGAAAAAACAGTAAAGAGGAAGAAAGAGGGTACATCAGTTCAGATTATCAAGGAGTGATGTAAGTTCACACAAACATCTTTGAGGTTATCCCATGTAGAATTAGTCGGGGCAGTTAGAGTAAACAAACTGTTGCGTAAGGGTCAAAGTCTTGTAATTCCAAATCGCATGCTACTTCAAGTCTCCAGTGAACTCACATCCATGAGCAGAGGCAGGCGGGTGATCCTCTGCATGGGCAGGATCAGGAAGGAGATCATGGGGAGGTTCCTGCAGTCTGGGTGGCTCTCTATCCTGGTCAGCACCTCCTTAAAAACTGGATTCTTGGAGCTACAACAGAGGAAGGAGGGGGGAGACCCGGTGTTCAGAAAGAGGAGTAACTGATGACACTAAGGGAAAAATGAG
The DNA here is from genome assembly GCA_028566105.1 of Hypoplectrus providencianus. Classification (NCBI taxonomy): domain Eukaryota; kingdom Metazoa; phylum Chordata; class Actinopteri; order Perciformes; family Serranidae; genus Hypoplectrus; species Hypoplectrus providencianus. Next base: position 16,339,259 of record JAOWBC010001387.1, on the reverse strand, counting down.
CAGGGAAGAAGAGCCGACTCCCTGGTTCAAAGTTTCACAGCAGTAATGTTGGATAGAAGCCATGAGAGATTCAATAGGAACATCTGTTTGTGTGCGTCCGCTCGGTCACTCACACCAGCCTCTGCAGGGTCCTCTGCTGATACACCTCGTTGGAGCAGTATGTGACGTAGGGATCGAAGTTGGACTGAGCGTGTTTGTCTACGATGTCGCTGATGTCATCGATTACAATGTTCTGCTGGTGTCTTTCCTCCAGCTCCTTAAAGAACCTGAGTACAGGATGAATGAATGTTAGTGTGTCAAGGTTACATGCCCTACATGGCAGCAGCTTGAGTCAGAAGAAATCATGAGTCAACCCACACTGGGGAAAATGTAGGATACAATGACAGATACAGATAAGTCAGGAAGGCAGGAAGCTCCGCCAACACCTTTCTTCCAAACCTGCAGCACAGATCACAAAAGAGGAACTCCCCGCCTCTTAAAATAGACATAGCCTACCATTAACCATAACACAGAGGCTTTTCCTCTTCCTGAGCACCACCAGATGGCCGGTTTAACGGCACGCCACATGGCCAACTTCAAGAGAATAAGTGTTTTTGCACGCACGATCCAAGGTGACAAACAGGAAGCTGTCGCACAGACACAGGATGCTGACCTTGACCGCTTGGACTGCGTTTAGGCTCATCTGCAAAAGCACCTCTAGTGCCCCACCCCTCTGCACATGCACCGTGTTGTGACTATCTATGGGAAACAATGCTTCTTGTGACCGTGCAGCCTTGTGTCCATGCTTCACCTCACACTCCGTGAACCTTACCCTTTGTATTGAGGGCATAATCACACAGGATGACGGAAAACACACACATGTTGCCCTGCCTGTTGCTCCGTATCCTAGAGGTATATTTAAGGCTTAACAGGTCAAGGCCACTCAAGTTCAGGCCACGCTCCCTCCTGAGGCAAAACTCAGACATGACCCCAGTAACATCACATTGTCAAGAGGTCAAGGGAGGGGAGTTAAATCAGGTCAAGGGAAAAAAAAAAGGAAAATAAAAATTAAACTGCTGAACAAGATATATATATAAAAATTAAAAGCATACATATTGTTCAGGCTCCTTTACAGCTTGCTAGCTATGGCAACTATAACGCATGTTGCAGTAATGAATGAGTTATGTTGTATCCCGAGGCTGCAAAGGAAATACAATCAGTAACACACCTGCATGTAAAATACCCAACTCACTCTCACACACACACACTGCACCGGAGCCTGCTAGATGACTGATATATCTACTATTTTCTTATAGAGGCTGAAATCAAAGCCTGCCTTTCTGTTCCCAGTAAAACATCTTGTTTAACCGGTGCTGCAGGCCAATTTCTATCTTAACAGCTGCTGCCCCTCCATCTCCATGCCCTTCGCTCTTCCCCGGGGCTCCGCCGGTCCAAGTATTTAGGTGGGGAGGGGTGAAGGATCACATTAATGTGTGTGGCCTGTGCATAGGAATGAGAAAGGGAGACAAGATGGGCTGCAGCACGTCTGAACAAAGGGAGGAATTGTTGAGGAATTTACAGATACTACCATTCATGCAAAGTGGGAATGAGGCAGAAATAAATACAGTCCATTTAAATCCACGTGCTGAAGAAGTGAGGTTGATTTGTTGTAGTTATATCTTAACAATAACTAAAATATGTACATGTAGACTGTATACTTCATGCAATGAGGACAGGTTCTTCTCTGGGGACGAGGGGGAATCCTTGAGATAATGTCATGAACAGTTTCACAAGGGAGGCAGTGAATGCTCTGGGTAAACTCTGGGAAAGACTGAAAGGAGCAAAGCTTCATTTCACCTTTAAATGTATTAAGCCATATTAATACTGGACTTTTCATAAATAACCTTGAAATTTTGGTAACAACTTGTCGGCAGAGTAAGTTTCATAAACCTTTGTGATTGTGTGGACGGTTTGTGGAGTCTTTAGTCTCTATAGTGAGTGTTGACTGACATCGCCGCTGCGGCTCCCATTATGTTACAGTTGTTTTGTTTTCTAATATGTGCATAGTGTCTGTCACAAAAAGTATTCAGATCCTTGTTAAGTGAAGTTACTAATAACACACAAGTCAAAATCCTGCATTCAAACTTAATAACTTAGTAAAAATAGAAAATAATCAGCATCAAAATGTACTTGATATGCAAATCAATACTAAATCAATCAATACTTTACATTTATCATGATTTTATAGTAAATCTCAACCTAAAAGCAACTAAATCTGTTGGTTACATATAGTGGAGAAAAAAATTATAATATTTTCCTCTAAAATGTATCGAAGTAGAAGTTGGAAGTTACACAAAATGGAAATACTTGAGTAAAAAACAAGTACCTAAAAATTGTGTAATCGAGTAAATGTACTTACATTCAACCACTACTGTGAACAATCATTTTTTAAATGGCCAATAAAGGTCGTTCGGATTACATCATAGTAGCACTGAGGCCATTATCATACTGAATAGTAATCTCATAAAACCATGAGAAACGATACCATCGTTAAAAACACACACAGTAACCTAACAAAGAACATATGGAGGAATTATTCTGTCAATCATTCGCAGAAATAATGGAGCCCCGTTCAACACAGTAATTGCTGAGGCAGCGCAGTTTTCATCAGTCTCAACTTTCATGGCCGCTCGGGCATGAGTGTTTCCATCAGTTTATAGGATCCTTAAAGGTTCATGGTCACCTGGCCATGAATGCCATTAAACAGCGCACACGCATGCACTATAAATCATGACAGACAGGTAAACTCAAAGGGCTCATAGCAGCACATTTGGACCATTGAATTTTTAATACACTAGCCTATAAATAAAGGTAATTTTTTTGTTCGTCCACATGTGACCACACATAGACACCGCTCAGTGCTGCCTACCCACAACCGGTGATTGAAGCTGGAGCATCAGGCTGAAAGAATGGAATTTGCATACTTTAAATAGTTTATACAGACACACCCCACATGGAATGAATGTGGCCTCCCAACTTTTTAAGTGGTGTGAAATTAGAAAATTATCCAGCTCATTAACCAAAACCACAAGCACTGACAGACTTCAGGGAACTAGTAAGACAAGCCTTAATTACCAAACAGCATGAGAAAACAAACACTTAATCAAAAGCACTTTGACACCAAAACACACTCAGAAGCTACACTGAGAAGAACCACACACTCACTTTTTGCTGGCCTCGCAGACGTCTGTGATGTTGGAGAAGAGGTGGTGGTGTTCGGTCTTTGTCATGGCCTCGCTGAGCTCCGCAGAGTTCTTGAACATGCGGATCAGGATCTCCAGGCTGTGGAGGTAAGAGTGCTCCGACGAGATCACCTCAAATATGGCCTGTTGGACAGCAGCAGGAGGTAAACGGTGAGGATGGAGACACTGGAAACACTCATGCAAGTGTTCTCCATTTAACAACAGGATTTTTATACATCCATTAGGCACTGCATGTCTCATTACCCCACCGGGTCCTGACTCACTCACTCCTCCATGAGATGAACCAGTTTCACATAGCTGTGCTCTACAGTCATGTTTGGAATGCTATTGCACAATGTGTCTTAACACATGTTCTGGCAGTCTTTCTAATATGTCACAAATTATTAGATTGTCAATCTTCATATGATAGGTATTCAGGTAAATGTTTATTTGAACACATTCATTTCCTCCTATTACAAAGACAGGATGATGCATGTGTCCTGTTGTGCTTTTTTATGACCTTTTATTAGTCTGGGGCTCATAGAGACCAAATGGCCTTACTTCACCCAGTCACTTTGTAACTCTTAACTTTACACACATGTAGCGCAAACAGAATTCTCACTTTTAACCAAAAACAAAGTTTCAGATATGATTCCTACCTCTTGTCTTTTGCGTTCCTCCTGGCTCATCCGCTCAGAAAGACCACTTTTTTTCACCTAAAGAGAAAACACAGTCAGGAAACAGGAAAATGATCAATAGAACGGCTTTGCAAGGATGAAAACATATACACACTTGTTTGACTACTCTGAGGTTTTTTCCAGGTCAGGAGCCCTTTGCATTTGTATTATGGGTGTGTTTGTGTGCCACTGCTGCACAAAGCCAGGAGCACTTTGCATACCACACTGAATAGAGAGCCAAAAAATGGGAAAAGAAAGTTCCTCACAGAATAAAAAGGCACAAGCCGGGAAAGGAAATAGGAGATTTGTCTTAACCTAAAAACTCCAATTGGCAAAGTGCCATTTGGCCGGTTAAAGAAAAATGTAAGTGCGTGCTGGTATTTGGCTGGTGAGATTTGGTCCAGAGATATTTGTGTGAGATTGAAACTAAGCAATCTTTTGGAATTAACTGGGTGTGGAGTGCTATTGAGTTAGCCTGTGGCTTTGTCAAACTGAAGGTACAGCTGAAATAAAGGAACCTTCATCTCATATCTCACCAGATACAGCAAATATCACCCAGGGCACATTCCTTTTACACATTCCCAGATCACACGTGCAGTCTGACATCCCGAGAGGACATCTTTCCTTACTTCCACTGGCTTCTCATCCTGTTGCTCTGTAAAGGCACAAGGAAGTGATACTGCTCCTGGAGGATCCTTCCTCCTCTCTAGTATCTGCCCTGCAGCGCTCAGCAAACACTGAGAGCAAACAAACCCGCAGCAGACCAAACATCTCTTGCGGTTCCTTCCTTGTACTCTTTTTCACACATACGTCAGTGTTATTAATTATCTTGCTCCTGCTTTCGCTTCTGCCAAACCCTAAACGCCACATTACCAAAATCAGCAATCAATAGAAGACTGTAGGGTTTTAATTTGCCAGCAAGCATGTGCCCTGTCACACCAACTCAACTTCAGCAGTTTCACTGGGTGCAGCTGAAAAACGTCAATGAGTTCTTATTCGTCAAAAGCTTTGAAAAACTTAAGTTTTTCCATGTCTCAGCCAAATTTAAAGGACAGTTTTGATTTATTGAAGTTGGTCTGTATGGGGAAGGTGGTTTAAAAATTCCCCAATTTGGAGAAGCAAGTAGAACAGAGATGAAAGTCTAACTATGCTGGTAGCAAAAAAAAAATCTATAAACCTGAAAAAGGTTGCCTTAAATGTAATTATAACCAGTTTAAGTTTGTACTGTTTTTTCTTATTTATTTTAACTGCTTTACCTTGTCATCAGTCAGCCCTGTTTAAGATTGCATGAGGGGTAACAGCAGCTGTTCTACATTCTTGTCAAAGCCACCAGACTCTATTGTCAAAAACATTGATTTTATGTCACAGAGCATGGGAGTTGCTGGTTTACCACTGCCTTGATCAGTTAGTTTGTTTATGTTCTTTAGTGACTTTGGCGTTTGAAATGTTAATTAAGAAGTAAGCAACTCCCATGTTCTAAAGAGTTCAAATGACTGTTTTTATCAATGGAGTCTGGTGGCTTTGAAAAGCATACAGATAACAGCTTCAGTACTACAAATAACACTTGAACTAATAGTGATTTCTCAAGGTTGCTCCATGTTCTGCTGCTGCTCCTGTCCACAGCAGTACATTGCTCAGCTTCTGTGCTGGTGGTCATGGGGGCCTGCTAACCGTCATCTAATACAGACAATTCACAATGACAACTTATACATCTTGTTCTTGGCTTCCCTGGAACTAAACTTATTTCCCGACACAGCAGGGCAATGAAAGTGCCATGCCAGCATTTCCTACTAAATGTGAAAATTCGAGGAAGCGTCCTGCAGCGTTACATCATGTACCGTCTGGCCAGACACAGCAACACATCCACAGCTGTAAAGCAGCTGTGACGGAGGAAGTGTCCTGGTCAGAATGGTAATGTCGGCTCTATTCTCCCCTGCCGTGCCAGTTTACAAAGGAATAAAAACAACCTCAGAAATTCTCTGAATGTTCTCTACTTTGAATCCAATTTGCCACTTATTGGAGTCTGAGTGCATATCATTCTCTCCTCAGCAATTTCAGGAGTTAATCCTAATTGCCTCCATCTATGCACTCGCCTGTTTATGCTCCTGCACTTTCTCTCCTCAACAAGTAAACAAACAGATGGGAATGCCTAAATAGAACTCTAAATTGGCCCATTCTCCCACCCTGTATTCCTCTATCCATCCATTCCAAGCCCCAACTATATTATGTAATGCACAACCACCACACTTCTCTGTAGAGGCAACATTTTAAGCATATTTGAAGTCTGACAAGCACGGAGAGTTTGCCAACCCACTGGCATTAGGCCCAACAGTGAGTGCTTGCAAGACTTCCTGTGGGTCTGACTGTCTCCCTGCCCACCCTAGTCCAAGGAAAAATGCTCCTCCACTCCCTGATAAACAGAGTCAGGGGCAGAGGAAGGCAGAGACAGTGGGAGGATTGGTATGGACTGTGACCAAACTGGATATGACAGCATTCTTCAGAGCACTAGCATTCCTAGATTCCACAGGCAAAGCACCGAGTGCCTACTGTAAGTTTGTGCATTCAGAAAACTTAAGAACACCACTAGGAGAACAAATGTTACCACAAGTGTGTGTGTGTGTGTAATGTCTGACCACACTGAGCTGGCTCCAGGAGGTGCGTATAGGTCTGTACTGCACCACGATGCCGTTATCAGGTTGAGGTTCTCTAGAATCAGCATCTTCATCTGAGTCATTATGTAAGGCCTTCTCCTGGTAGTTCTGGTACAGCTCCTCCTCTGAAACACACGTTGTTTTTGTACTTAGGAACTGAACATGTTTTACAGAAAGAGGCAACAATAAGATGCAGAAAAAGTTAACTGGAAGGAAAAATATGAGTCTCTCTCTCACCTTCACTGTCAAATGTGCGCTGAGTGGTCAAAACTCTCTTCTTATCTGGACTCTGAAAGAAAAAATTCACACAACTTTTATGACTTGTACAAACCACGAGAGACCAAGCACACAAACTCTAAATTAAAAAGGCTTCTGTGTTTCTTCCACCTGTCCATGACCTGCCTGTGCCCTCTCTGGTGACCTTTCATCGACCCCTGTCTAATTAAAGAGCCACTGTGTACAGAAGTGTGTATGCGTGGGCATGGTGTCACATTACGTCATGTCTCCTAACAACCACATTAATTGTTTCCTTGTAAGGCCTTGTCTGACCTGCTTCTGCTGCAGCTAAGTTTGTCTCACAATACCCAGCCTGTGTTGTCATTTTACAATTTGGACTCTACCCTTATACTGAAAGTCCATGCACAAGCAATCTTTGTGAACAATCAAATGGGTTATAATTAACCGAGTCAGCCTTCATTTATCTCAGGGAATGTCAGAGTTAACATGGTATTGGTATAGAAAATATATTCTAATAAATTATTGGCTGCTAATTGGATATCAATATTATTTAGCATGATTCAGATGAAGAAATGTTTGCATTTTTGCAAATATTCAATCATGTATCTTGAGTCATTAGCCAGTCTTGCTTCCGCTGCGTATAAACTAAAGGTTATATACATCTTTATTCAAAAATAAAACAAGCACTTTTAGTGTTGGTTAAAATGAAAATCCCTATCATGCATTCTTATTCTGCTCCCATAATGTTTTTCCTCACCTTGTTTTTCTCAGTGCTGGTCGCCTTTTCTTTCCCAGGGCTAGCAGACGTTGACATCCTGGGGCTAGCAGGTTTTGGTGTCCCAGGACTGGTGAGTTTAGGCGTCCCGGGACTGGTGAGTTTAGGCGTACCGGGACTGGGGAGTTTTGGCGTCCCAGGAATGGTGAGTTTGGGTGTCCTGGGGCTGACGAGTTTAGGTGTCCCGGGACTCGCAGTCTTGGCAGTTCCAGGGCTTGCAGTGCCAGGACTTGCTGGGCTGACTGGTGAATCTGTGATGTCCTCACTTTGCCATTTGATGACAGGCTGGGACAACCGATGTGCCTTTGGATCTACCGATGGGACCTCTAAGTCCACTCCACTCACAACAGCCCTCCGATAGGACGTACTCCTCAGACCTCTTTTCAGTGTCCCCGGGCTCTCACTTTCTCCATCCGTCCCTTCACTGTGGACCCCCCCGGTAGAAAAGTAGGTTCCCGTTTCTACCATGCTGAGAGCTTTCAGTGCCCGCTTGGAATGATCCAACCCCAGCAGCCCTGCAAACCCTTGGCTTTGCGGCTCAGAGGGAGGTGCCTTGCTCTGCCGGATACCGGATGCTAAACCCTTGGGAATGAGCTGCTGGGTGCCCATCTTCAGGGCAGCAGGGCTGTTGGTGCTGAGGATGATGGAGGGAGAGGGAGAGATAGACGGGGAAAGTGAGGGGGAGGGTGATGTGGAGGACATAGAAGAAGATGAAGAGGCATGTCTGGTGTCCTGCGAGGAGGCTGGCGAGAATGAGGACGCCCTAAGGAGCGCTTGTCCTCTGTCTGCTGGCGATGGGGAGCGTGGGGTTGGGGGGTCTGAGGAGGTAAGGGAAGAAAGGGAGGGGATGCTGGAGGTGGAGCTGTGGGAGGGAGTGGGGGTACGCCGGGCTGGCGGAGAGGGACTGGATGTGGACGAAAGGGAGGAAACTTCATGGTGGTTGTAGTTGTTGTTGTCAGGAGTGTATGGAGACAGGACAGGAGAGGAGTCAGGAGGGACAGCTTCGGATGAGGGTGAACTCCTCCCAAATGCTATCCGGTCTTTCTGTGATCTCACACAGGATGGGCTAGACATGAGTTTCTGGGGGTCGTGGAGACCCTTTTCCTGCCCCACTGTCCCTCCATTAGTGGTTTTCCCCCTGTCATAGCCTCCATTACACACTCTATTGTCCAGTGAGGAGGATTTGCTGTCATCAGACCTAAATTTGGATAGCGAGAAAAGTCCGTTCGAGAAGTGCCCAATGCTGATACTTCGAACAACTCTGGTCTTCTTGGAGGGTTTGTGCAGAACATGCTTCAACACTACAGTGTTCTTGCCCCAACTCGGTGGGGCGACCACCAGCCTCTCAGCAGGTTGGCTCAAGGTGAAGGAACACTTGTTGTCCTCCACAGGGAAGTCCGTTGTCATGATCCCATTTATGTGGTAACTGAGGGGTCGCTGTTTGGGTATGCTGGAGTCCTGGGGTTTTTTACAATTGTCCGTGCGGCGTTTCCACAGTGGGGTGATGTTTTTATTGGACAGATCCACATCATTGCCGATATCCATGGTGCTAGAATGTCCTCTTGCTATCTGAGTCCAGCCCTACAGGTCACAGTGCAAACACTGCAGCCCTGTAGAGAAATTGGTATCTCTCCTAAGGGTAAACAAAAAAAGAGGAGCTCAGCACAGTGTCCGAATTCCCAAAGATTACTCATTAACAGGAGCTCAGTGCAGGAACTGGCTGCAAAACTTGAGAAACACCAGAGAAAAAAGTACAAAACAGAAGCCAAGCCAGTAGAGACATCTGATAATCCTGTTGTTTATGTTCAGTGAAGTGAAATGGCCTTATTACGCCTTAGTAATCACTGTAATATTCCAAAAGAAAAACAATGGATCATGGCAACAGTGAGTTTAAATCTTTTTCAGCACCACACAAACAGAGAGACAGTTACTTGCTGCTCAATAGAGGGATTCAGCTGAATAAGAAAATTGCTTTTCAGAAGAGGTTTTTTTTTTTTTGCGCTGATTGTTTGGTTCAACTTACCTCTAATCAGTGGATCTGCAGCAGAATGCGGTCATTGTGCGCTGTCGTAAAACAAAACTTCTCGGGAAGAAAAGCAGCGATTAATGCGCTTAATCCAGCATGGCATCGAAACCGAGTAAAGTTTGGGAAAACCAAAGTTGGAGCGGCGGAGTTTCTGTGAAGTGTGTGATCGACTGGAAACTCGAGTGCGCGACAGAGAGAGCGCGTCTGAAGCGCTGCAGGCTGAGCAGCACACTTTCTATGAGCAGCAGTAGCAGCAGGAGGAGGAGGAGGAGGAGGAGGAGGAGGGAGGAGAGCTCCACACTAGTGAGAGGGAAACCGTCCCAAATTCACAGGAACTCACCCCAGGTGCCACTTTAAGCCCTGGTTACTGTCGTCCAAGTGGATGTGACGCAGTGGTAAATAAAGCTGCACAATGAGATAATAAACTTAAGAAACTACAACTACAATGTTTGAAAATTAGACGTAAATAAAAAGCGAGAAAAAAATTAAAGTAAAGGCTACAATTGTATTTTTTTTTTTTTTTTACACAAAATAACACGATAAGGTGACAAATCTTGGTAGATATTGTACCAGTACTAGAATTTAACAAAGTACTGCACAATTTGGAGGTACTTAGATATGTAAGGTAAATGTCTATGCTGATACTTTTACACTTTTACTTAAGTAATATTGAATGCAGCACTTTTACTCGTAGTGGAGTAATTCTACAGTTTATTATTAGTACTTTTACCTGAAAAAAAGTAATCTGAATATTTGTTCCACTACTGCAGTGTACATCCAGCTAAATGTGGCCCATAACGATCAAATTATGGTACAAGAATATATCGTTTTATTTCAATAATATCATATAACATTAAGTAAGTCTACACTGCCCAGGTAATGGCAAAAACATAAATTTTTAAACATACAAGTTTTGAACACACCTGCAGTAATGCTGCATCAGGCTCGTCCTGGGACAGTCAATTGACCTGTTGATGTTGTGCGCCATCGTGTGGTTTGTGGCTTAACTGCAACAGGCCTTCAGTTGATAAATACTGATTAAAGAAAAAATGTATTTACTGATTTAACTTAAATGACCAAAAGTAGCAATTTTCTGTGTGCACAAATCATAGCACTTCCCATTTTTGGAGCATAATGCCAAACTACTCTTTTCCATTCCCAAAGTCTGCAGGGTCGTCTAGTCATGCCAGTAATTACCTCATCCTGTCTGATCCTTTAAGCTCCTCTCATATAGTATCCATACAATATCTTTTTTTTTCTCTCTCTCTCTGTTTGTTTTTGCAGCGACATTCGCAGATGCTTGCTAAGAAAGTAAATCTGGAAGGATTTATAGTTCTTCATTCCGGCTCCAATAAAAATCCCTGTTGTGCAACATGAGGCTGTGGTTAATTCGTGCATCACTGAAGAATTAGGATTTCGAAATAATGTGTGACAAGTATTTTCTCAATCAATTCATAATAACCCTCTTTCAATTTGACAGTCACAGAGCACACGCTTGCACGGAAACTCCGAACTAGTTTGTTTTCAACTGGCATTTCCTGTAAATAACTGATCCGGCACGCTTTGTGTGTGTTATATAGGTAGTGCCCCACCATGTGGCTCCTGGGTGCCAGCATTTCTCCCATTTGACCACTAGGGGAAGCAATTGCCATGTTAAATACCACTTATATGACAGTACAGATGAGTCAAGCATTTTTCTACAGAGTAGGTTCTATTTTTTTAATTTAAGTGCAAATGATTTGTACAACATATAGTTTTATATTCTACAGTTTGATTGATTCTCCCTTTAGTGCACAGCAAAGAAGAACATGATTTAAGAAAGCTTTAGATTGATGAAATGAAATAAAAACTGAAATATCTGAAGGGGGAAAAAAGCAAATACCACCTAAACAAACGTTTAGAGAAAGCCAAATGAGATCACAGAAGTCTTAAGACAGTTTGTTCTTGTGGTCAGATGACAGCCTTGTGGATATTTTATTTCTAAATAAAGGGGGGAGGGAAACTTTATTTGACAGTAAAACATGGGTGGGGAATAGTCTGAATCTTGTGCCTCATTGTTGCTTAATTCTGTGAGTGAAAAACAACAAAAAAGTTACATAATTACAGACATAGCCTTCCTCTTTTATCACTTATGCAACATTTCCAAATTAATCCACAACAATAATGCCATCACACAGAAACATTACCCTTAATGCTTTTATCAGGGAAATCCAAATGGACACCATTATCATGATTATAATTATAATTACGTCAACAATATTTCCATGCTAGCATTTGTCATACGGACTCCCTGTGGTGTGACAATCCTCATTATGTTCTATAGAGGAAGTGCAGCAGCCTATCCTGTTGTATTGTTCTAAAGAGCTATATGTTTCCTTATGTTGTTTGGTTAAAAAAAAGAAAGAAGACAGTCACCTCCGACTGGAAGGCCCAGATGTAATCCCCCTGAGCTGGCAAGCATCCGCCCTGATGAAGAGTTCTTGAGTGAGACAGTAAACCTACACGCTGTTCTGCAACTGACCCTGACCCTGACTCTTTGTCAGGGGGCAAGAAAACAAAGTCTTTGAGGATCAGTGGAGTAAGACAATGGAGAAAGGAAGACAGGGGGAAAATGGCTGGAAATCTTAAGAGCAATCATTGGTATCTACTCCAGTGAAACATTAAAACACGGACACATTTTCTGTCCATGCAGTGGCGGAAAGAGTACTCAGAACCTTTACTTAAGTAAGAAAAGTCCTGCATTCAAAACTTTATTTTAGTAAAAGAGCAAAAGCACCAGCATGAAATTCACTTACAGTAACAAAATAAGAAGTAATCATTATGCAGACCCAATAAGATTGTTCTATAATAGATATAATTGTATTTTATTATTATTATTATTATTATTATTATTATTATTATTATTATTATTATTATTATTATTATTGAAGCATTTTATTATCATCAAGGTCCAGCTAATTTTAAGTTCTAGGTTTAATTAAAGTAAAAATCTAAACTTTTGAGTGATTATGTTTTTCATGTTAAATCTCAACATGAAAAATCACTAAAGATGTCAGCAAAATATAGAGTACAATACAGGTACAATATTTGCCTCAAAATGAAGTGAAGTAAAAGCAAAAATTACAGTAAAGGAAATGAACAAGTACCTCAAAATAAATGATTGTAATTAGTTAGATTCCACCCCTGAGCCCTTGCTGCAGAGCAGGCTCCTGACAGATCCAGCTTCTCCAGATCTCTGTCTTTATTCTTCCACACATCAAAGACTGATAAGACAAGAGCATCAGCTGTGGCTCTGCATGGGATTTTACAGGTCTTAAGAAATTCGGCTTCAAGGACAGTTGGAAGAGCAATGTCAAGCTGACTAGAAGTAAGGTGAGAGTCGTGAAAGTAAAAGGACAAACCAAGCAGGAGAAAAAACAATCCTTTAAAAAAAAAAACTCTCATAGGAATTCAAAAGGCTTTGCAATTGAACTGTTGAGGACAGTTTGTAGCTCATTAAGTAACTGAGGCTGCGTTGGTGAAATGTATTGACATATGGATTCCAGTTATGCTTAAAACAAACATTTGTTGGTGTGAAGAGCTGCTCTTAAAGCAGAAGTCAAGCCTCTGCGGTCAGGGCAGATGAACCAGTTTGTCTGGTGAAGTTATGTTTCTGGGGAAAGACAAAGAGTAGCGAGAGGAAAGAGCTACCATTGTGAAGCTTTGGCATTCCTCCCACTAACTCAAAAATAGTAATTTAGTCATACAATTGTATCCACGTAACATGTCTACTTTATCTTCAAATGAGTCACCGCAGCTATCTGCAGGTATAAACCAGGCACCCTGCTGACCCTCTATAAATAGTTGTGAAATAAAAATGCTCTCCAGCATTTCCTACAGGTTGGTTTTCTCTCTAAGGCAGCTCTACCTCACTATTCAAATCTAAAAGAAAGAGATTCTGAACCCTCTAAACAAAAAAAATCAGTAATTACTAAAAAAAAAAAAAAAAACAACGATTCAGAAAAGTGGTTTATAGCCTAAATGTAGTTTATATTACAGGAAGAAAAGAATATCTTGTTGTACCAAGTGCCAAGGATTACTGCCTTATCCTCCATTCTTTTGTATTTAAGCTGCTTAACCTGCAGGATTTAACCTAAAGTGTTCACTGCAGTGTTCATTGGCATTCAATTGTGTCAGACCCCACTGGAGAGACATTGCTCTTTAGTATTTTAGAAAAAGTGTTTAAAGGAACAACCAGTAGGCTTTGCACAGGAGCTGTTTTCCTGGGGTTCTGCTGGTTCCATGAAGGAGTAATATTGACGTCCATTCACATTGTAGTCTGGCATTCCCAGAACACATAGCAGCAGTGATGCACTGTAGCTCAGTGCAGTCTATTTGCTCTGGGAGTTTGTGTAGAATAAGCAGCAGCAATATCTGTACAGTCATCAGTGGCACAAGTGAGTGCATATAGAACAATGGTGGTGAAAGCGCAGCAGGTTTGTTGTTTCGTGCTGTTAGGATTCTCCAGACTAAAGCAAAGTCGTACTGTTGGACTGAAGATAGTGGTTTGTTTCTGTTGACACGGCACGCCTCAGTCTTGAAAGTTTTCGGCGTTGTTACTACCTCCATAGGCATTACAGAGCCATGATTACTTGATCCCCCCATCACACCTCTGGTAAATCACAACTTGAAACAGCAGTCACATGGGGGCGAATATGTGTTTATTTTGCTGTTTGGGAAGTTGATAGGAATCACAAGTGTTGTGTCACCTCCATCCAACGCATGTTTGGTGTGCAGTTGAATTTTCTTATGTGCCTAATTAAAAAAAAAAACAAAAAAAAAAAACCTTGCAGGATTCAAGACAACAAAATGCCACCAAAAATTAATATAGTGAGTCGCTCTTACCTGCTGGGATTCAATCACTGGTAATGCTGGCTTACAGTTTTACTATTTGGAATATATATATAATATCACATCACAAAGTATCACACATGGTTATTTTTCTCACACTCCTAGTAACAAAGGGGCATTGAAAGTGATGGACAGGGGTTTACACTTTAATATCTATCATTCCTATAGAGTATGTAATAAGAGGCATCTCTATCAGGCAGCCTTGCTGGACCACTCCAAGGTCCAGAATTTTCTCATCTTGAAGCCCGACATGGATCTATGCTGGAAAATGTGTGATGAGAGAAAAACAGGGCAGAAGATGGAAAAAGATGTTGAAGTCCAAGCTGTGTATGAATAGCTCAGATGACTGTGGTGTGTGTTTTCATGCTGGGTGTGCAGAGCATTGTAGCATATAATTCCGTCACAAACAATGGGGATAACTGCAGCGTGTGAAGTCTTGAGAGTCAGGAATGTAGGGGTCAGATGATTACTAAAAAACACACAATCAGTGAATGAAAAAGCAGAAGACACCAGAAACCAAGCAGTTTTATTGTAGAGAAACAAAATAAAATGGCCATGATAAGTCAAACCTGGCTATGTAAATGCATTCTAGGATTATAAATACATATCTGCATATCGTTTAATTTTTTTTCAGGTTGCACCTCGGTTGAGCAGCGCCTCCATTCTCTCTCCTCTGTGCATCGTGAGTCACCTGCTGGAGTCCTACCTGGCCAGATATTAGCATTAAAAAGCATATAACAGAGAGATGGTACGAACGCAGCATTCCCAAGCTTTCTCAGTCTTCTGGCATTTTTATAAAAAGCCCTCCACACACTGACCTTTTCTCAGAATACCTATCTCTTTCCCTCGCTCCTCTCCTCTTTTTTCCTCTGACTCACAGCCCATTGTACTTCTCCTACTCAGCAGTGCTGTTTGCTCGCTGTCCTTGCCTCCCCTCCCCTCACCCTTCGCTGCCACCCACACGTCTCCTCATCCATCCTCTCGGAGAACAATACAGAGGAGAGCTAACGACTGTAATTACCATCGCTATAAGTTACAACAGCTGAGGCGAAGAAAGCGCGTAACAAACAGGAAGCAGGAGAAGAAGAAGCACGTCTAATACATGCACCAATCACATTATGAATGCATGGGCCATATGTGAGAAAAGTAGGACAACAGCTCATTATTGTATGTGAGATCACCTCAGTGTCCAGTGATAACTCGGTGCCCTTTCATGCATGTACCCACCCACAGTACAGGGCCCGGCTATGTACACAAGTGCATATGGAACCAACACAGGGGGCATCTGCCACACTTATTTGAACCCAGGCTAATCTCCATGGTTACGGGCCTCTTGGCTCACGCTGATTGGCCGGCATTATTGCGATGACCTGAAATTGACTCCCCCCTGTGGGTTCTCATTGGCTGTTTGCCCCGGGATGATGATGTCATAATTTGTGTGGCATGTTGCAGTAGATGTGGCATTGAGACATGCACTGCTGGTCACGCACGGACAAACACAGAATTAGATCAAAGCTGGAGGTGACGGCTGTGTTTGTATAATTAATGGGAGTTTTAGCTCCCTGACAGCAGAAGAAGAGCCAAAGGTGCACGGTTCCCACAGGCCTTTTATGGTGGCATCAGGATGGTTTAGAAATAAAGTGCTAACCAGTGAAATAACAGCCAGTAGAGGGCATATTTAGAGAGGGAGAAAGAGAGATGTTGCACAGGTGTTTTTTTTATTCTTTTTATTGATTCTGTTATCATATATTGTTTGATAAAATCACAAGTAAATTGTCACTGATCATAACATGTGTCAGCCTAGCAGGTCCACATATAAAGACTCTATTTGCATAAAAACAAACATTCATGTAGCTATAGAATGATCTATGCTGCAGCTTTACTGGTCTCATGGTGCATTTAGCTGCTTCAAAAGTCAATAAACTGCACTTGTTGTCTTGATCTGCTCCTGACATAGAAACCAAGCATTCGCTCTGAAGTAATATGATGAAAACATAAATCGAGTGGTGCCCATTGACTGTCTTATGAATGACAATCTGAGGATGTTGCTGTAAAGCCCCTGTGGAGCTTATTATGTTGCCATGAATGTTTTTTTTTTTTTTTTTTCAATTTGAAGTACAGTAGCTTTTGACAGCAAATGTAATAATAGGACTCTATGGGATTGAAAGAAAATATCTCAATAATTCAAGAGGCATGCATCGAGATGAGTACACACAGAAACAGTGAAAATACATTATTGTAATATTACATGGGAAGAAATGAGATGGAAAAAATCAATGCAGAAGTCATACTTTCAGATACTGTTAATGATGACTTAATCATAACAATTTCTGTTATCTAAGAAATATACATATTTTGCCATTTTCCTATATACAACAAATACATACATACAATTAAGACACACTTCATCATAACGTTGCTCCTTGAACTTTGACCCTCTTGCTTCCACACATGCTGCACTGAGGATTGTGTGTTTATGTGTTAAATGGTGCTGAAATTCAAGACATTCTTGTAAAATGTTACATTTCAGATGAGACTTTTCCCGACCGAATAAAGATGCATATACTAAAGTCATACATTAATGTGGTAGGTCTAAAGGAGATGAACCACCTTGCATTAATCTGAATGTATTCAATATACCCATACAAACACATACACATATTCTACATACACATACAAAGACAAACAAATCCAGCTCCAACAGGAAGCGGTGATAGCATCACTTCCTCTCTGATAACTATGGAGCGGAGTCTGCAGTTCAGTGTGTGACAGTGGGAAAGAAATTTTGAATGTGTGTGCGTGTGCGTGTGTGTGTGTGTGTGTGTGTGTGACAACTCCATTCACTCTGGCACTGTAGTTTCTTCACACTGCCGGAGGGGCTGAGGGTGATACAGAGCTTCAGCAAAACTGCAAAGCTAATATTCTTTTATTGGTTCAGCGTGAAACTGATTACCTGATGAATCCTGATGCATCTCTGCAATATTCCCTCAGTAGTTTCTCCTGCAGCTAATGATTCATCATTGCATTTTAGGCTAAATAGCTGTAACAACTGAGACCCATTAGCAATATGTTGGCTGTAATTAGGGATGATTGCTTACCTTTGGGATTTCCTTCGAGACACAAGTCCCTTAGGTTCACACGCATCTCTGTCTTTCCACTCACTATCACACATGCTCGCATATAACACAACAACAGACTTACCACTTACCCTGCAGCTTCAGTCTGAGTCATGTGGTGGCAGGAAGACTCATGCAAGA
The DNA here is from genome assembly GCA_028566105.1 of Hypoplectrus providencianus. Lineage (NCBI taxonomy): Eukaryota > Metazoa > Chordata > Actinopteri > Perciformes > Serranidae > Hypoplectrus > Hypoplectrus providencianus. The sequence goes on along the minus strand of JAOWBC010001387.1, from coordinate 16,321,525 downwards.
ACAGAAGCAAAGCAAAAAGGACACATTTTGAAGGAGAGAGAAAGAAGGAAGGAGAAGAAGGAGCTAAGAAACTTTTTTTTTAAGAAGTGTGAAAAAAGACAGAGGAGGGCTGGAATGTAGGTGTATTGTTAAGTGATTGCAAGTGTGTGTGTTTGTATGGGAGGTCGCCAAACAGCAACAGCAATTTACCCCCAGAGGAGACGAACAAAAAATCATTGTTTGGTTTTCTCACAGAGTACAAACACACACACACACACACACACTCTCACACTTGAAACCAGCTGACAGGTAAATCAGGGAAGACACAGTCATGAAAGTAATTTTCTCCAAACTGCATGATAAGCGATATCTTTGTATTGAAGATAAACAAGGAAACAGCTACACATCGCACACACACTCACACACACACACACACACACACACACACACACACACACACACACACACACACACACACACACAC
>JAOWBC010001387.1:16306735-16317535 GCA_028566105.1 Hypoplectrus providencianus | reverse complement strand
AGATAGATAGATAGATAGATAGATAGATAGATAGATAGATAGATAGATAGATAGATAGATAGATAGATAGATAGCTTTTAGATGACAGGTTGCTCAGAGCAACAGTCTGTATTTTTGTACCCATTTCACTCTTTTGCAATGCGAGAATAAAAAGCCTGAGGGTCCAGAGAACTCTAATCTATTTTTCCTGCACCTACACACTGTGAGTCATCTATCCACACTCAGCTAACCTCTCCTTTATCTCTCCCTCTCTGAGGACGGCACATTGGAAGAGAAGCTCGGCTCCCAGACGAGCTGTTTGACTGTGACCCCCACAGACTAATGGAACACTTCACCATTACACACTCTCACATCTCCGCCTGAATTAGAAAGCTGCATGTAAAACAAGCCGCAGGGTTCATTCGGCCTGTCATTGCCTCTGGACTGCAGGTAGTGTTATTCAATGTTTCTTTAGTTTTCACATGTGGTGAAGAGAAACGCATACTGGAACAAATTTTGTTTATAGTTGTCGACACGCGCTCCATATCTAATGTCCCCCACTTGGTTTGTCTGGATGTGGTTAGCGAATCATAACACCATGTCACAGGTGGGGCGCATTTCTTCAGTATAACTGACTCACAATAACTGTGGTCTGATGTTTTGCAATACATTCATTGGATATTTGTAGCAACACCTGACCTTCTGTCATGTTCCCAGAGTTCTCCCAGTCACATGCTTCAAATTATTTGATTCACTGTGGGACAATGAATATGCTATACTAGGTTATCTGAAACCCTCCTGTTACAATGCATTATGGATGGTTGCATAATGTAACTCTACGTTCTATAATTAAAGGCGTAGCCCTCGAAGAATGTGCTCTACACAGGCACAACGAAACTTAATTAAACTTAAACTTTAAAATGACCAACACCCAGCCTGTATTGTCCTGTTATATCAAAAGATGCCTCTGTGTTAACACTACAAAATATATATGGTCAAATGCACTCTAGACCACCTCAGCAAGTGGATGCGTGATCCGATCATAATGCATCTTGGACCCTGTTAACACATAATTGGCGCTGACTGCTTGTGATCTGATCGCACCAGGCACATTTTTAAACTAGGTGTTAACATTTCATTTAAAAAAGATTCCAAAAAAGTTGGTATAAAAACGACAATATAACATAATTTATTGATTTGCAAACTTCTATGGGACCTATTCAATTGCATACAGTATAAAGACATTTTTTTATGCTATCACCCAGAAGACAAATGTTTGTGTCCCAAGCACAAGATAAAGTCAACATGGAGTTATTAAAACTCAGCTGTTTGTTATGCAGCATGGTTTAGTTGTGTTAACATCTTCTAATGCTCATTTACATCTGAACCCTGATGTTTCCTAAAATTAACTATTTTTTGCATGAATCTAGCTTAAGTTTTATGTTTAAATGAACATTTAATGTCCAGATGCATTCAATACATCACATGTAAAATATGTAAAAAGGCCATACTAATTAAGATGAATCACACAGACATAAATTCAATTTAAAGCGATTGTTTTTTCCATGTGCCTCTTTCATTAATATTTCACAGCACCGCACTTGAACTCAGTGACTTGGATAGAAAACAGAGCTGGGTCAGTGTGTTTGTGGGTCTATGACAGGGCCCTCATTCACCAGAATACAATAGTGCCAGCTAGTACAGTCGCCCTACTGTCCCGTCTGGTGGCCACATGGCAGAATGCAGACTGACCTACAGTAAGGCTCCTCTCTCTTTACTCTTTTTTGGGGCAGACGTACTCATTCACGCCGAGCACAAGAGCCCACTCAGTCCACGAGTGAGAAGAGGCATTCATAGAGGGAAAACAGTGAATTCAGGAAAACCATTTGGCCGGCGTTTGACAGGAGGGGAGAGGGCAAACGTTCAAACAAGCACCACGCACACACGGACACAAACGGGCATGTTGATTTGGAGCCGCACCATCCCACCCTGTTTCGGTTTCCTGTCAACGGCTACAATAGTATCTGCCTGCAAGCTGTGCAACCCAACCCTATCTTATCAACTGCAGGCTCAGACACAGCCACAATACTCTGCAGTGTGTGTGTGTGTGTGAGGGGGAGAGAGTAAGTAAGTGTGTTGGTGTGTGTGCCCCAGGAGGCATGGGGAATGAATTCACTTCACAGGAATGCACAGCTGAGTCTGGGTGTTTTTACATCAAAACACCTACTGTATGTTTTTTGATAAACGGTTGCTTCTTTTCTCTTGTTTTTTCTATTAAGTCTTGTGTTTTGTTGACTTTCCTTTCTTGTTGTTTTTGAGGTCCCACAGACCCCTCGGGTGTATGTGCAAAATAATAATAATAACTGCAAAGCTGGCCTTTTTTCCACCCCTTCAAATATATTTTCTTTTCTTCGAACTCAGTACGTAGAAAAAGTGGTGGAGTAAAATAACGAAATGAGCAGAGACACTACTCGCCAAGGAAAAATGCCAGGTTTTATCTGTTATTATTGCCTTGCATGAACAAACATGCATTCCTTTAAATTGCCATTCATGGACAACATATGACGTTCCTTCTGTTTGGGGTCAGTTAAAGCCCAGCGAGGCCTGACTGCCTGTTACTGTGGGAGTTGGGCCTGTGGGAGTTATGCTGCATTTGCACTGTAGCTCAGCTCACAGCTCAGCTCTAGTCAACTTGACTCACTCTTTTTTGGGTCTCCATCACCAAATGTTGTGGATTTAAAGACAAAACCTACCTCTGTTCCAAGTGAGATGAGATGAGAGCCTGATAGATACAGTGGTTGACGAGACCAATATTTGCCTATTAAATCCTTATTGGTATCAGTATATAAAAATATTATATGTATATATAATGAATTTCTTGGCATGATTTAGAAATTGTGTAATCTATTATTTATTTATTTTTAATAGTTGACTGAAACAGTTATAACGTTTATTTTGCTATTTATTTTATTTCTACCTATTCATTATTTTTTCAGTCATTATGGAATTGGCTGACAATGTAATGTAATGTTTGTATAATGTATGACAATGTTTAATAGTAGTTTTGAGGTTTAAGTTTTATGTTGGATGGATGGTCTATATTTATACCAGTTCAAAAAATGACTAGATCAGCCACCATATGGGTAATCAATTAACATTGCTCCCTTAAATTTAGTATCAGCATCAAACTCAAAATTTGGTCAGGCTCAAGATTCATTGATACTAATAGATGGACTGACAACACTTCAAACCACCAACTGTCAATGCTCTACGCAGGAAATCCTGCACAAACCTGATATATTTATATAGCAATGTTACCGTCAGCAGTGACCGCAGCTTGATGAAAGAGTTTTGCAAGTTTCATGTTAAATATAATGTCAGCGCAGTTTCAGGTGGCAGAGCTGTTGTGAGTTTAGAATGCCATGAGTGCTATTTGCAATGGAAACTGAAACACAGAAAAGGACCTGGTGCCAAATTAAGTCGAGCTGAGAAGCACCTCACCCTGCAGTGGAAAAACATAGTATGGAAATGAAATTTGCATTCATGACAAAAAAGACAGTCATCCTATTACCACTTTGTACCCTGATTGCATTTTTTTTTGTCCTATCCCTACATTTTTTAACAACGTATTTATGTCTGTCTGAGTATGTTGGTATGCTTTAAACACACTGAAATTATTTAGTTTTATGTGTATTGTAAAGTTCACATTATGCCAATTAAAGACATAAAGAAAAAATTGATTCATGTTAATAAGCAATACTTATGAAATTAGGATAAATCATAAACTATCAAGGTGATAAAAAAAAAACATTCTATATTTGCAGCTTTGTCTTTTCAACACAAGCTAATAAAGCATATCTGAAAGAGTTCGTTGGCTGTATTTTTCTACATACAAGCTCCTTTCACCTAACATATCCATTGGGCTCTAATCGTCCTCTCCTCACACATGTATTTTTCTGTCACTGCAGCTGTTACATTCTTGAGAGAACATCTCCATCTTGTCCTGGCTTGAACACTTGCTCCTCACCGCCTACAGTTCTCTGGAAATAGACAAATAACCCGCGGGGAGCCTGAGAGACACATTCGGAGCGCTGCACCTTGAGAAACGGCAAATTGATGTTTGCTAGAAATCTTTAGTGAATTCAGAATTAACGGCTAGCTTAATCTCACGTCCGGTACCGGCAGCTTTAAGGAGTTAAATAGGATGTGAGGTAAACATTAGACACCCATTTGCTCACACATGCAAGAACAAGTCAGTGTAAATATACCCTCCCTGTCCTTACACAGAACCTGAGTATCTCTACTAACACTGTCTGGATTTTCAAGACGCCTGCGGCTAAATTATATCACCTGTCATCTACTGACTCATCTACTGACTCTAATTGCTCTCCAAAGATCTCTCACATTGCACTGCTAAATTCTTAAACTCTGTCCGGTAAAAGAAATGTTCATTATGCACACAGTGCAGGCACCAGTTTCCTGACTTTAATGGTTGGTTACAGTGATCCAAAAAATTCAAGTCTAATCCGAAGTGGCTGCACAGTAAGTTGAACAATATTACAGGATTACTTTACAAACACAATAATATATACCATATCATAGGCAGGTCTGCGCTGGTACATGATACCCACAAATCGCAGTGTAATTATACACTGTACATAGAGGGAGTGGATGGAGATACAACAGACAAGTGCAGACAGCACCAATTAAATGCTGGTTTAAGTGTGTTGTTGTCATGGTGACTAAGCTAGCAGGCTACCTCTGAAATTCTGTTTCATATTAAATGCCGTTGCTTTTGTTCCTGTGCCCGTCTCTTTATCCTTCACCTCCCCGCGCGTGTGTTTGTCTCTCACTTCATCGCTGCTTGTATCAATCTGACTGGCCGGAAAAAAATATATATTTATATATCAAAAACAGTCAAAACCAGTCCCAGCTAACCAGCGACAAACTGTCTCCCTCTCCACCCCTGTCTTTGTACGTCTCTTTCCATTTTTCCTCCAGCTGTGCCCTCATCCATGTTACCACGTTCGACAGTTAGCAGACACTGTGGCACAAGATGCAGTGGGGGTGGAGGATTTGTGCCACAGGGGTTTACAATCTGTCTCTCCCCACATTTCTAAAGAGAAACACCATGTTGTTCATTGTTTACCCCGGTGTTCTGAGACACAGAGGTAAATGGTTTTATGTGATCTGTCTAATCGGAGAGAGAGAGAGAGAGAGAGAGAGAGAGAGAGAGAGAGAGAGTCTGACTAAAGAAGCGTGGGAGCTTTGGAGTACTTTAATTTCAGTGACCTTCCCTTTTCATGCAGTCTGGCTCTGCTGCAAGTCTACGCAGGTATAAAACACACACAGACAGCTGTGCAGATAGGAACATGCAGACATGGAACAGGTGGAGGATTTTATCGGTGGGTTTGCAAGTTTGTGCAATTACAAATCATGCATTTTTAAATGTATGCTTAGTAAAGGACAAAATGAATACAGTATGCATATTTATAATGATACAAGACAATTCAAGAGTTTTTTGGAGCCTGCTATATTAACCATAATTAAATAGTGCCTGGGAATCGTAGGCAGGGACAGTGTACTTTTGAAAATGGTTAGGTGTAATCTGTATTTTCAAGGGCACAAGAGTTTTTTTTTTGGTGAATGAGCTAAAACAAAGCCTGATATGGTCCTATTAATTACGTTTACGCAAGAACCCATCAGCTCTTGCTCTGATGATGATTCAGTCTCTGGAGGCAGGGGAAATATTTCCAGGGTTGTTTCTCTGCATGTTAATGTAGATGCAAAAAGCAAATAAAAAGCTAAACTGTCACCAAATGTTCGCCTCTTCTGCCCTCCACACACAGTTAAACTGCATGAACCTGTTCACTGCATCCATCCATCATCCATCTGTACTTATTTGCAGATATCTGTTAATAGAGATTACACAAGTGTCAGAATGAGAAATTAGAAAAGGGAACGAGAATGTGCAGCTCTCTGAACTGACAAAGTCGACAGACAGACTTCCATATGGACGTGTGGGCAGGAGGTATGAGTTGACTTTTGCGTTATGGCTCTAGAAAGGCCTGATGACTCAGGGAGGCTGGGGGCAAGTTGCTTCGAGAGAGATGGAAAGCATGAGATGTAGACAAGTATAGGCAGGCAGGTAGAAAGCAACTCAGCTGGAGAGGAGGAGGAGGAGGAGGAGGTGGAGGAGGAGGAGGAATGGCAGTGAGGGGAGCAGAGAGACTGACAGATGAACAGTCGGGCCTGGGTATCGCTGTTATACAACAACTGACGTGAAGGTGCAGACTCATTACACTGCACAATACAAGTATGTGATACTGAGGTTGGACTAATTGTGGGTGTGTGTGTGTGTGTGTGTGTGTGTGTGTGTGTGTGTGTGTGTGTGTGTACGGGTGGCTCTGCTGCCTTTGCATGCGGGATTTATCTTTGCCCAGCAGGCAGGGTTGTACCATATGGTCCTCAGAGTAGATATTCCTAAAACACACATACACACACACACACACACACACACACACACACATACTCAGACACAAAGACGCATAGGCTTACACATGAACACAGACATGTGCACATGAGAAAAAAGTGATGGAGGGAAGAAGAGGAGGAGAGAGACTGACAGTCATTGGCGAGCCATCTGCCCAGCCTGGATTGCTGAGATTCACAGATCACAAACCAAATAATCATTACACAACAAGCTAACACTGTGCTGAGTCAAACAATAAATTGTAATTGCTTACAAATATGCAAAACGCCAGCGCTTAAATCAAATCAGACAGGCGGGCAGAGGAGGAGGGGAAAGGAAAGTGAGAGAACAAAATGATCAACCTCCAGACTTTATTCATTCTCCAGACAGGAAGTCTGTAGCACCCAAAAAGATGACAACATGCGCTCTGAATTCACACAGCAGGCCCTCCGAGGGGGGCTGGCTGGAGGTCCACTAAGCCCCTCAGAGCCCATATGGTCTGGAGGCTTACGCACCCCGAGATGACATGAGAAGGCAAGCCCAGAGGCTGGATCCAGAAGAAACAGGGAAAAGGGGTGGGACATGGTATGAGCATTCAGAGATGTGCACTCATGTGTGATACACTCTAGGAAAGGCACGTGTGTGTTTAGAGCCATTTGTGTGCCTTCAAGGCTACAGAGGGGAAGCTTACTCAGTGGGATATGATGTGACATGGTGGAATTTATGTGTGTGTGTGTGTGTGTGTGTGTGTGTGTCCGGGTAAATAAATAAAGAGCAGTAATGACTCTGTGTCATATGATCCGCCTGCACGGTGACACTAATGGCATTAGCCTGAATGAGAGACCTGCAGTGTGGCCTCTTCTCATCCCTCATGTCCCTGTTTTCTCCCATCCCTCTTTCCTGCTTCCTCTCCTCTGACATCTCCACTTTTCCCTCTCTTTGCACTCATTTGTTCAATCTGCTTCATTGATTTGTTTTAGATTGTTTTAGACAGACTTTTACTGCGATGATTAGGCCCGTACCCACCTTCTTAATTGGATGACATCTCATTACAGCTGACAATTCACACACTCACTGATAAACATCCAAGATATCAATCAGTATTATCGTGATTGGAGTCAACTCGCAGTTCCAAATTGAAAGAGGATCAAGAGAAGCAATTAAGATACTGAAGATGAGATGTGCCCGTTTAAGTAATTATCCGGAGAATTGAACCAGGCTTTGTTGTTTTTAATATGTCAGTCTTTTACATGTGGATAACAGCTTTGAAGACGGACTGGATTATGGATTAGCTTGGAGTTCTGTGGAGGCTTATTAAACTAGTACAGAAGACTAATTAATAGTTTGATTTTGCTGAGAGTCCTAAGAGGAAATTGATTCCACTTTCAGAACAACTAGCTCTGTCCAAAGAAAAGATAATTGCCTATCAGCACCTGGAAAACTCAATCATTTTAATGTTAAACTTTTCAAAAACAAAAGTGTGGAAACAATAATTTACAGTTTTAGAGGGGGTTATGTGCTAAACTCTTTCTTGGCCACAGTGACTTCCTGGCGCCGTGTCATTGTGCTCAGCCAAGAAATAGTCCAGTTGGCGTATTTGGACAGTCAAGCTAGCTGTTTAAAGTCTTTGTGCTAAGCTGCAGAAATCATTTGCTGGAAGAAGTCATGTATGATGAGAATGGCATCAACGTTCTTGACAAACTTTTGGCAAAAAACTACTTATGTAAAGTGTTGAATTATCGGGTAAAAGACAAAACGGTGCACAAGGTGAGTTACACTAAGCAGCGAGTCAATAACACGTTTACTCTCCGCAACCTGAACAGATGGCGGCAACCACAGCTGACAAAGTAAATGAAGAAGGATGTGAGTGAGAGAAGTGTGTGAGGATGGACTAAGCGATGCCCCAGGGGAGGGAGGAAGAGAAGAGTGAGGGGAAAAGGAAAAGAGCAGCACAAGGACCGACACTTAGTCACACAGCAGGACAGGAAGTCTTAGATGGAGACACCCTTCCTTCCTGTCAGCGCACTGATCACTAACACTGGACACCATTCAGTCACACACAACATGACACATGTGACAGGCATTATGGTGGCCAGTGTTGTGAGTTGCAGTTGCAGTTGTACTCTCAGGGTGTTTGTTGCCCGCAGTGACTTGTTTTTGTAAAACTGCTGCATCGAGTCGAGACTCCAGCTCCACATGAAGCCAGCCAGTGTGCAATCTTCTCAGGGAACAGTAGGTTTTCTCCCCACCTTGGGCTTTTGATTTCAGTGCCTGTGATGATGAAAAATTGATCTCCAGGGGGTGTATATTTTATCTATCCTTGTGTTTTTCTTTTTGGTAAAAGCCCTCAGGCAGAAGGATTAGGACACACTGAAATCTCAGCAGCCAGACAGTGAATTTGAGCACACCCATTGATCAGCAAATTACTTTGTAACCAAGCACACGGTGCCAAAGGCAGAAAGGAGCAGTGAGCTCCAGATTTATGTGCAGCTCCCATCTGTTAACATGCTTTTCAGTCCTCTTATTGTGCCTGTAGCCCAGCAAGATATTTGCATATGAGCACAAACAGACTGCAAATATCATTTTCACACCTTTAAAAAAAAAAGTGAGCAGAACTGGATGTAATTTTCGCAGGCAGGCACTTGCTAAGTTAGATCACACCAATAAGTGAGTGTTCTGCTGTACTGGAGGAAAATGGAAACTATGGCTACGATGTTTTCAAAATGGATATCACACACACTCCTACCATTGCTCCACTAGTTGAACCCAACATGGCTGGAGATGTTGGCACTGAGGGACTTGAATTGACCTTGAGAGAGATACCACATCATGCCATTCAGGTCATTAATACACGCAACCCCGTGGGAAAACCATGTCATGCTTGCCTCTGATGTGAGATATTGAGACTTTCTCATGGCTTCCATATCTTCAACATGTTACAAGGAACACAACTATTGCCACAAATTACTGGGAATATGGCTGCAAAGTTACCAATGCTGGCATCTAAATAAAATCCTAAACTGACAGTTCAGTTCAGCTCAATAAAATCTACCCTAACCATAAGTAAAGAGATAAAAGTTGCTTGAATGTATAACATACCATTATGCCAAAACTGCATGGCTGCACTATTTATCAGCTTGAATAAACAAAGCTGAGGGTTAAAACTGGTGCCATTGAGGAGCAATGCTGGTTTTAGCATGCACACAAGAATGCAAGTTTATGCACAAGCATGCACTTTCATGCTATTCTATGTCAAAAACCATAAATGGTCAAGTAAAAGGCAGGGGAGAAAAGGCCTGCAAGGATGTGACGACGATGCAAGTTTCCAAACAGGAAAAGAAAAATCATGTTTTTGCATGTTGTATGTGTGAGGAAATACATTTGTTTGATAGGCTTCAATACCCACATTATAGGATTTTAAGAGAAACACTGAATATGAATGTTGTTTGTTCATCAAAATAACATAACATCTCAATAAAAACTGAGTTGTGCACCATAATTCTGGTATCATTTATGCAGATTTCCATAGATCTAGAGTATAAGCTGTCACACTGCAAAGCAGGCGGGGTAACTATAGTGCAGCAGGATCCAGGGCCCAGGGATGTGGGTCAGTAGACTGGAGATTCCCACTGTCACAGGAGACTTCCTCTTCCACAGCTCCACACAGGATATGAGCAATTTCCTCAGAGCCTAGCCACTGCAAAATTCCCAGAAATCTATTCAGCTTAGAGGGTCATATCTTGGCCATCCCCTACATTTCAACACAACAAATGACAATTAAATGTATGATCATTAGGCTGTTGCGTTTGGGAACAAAGAGCAATCACAGTGCAGTTTGTTCAATCAAGTTATGATTGCACACAGTGTACCGTGTCAGCACAAAAATATCACAGTGGTTTCAGCGAAAATGAAACAGACCAATGTGTGACTCATGTCGTAATGACCTGGTGTTGTGTGTTAACAGTGATTTGGCTGCAGAGCTATGAATGTTTGGTTCTGACTACTGCGCTGTCACGCTCACTTCCTGCTGCACTGTTAGACAGATACTGTGAGGCATTCTGGGTGGGGCCTCCGTGTAATTTCACAGCTTAAACTAAGAGAACCTGCCCGTAAACATTTCCTGTCAGGACCATATTTGGACGACGTTTCTGAGAGATAAACAAGCTCTGACACCTTGTCTGATATTTACGTAATAGAAGGAAACAATAATGATTAAGTTGATAAATAAATAAAATATGTATATAAAAAAATATTTTTAATTCATCATTTTTTATTGTGCAACATTTATTGAGATTTAATTTTATTTATTTGATTTTTTACAAGTAAAATAATAATACTTAAGTATAATT
>JAOWBC010001387.1:16280447-16305884 GCA_028566105.1 Hypoplectrus providencianus | reverse complement strand
TTTATAGCAGCAGGATGATCAAAATGTTTTTGGAAAAGCCACTAAAAAAGAGGCCGCCTTTTTGGAGTGGGTTTCCTTACTGTGTCTGAGCTGATTTATTGTTTTTGGGTTAGTGATGGTTTGAGGAAAGTTATGAGTATGACATGTTGATGATGTCAGGGCCATTATTACCACATGTTGGGATGAAAATATGGGAGATGTAACTATAAGAAGAACATGACAATACATGTTAACTTTAGCTCTTCTTTTTGTATCTGCTCTCTCCCACAAGGTTCCTTTCCTGCCCCTGGTTGCTCAGGTTATAAAAGAGATGTTGCGTAACTCCGTCTCTGGAGAAAAGTTGGATGATGAATCTGGACTCATAACTGGGAAGTGGAAGGATGCAGACGGATTGAGACAGAAGAGAAATAAATAACTGTACAAACACACCTATGGTATCTATCAGAACGCCTCTTCAGCTCCCACGAAAAGGCACTGAAAGTAAGAAATTCCTAGAAAGGCAACAGCAAACCGAACTACTAGAAAGAAGTGGTGGGAGTGACAGGGTACAGAGTGCTGATGGCACCAGTCAGAAACTTGGTCGAGGGGGGAAAAAGATGATGGAATGAGAAAAGAAATGGGATTGCAAATGGGGGAGGAAGGTCACGGATGTCACAGCGTGTTAGTCAGAATGCTGACGTTGCCGTGGTGACAGGAGGGCAACACCAGAGCGGTAGGAGGCGGTCACATGACCTAGGATCAAGCCCTGGAGGAGGATGCCACAAACCCTCTCCTGACCACAGATCTGCCAGATTGGGGGGATGGAAAGGAAAAGAGAGCAGGAAGATGAAGCTGACTGCGAGTTACGTGGATGTGAAGTTCAACTGTGAACCAAGCAGGAAGCAGAGTAATGTAGTGAGCGAAGACAGGTTTCTTTCACCACAAGGGCAAAGTTCAGGCCCCACTGACCCCAACCATCCTGTCCTGCTGTAGAGTCCACGGACTCCAAGCAGGAGTCCACTGCAGCAGCTGTTCAAGTTCAAACTGAGCCTGGTTATAACACAACACACCACAATAAAAGGATATAAACTCAGCTATTAGGTGTAAAGGTTATGAAGCTAACTGGACTGGTTGAAAATGCTACTATTAGCTTGCTAATTTCAAACACAGTACCAGTCAAAGTTTGGACACACAGTCAGTCATTTAATGTTTTAATTCTATTTTAAACATTGTAGATTAATATTCTTATCAGAACAATAATGAAGCACACATGGAATTATATAGTAGACAAAAAATAGTAAAACAAACCAGAACATGTTTTATATTTTAGATTCTTCAAAGTAGCCACATTTTGCTTTGATGGTCTAAAAACATTAAGAAGGCAGGACATTCTAGGAATTATTTCTTTAAAAGGAACACCTGTTCATTAGAAATCAATGGACATGTCTAGGAGAATAACAAAAATGTGCAAATCTCCCATCAAAGCAAAAGGTGGCTACTTTTTTTTTTTTTTTTTTTTTTTTTTTTTTTTTTTACAACATAATTCTATATGTGCTCATTAATTTTCTGATGTATTTAGTAATAATGTCCAAACTGTTGACTGGTACTGTATCTTTAGATTTAAGAGCTAAAATCTCAACACTAAACAAAATCAAAACAATAGACTGCAGGGATGATAACGAAATGATTCAATTGTTGTTATGGGAAAACATTATTTTCATATTGAGATAAGTATAAATATAAAATCCATGGCTGTTCTCGGCTTCCATACTGAAACAAAAGCTGATCATTCTTAGTATGTTCAGACTGGCAGAGGGAGAAAAAAATGTGCTTTTAGGACGTTAAAGCAGGTAAGCATGTTCTTAGGAGAAACTCAAAACAGATCTAAACCACAAAACGAGCATAATGTGTCCTCTTTAAAAAAGTTATTTACTAATGTGTTTTTTATCACTGAGTAAAAACATTAAATTCTCTCTTTTCTGAGGTCAAGATCTCATTCCTGCAGCACCCAAATGCCTCATATCACAAAACATGAGAGGAATAACTTTGGACTGAACGAGAAACTAATGTTTGGACAGAATCTGCACTGCATAAATACAACTAACTCTTAGAAACACTTCGAATTAGCATTTGTGTGTAAAACAAAAATAACAAAGTAACACTTAGGTTAGAATTGTTAAGTTGGCCCCAGACGCCCCCTGTTAAAATATTATTCGCTAAAGAGGCTATTCACAGCTAATCATGCTACAGTGACTTCATCTGATGGTGCTAAATGCTGAATGTTTACTACCATAGACATTTTTTAACACTTGTTTGAAAAAAGTTCACAGTTTCTAAGACAGAACTTTAAACACAAACCCTTTAATGGACTCACAGAGAGCTGCTACAACCCGAATTCTTGCTAACTGCATGCCCTGAGACGTCCTTGCGGTGGGGGCGGCAGCGGTTAGGGGGTGTGGGTATTATTATATCACACAGAAAATCTCCCAGGGCATTATCTCAACCAATAGTTTCAAACTTCTAACTTTGCTCTCCTGTGGTTTCACCCAAACCTTTCAAAATCACACAAATAGCATGCTCGGGTCCGAATGATGTTGTTTTCCCTTCGCTAAATGACCTAATGCATCACTTTTAAACATCTAATGTAGGCTTATGATCAAACAGGCACACAAACAAACTACTAGGAAGTATTCGAGGCCACTCACTTCTTGTAAGTCCTCTGACAGAGACGCCAGCCTGTCATTCAAGTGAGAAACCACACCCTAACCTCAGGGGCTACATCTGAGGCTGCTGCAGAGCAACAGCAGCCAAGTGACTGACACAGCGCCTGAGTCACTCAGGGCAAAGGTAACACGGCGCTATCACAGATGTTATTGTAGGTCTTAATTTACTGAACACTTGACAATTCATCCAGGCAGCTTAAGACGTCAGTTATATATTTAATTATACTCGCAGAAAGATCAAACTGCACTCTGCCACAAACTTAATGACCTGATTTCCCCCCCATCATAATTAAAACACTGATTGCAACTGAGCTCAATTACAAATCAGGTCCTTGAGCATTCCTCGTCCTCGCTGACACCAGTGAACAAAAGCCATTTATCCACACAGGGGACGGTGCGAGTAACTAGTCCTGTCTGACTGGCTCATTTGGCCTAGTTTCCTTTTCAGATCGAGCTCTGGTGCGAACCAAGGCAACTGTGCTATGATTATCTAAAGATGGGTATAAAGAGAAGTTTGACTGTGTGCCCAGTGGGATCCATCTTGTGACACAGTGGGGCGGTGTCTGGAGGCCTGTTTAGACAAACCCTGCGCTCTCTTTTATCCTTTATCTCAGCTGCTCTCTCTCTCTTCCCCTCTCTCTTTTTTCGCTACCTTTGTGTTTGTTGTGGCTTCTTGATGATATTTCCTCTTTCAGAGCTGCGATCAAAACAAAGAAAACTAGAGGGCAACACGGAAAAGTAACACACTGCAAGCCACGATATTAATTCTAAAGAGCTATCGGTCGCAACTTTCTCCTCCAATCCATCTCTCCCTCAGTTCAGGCTGGAGACAAGTCCAGACATTACAGTTGAAGGAATGACAGGAATGAGAGGAATTTCGGGGCATTCCCATCTCAGCACAGTCAGCTCTGAATGAGAAGGCCACTCCCTGATTTACAGAGAAGCTGAACGAGGAAATTAAAGGATAATTGCGACACTTATTATTCTCAACTAACTAGTCTTATATCACCGAGGCCAAATGTCTTTACAGAAAAAACAAACAAACGACTGTAATAGCTTTGGAGCAACAATCTCCAGCTAAATCTAAAAATTCAAGATCTCTAACAATCTACTAAGAGTCTCATAACATGATAACACACTTCAAGGTGCATTGCGGTCAAAGATCGTGACACCAAGTTTCATGGATGAAGTGATTACTGTGTAATAGGGAAACTGCCTGTTGCTGTGAGGGGACATGGTGCAGCAGAGGAGGCGTGTGATGCCTCTGCTGCTTGCTTGCGTCTGGACAAAGTCTTGGTGTCGGAATGCTGCAGGAATCTAAACTGCACTTGGTTTAAATGTGCACAACGTAGCTTAGCTGGAGTGAGTGTGTGTGTGTGTCCATGTGCGACTGAAAGAGAGCAAAAACAAAGCTCATTCAGCCCTTCCAGGAGAAGACAAACAAGCGGTGAATGGTTATTCCCATGTTGTTATGGAAATGGCCAACACACAAAAAGAAATGGCTGCGACACAAACTTTAAAATGAACAATGACGCTGTGTGTGAACTAATTTCGAGCAGTGTCACACGACGCGATGTGTCGACATGAACGACATGCAAAGAGAGAGAGGCTAATAGAGTCAGAAGGGTTTCAGAGAGCACGCTGCCTCAACCAGATACAGTACATAACAGGCACATCTGCCAAGAAAACCAGGCGAAAAACCACACACTTGAACACAACAGAGCCTCAAAAATAGCACGATGACGCTGGGAGAGAAAGAGAAGTCTGTAATTCAGCAAGGAGCCTATATAGTGATTAAGTCCCATGTAAAAAATGCAAACACACACCACCCACTCTCACTGGCTCTGTCGCAACGCTTCCTGTCAGAGAAACTGCTACCAGCAGCAAAAAAAAACAACACACCACCACACCACAGATCTGTACGGCAAACACTGTATCGTAATCATAAAAGGAATCAATCCTATACATTTAAGGCTGGAAAATGTGCCCGTGGAATTATCATTACACAGGAGAAATTAGGTTAAGTCACATTTCCTGTCATGACCGAATAAAATATGTGTGGGGCAACTTGGAGAAGACGATCAAACAGACCGACAACCTCCTCTCTTACAGTCACCATTCCAGCAGTGACTGAACTCCCATAGGTCACGAGGCCACCCTGAGCAGCCATACCACATCCCAACCCCCCTTAACCATGGCAACCACATCACATGACCATCTCCCATGACCAGCAACCACTGACAAGCCGGACCATCTGTAAACCTGAACACAACTGATTTCCTGTTGGAACCAAAGGATTTAAAAATAGCCTAATTAAATTTGTTAATATAAAGTCAAAACGGAAATTCAAGTATGCAAACGTGGCTGCAACAAACTGAAACTTAATAACCGAAAGGCTGAAACCAATTAAAGTCATGACACGCAGACAACACTGGTGCTGAGTTGTGCACCGAAAAATAAGAAGGAAGGAAGTGAAACTTTCACCTTCTTACTCCTCAGAAAGATAGATAAAAAGAAACAGGAACTCGACAGGCCCCTTTCTCTCCAAAGGGCAAATTCTTCTGCTATCAGATGTTTATACCACAGCAAGAGACAGAAGCTGAGCAGCCGTCAAAGATGGGGGGTGTACATTTACTGTATCTGGGGCATGTAATAACTTCCCCCCTCTCACCTACCACCAGTTCCTCTATATCATTATGAAGGCAGAGTTCAAAATTGCTGTGTTCATATCTTATCACACAATCTGTATCAAAGCTTCAGAGGAAACATGTCATCAGCCTCGACTTTACATAGATAGCACAGCTGTAGAGTAGCCGCAGCTTGTGGTGCGTTAAAGCAGATATCAACGGGGAAACAAACACAGAAAACCTCGGCGCTAAAGCTGAAAATTTCTCCTGAGCTGCAGGGTGTAAGAAAACACAGAGAGTGTGCATATGCACATGGTTTTCCACTCACACGGAAAGAATCTGCAAATGCTGTAAATATTGTTGTATTTATACACAACCTGGCTGGCCGAACTAACTTCACTACTGACATAAGGTCAAACAATATTGTGATAATATAGATTGATACAAGATAGTTATTAGAGTTATTGAGCAAACATATGTCTGAATTAAGGATTTAAAGCACATTCTAATTACAAAACAGTTATTTCTACTGAAACGACGTATAGTATGGGCAAAGAAAGAACACATTCAATTTTAAAGTGGATCCAATTCACAGGCAAATGCACAAATACATGAGTGTACGTATTAACATTTGTGCTGCATTAATGTGCTGCCAGAATAATTGGAAAAAGGAGTTCCCAGTCCTTTTTCATCTGTTTCTTTTTTCTTCTGTTGTCTCGCAAATACTGAAAACAGCTATCAAGGTGTTGTTTGAATGCTTTGAGGAGAACATGAATGGCCTGTGCTGAGGTTTGTTTAATCTGGGTGCCATTCTGTCTGTATTAATGGGATTTGTAAGGGGGATTCCCATGTTAATGGGATTTGGCATACAATTGCTATATTGTGGTATATATAATGCAGCATATTATATCAATATCATCAAAAGAAATATTATAGTATTGATTGTGAGCATATTGCCCTGCTCTAACACCACTGTTGCATCACACCTGTTGCATGAAATATTAACACTGAACTGGCTCCTCACACAACCCTGTACCCTGACCTCCTCATGCCCCACGGTCACATGGTGCACCCAAAGCCAAAGAATACATTTGATACCATTGCTAGCACTGGCTAACAGGCCTACACAGTCCCACATAGCGGTGTGAGCCTGTGCAGGACAGTGACAGGCAGACACATATGCTGAGACACGCATACAGCGCATACCATAACACAACACATTTACAGTACATCTTAAAAACCAGCGCACATCCACCCTCAGAAAGACTGGACTCTATGTGAAGCCTGTCTTGTGTTTGTTTACTCTCTCCCCCCGAAGCCATACTGCGGTCGACCAGCCAGCCGGGGCTAGGTAATCCCTGTAGGTAAACAGAAGCAGAGCAGGGCCTGCTCAGTCATACCAGCCTCTCCACATCACACTACTACACCCACACACACTGCACCCAGGCTGGAGCTCAGGGCTGAAGCACTGCTACACCCACACAGTTAAAAGAGAGGCTTCTCTGGAGCTGCATAGCCTAGCCTCGTCTAATAATACATGTGAGAATGATGAGTAGATAGAGGTGTTTTCATCCTGATTACATTTTGTTGGTGGCTTAGGTTTAGGATACGACTAAGACAGTCCTGCAGCTGGGGGCAGGGATGTTACATGCGCTCTCACAGCCTGACCGTAGCCATGCTGAGATTACCAGTGTCATGTAAACACAGAGGTGAGTTACTCATCTCTTCTTCAACTATTAATAGCGTGTAAACACCTTGATCTGGTTTTGATTTTGCATCTGCATCACAGTGGTCACAGCATGAACCACACGGGAAGTATGAAAAAGGCAAAGCTAGGCCACAATACAAAATAAAAACGTGATTTTTTTTTTTTTTTTGGGGGGGGGGGTGCCCTTTTTGTTACAACTAACATGGAATAAAGCTTTCATTAAGGTGCTAATTGAATTTGTCAATAATAAATTCAGCAAACACATTGCACTTCCCTATAGTACTCTGTTTTTTTTTTGTTAGCCTGTGATTTAACCTCAACCGACAAACACCTGTGAGTTTGGGTTTTGGTGGAGGTTGTGTTGCTGTAAATTAGGCACAGATCTGAGCATTTACTTTTTGGCCTACTGTATGACTGTGGGAATCTGTAGTAATCCCGTCATTTGTGTGCATTTAAACATACTAAGCTGGTGTTTAAGCAATGATAAAAACTCCTTTCCAAACTGCTCATGATAACTTTGTTTAGGATCAGCAAACTGGCGATTAGCCGCCGTGGTAACATGTTGGAACAAGTTGACGTCAACAAAGAGAAAACACAGCCTGGTTTCTTTTTTTAAAAATGCAATTTGTATTAAAAGTCTTGTTTTTAAAACAGACAGCCCATTGTTAAAGGGCTGGTCTGAAATTAAACTTACAATCAGGTTAGATTTGTCAACGGTACATCATCACATTTCCTGTTAAAAACAACAAAATGAACAGAAACAGAATTTGATTTCAGTGGTCTGGAAGGTAAGCGTTTGTCGTTGTTACCACGTCTAGTGAGATTCCAGTACCTGTGCATTTCAAGATATAGGTTTGGCCAGACTAAGCAGACATTGCAAATGAACACCTTAGACTTCAAAAAGGCCAACGTAAAACATACAGAAAACCGCCATTCCATTAACAAAAAGCCTATTGTAGTTTCTTTTCAGCCTCCACCCCTACGAGATTATCCAGAAGAACAGTTCACTAAATTGTGGATTGCCATGTTGAAGGGTTCTTTTGGTGATACATGTAGGTTGGCACTAAATCTGAACAGCTGATTTGTTTTGGAAAGGCACTCGACACAAGGGCGATCGGGTCACCGTCCCCATGTCACTTCAGTTAAGGTCCTCTCGCACACTGAAGAGGAGATGAAGAAAAAAAGTGGCACTCATCACGTTTACTCCACCAGCAGATAAGTGGTGTCAATTTCTTTTGACTTTGGAAAAAAATAGGATTTGGAGTGTTGAGGAGCAATGCTCCCCAATGGGTTAGGCAGATATGCCCCAAATCTTTACCCGCCCCACACTGTGCAGTTTATTTGACAAAATATACTCTATCTCTCTCTCTTCTTATACAGAAATATCCATTTATGAGTGTCTCTAAGTGTTGCCCTCCGAATCTTTTCCGACGGGGTTTCGTTCCAGTTGTGAGTACAGTTGGAACTGGTGAAGGGGTGTTGCTGAAACTCTGGATCTGACACTGTGTTGACATCAATGGTGGACACTGATCGTGCAGCAAAGATACTCCAACCCAGCAGAATTCCTGAAGAGTGGACCCCTCCCTCTGAGTCTCAGTTGCTCCCCTCCTCCTCCTCTCGTCCCCCTGCAGCATTCCTCCCTGTATTTTCCTCCAAGGCCAGGGTGAGACACGAAGAAGAGCTCAACAGTACACACTTGCTGCAACACACTGCCACAAAACAAGAGATAATAAGAGTCATGAATGAGCTACAACAACCTCTGACAAGAAATACAGGAGAAAAAAAAACACACACAATGTTTTTATAGCTAATTCAGGCCTGGGCTCATCAAAGACTAACTTGCTGAGCTCTGAATGTAGGCCATACAAGAACATTGGAATCTCCCGACTCCTGCTAACCTCATTCTGGAAAATGCCATTTGGGCAGACTGTAGGTGTATAGATTCAACAACTATCTTAGTAAACCTAATTAAGTCAGCATAGCTTGCCCCACCAGTTCTGCAAATGAGTCAGACACTTCCCCCAATCTGCTTAGCAAAACAATAGACTGCAAGTGTCCTACTGTAGGTTACCAGTGAAAACTAACACTGTGCTTGCATTAACGAGGACTGACAATGAAGTTAACACAACTGAAAAGCTGGGCTTTAAAGTAACGCTAAGTTGAGTACACATCCGGTATGTTGCTGTTCGCTACTTAACATGGACATGTGCTAAGAAAGGATTTCAATAACATGTTTATGTGAAGCATTGGCTATATAGTGTCACTTAATTTAAACACCACTGTTGTCAGCTGTACGTTTTCAGTGTATGGGAGCTCAACTTACCATTGCAAACTTAAAACCGAACAAATGATAAAACTTTATGGTAGTCCTTTTTCTTAAAGAATGACACAAGACGAACAGCACTGATCGTCGCCATTTGGTGTTGAGGCATAGTTCATCTGTCGGACAATCTCTGCAAACAGTTCGTCCACCGAGGTTTTATTTTTGGCTGAAGTTTCCATGAACGGGCAGTTCCACTCGTCCGCCAGTGCCTTCCCCTCACCGGACGAGACCTCCCTTTCCCCCTCCAGGTCCACTTTGTTTCCAACCAGAATCATCGGCACTCTCTCGTACCTTTTCACCCGAATGATCTGATCCCTCATCGGTTTGATGTCCTGGAAGCTCTGCTGGTTCACCAGGCTGTAGACCAGGATGAAACCCTGCCCGTTTTTGATGTATAGGTCTCGCATGGAGGCGAACTGCTCCGTCCCCGCCGTGTCCAGGATCTCCAGAACGGACGGAGAGGAGTCCACCTCGATCTCCTTCCTGTAGAAATCCTCTATCGTGGGGTCGTATTTCTCTATGAAGGATCCCGTCACGAACTGGACGGTCAATGCGGATTTGCCGACCCCTCCGGACCCGAGAACCACTACTTTGTACTCTCTCATGGTTCCCAAAACAGCCGACACTCCTGCTTCCTCTCCGCTGTGAGCCCGCTAGCCGCCCTGCTGGGTTTCAAACCGCTCACCGTTGCGCCTCCGCCAGCAGTTTTGTATGGGCTCCGGTCGGTGGATACGGGGCGTGGCCGTCAACTATCGCCGTTCAGGGGGTGAATACGGTTGTTTCGGACCCACGCTTAACATTTGTATTGTGGCATGCTGAGTTCCCGACGAAAGCCCAGCCGGTTCTTGAGCAAGCTTCCCCCGTTTTCGTTCAAGTAGCCACTGTGCGCCCGTTTCTCTCTTTGGTAGAGTCAAGTCAAACCTACCGGAAACCCTCTACTTCCGGTGCTAGATTTCAAAATAAAAGGGTTATAGCCTGATGTGTTACGCAAAGTCCATCTAATAAAGCCTCACTGCCTGCAGAATAAAACCATTCACACACTGTTGTTGATAAATCGTTACTTGTTAGATTAGTCTTGTTGCTAATTAAAATATAAATGTAACATGTATACTCTCTTGAAGGAGGGTACTTGACTTCCGGTATAGTTCTTGATAACTTGACGCCGTGAGCTCCCTGCGCTTCCTGCCCACACTCAGCACGCAGTTTGCGTCCCACGTCACTCAATAAATACTCTCCAGTATTAGTTAAAGGTGCAGTGCGGCTGTTATCGCACAGTCAGCGCGGCTGCTACTCGCAGTACCCACGCAGACCTGCCACACCTTAGTTTCGACATCACTGATCCTTGAGCTTACTACTGCTTGACTCACACTCACGCACAACTTACTGGAACTGGTCTATGTACTGCAATTTGTGCAGTCAGCTTATTGCTTAACCCCCAAACGCAATTAGGCTTTCTTCACCTCTGAAAAGTTTAAGTATTTCCAAAGTAAGCAATTAAAATCAATTACAAAAAGAATATCCAGAATATTTCGTAATCTAAGGGGAAAACCAAGAGTTAGGACACTATGTGGATTCCCAAAGTTATAATTTAGCCTAAATGCTGTTCAAAAGTATCAGCAAACCTGAATGACATAATCGAGAAGAGGAACTGACTCACTTTAAAATTCTTTTTGAGCATGGACCCACATGTGAATCACTGTGGGGGGGTGGGGGTTGTCTAACATGTCACAAGTGTGCTTTTGTTGTTGTTTTCCTCATACAATCCAGTATCAAATTCATCTCAATTTCCTTGTTCACTGACTTGTTCCTTTTTCGGCCAGTTAAATACCATAATCACACTCAGACCTACCAGGAAAGAAAGTTGTTTGTTATCTCAAACTATTCTGAATCTGGAAGTCATCTGTGACGCATGAAATGTGGCGTAATATTTAATCCAGGCGGAAACCATGTGATAAAAATCAAACAAAATCAGTTATTTAAGTCACCACATTTCTTTTATTTCTGTGTGCAAGTGGGTGTGTGTAAGCTCATCATTACCCCCTCTTGTAAATCGTGAAATAACCACTGTTTCCAATCAATGCCTGTCAGCGCAGCGCAGTGATGATTAAACCACAGTCATGACCTAATCACCTCGAGGGATGGCTGGGAAAACTCTGCTGGATCGATAGAATTTTAATTCATCCACCAATCACATCACACACACACACATGCAGAGCGGTTAGACACATGGATAGGGAAGGAAATCTGTGAGTCAGCATGCAACACTGATTTGGGAGGCTCAAAGAATATGTCATTGTGAACACATTTCACCACAGTTTTAGGTGACAGTAGGTGAAGCACGTGGATTAACCCATCATGTGGTTTTTCAAAGTACCCTGAAGCCAGTCCCCCCTCCATATCCCATTAACAAACAAGTCAGAGCTTATATGACGACAATCAGCCCTCTGCCCCATGGGGAGAGAGGGTAATGTGACCTAGAGCCTTGTGATGTGGGTTGTCACATCTGTGAGAGTGATCACCCTGAATGTTAAACCAGGCTATCCTGTCACAGTTTATTTTCACACACCGCTGATAATTAGATACACATGGTTACTTTATCAATTAATGGTATGCCAAAAGCCCCAGGTGAATTCCCTACAACAAACCAACAAAGAGCTGGGTGATGGTTATGTGTGGCCATTCACACAGTTGTCATGGTGTTTAGGGCTCTTGGCTTGTCTACTTGCGTGCATTCATGACCCCAAACACACCAGTCACATGCACAAAAAGACATTTGTTGGTAGATAGTTGAGCGAGCCCTAAGTAGTTTTACCTGCATTTTAACCACACACAGATAACTGATTCAGTTTTTTAAATCTGCTTAACCTTTATCCCAGCCACTGAAGCTCAGCGAGGCGTCAAATTTAATACCGAAACTTTAAAGCAACTTCCTGTAACTTTGGAAGATATACACTTCATTAGGCTAATTCATTAGACTGCTGATGCCTCATATGGAGAGGAGTAATTACACTGAAAGGGATGGTGGATGATTTAAATGTTTCTGGCAACCTGGCAATGTAAGTTAGTCCAGTATTCACACTCCTCTTAAAATTTGTTTCCCTCTGTGTGTGTGTGTGTATGTGTGCCAACCGACCCCTGAGGGAAATATCTTATTTTTTAGCTGCTAAATTATACATGATGTTTACCAGGTAGTTGCTAACTTTCTCTACCTTGCTTTTGGGTGTGGGCAGGTTGTGTACAATGAATGTTTTAACTTTTTCACCAACACAGATGCCTGCTGCATCAGAAAGTTGCATTCTTGCAGGCTGTTCTTAGTTTATTCCTATAAAAAAATAACACATTAAATTACATGTCCAATAAAATTTTGTCAATTTATGTAGCACATAGATGGCACAAGGCCTCAGGAAACTACTTTGTGTCCTGCTGTAATCTTCTTTATTCACTTTAACTTCAGCTTAAGGTATTATACCTAAAAGTGGATAAACTTTTATTAATCTGCATATTTAAGCTTTGCTTGTTATAGCTCATCATAACCTACCATGGGGCACCGGCTCCTCTCCCCTGACCTAATACCACTCTCCTCTCATATCATCCTCAGCATGCTCTAATTGAAATAGCCTGAAATAGCCGGAGGACTGCCCCTGTGCGATCTACTCAGTAAGAGGTAAACGTTTACAGGCACACAATAAGACGAACAGCGACAGGTCTTTAATCCTCACACATGTCCTGTGAGAGTGACAGTAGACTAATTAAAATGTCTGAGACCACTGAGCTAATTAATGACAGAGATAAGTCCTCTCCAATGTTTTCATCCCTGAGGTACTCAAACAAGTTTCAGGCTGTAAAAGACTTGTGGCAACATTTTATTACTTGGTTTGGATGCAACATTTATGGCCCTCTGACCTTGAATTAATTATATTTTCTTATTGTATCCCCACTCATCCTCTGAGGCAGTGTGTGTGTGTTTAATTTATGAATGATTCAGATGATGGGAGTTGCCCATTCATCATTTAAACAGCATCAGACTACAGTGTAAATAAAATGCTTTCCAAAGCTATCTTGTGATTGGACTTTACAACTATAAAGCCACAGTTAGAGCCACAACATGGCAGCTTTAATACATTAGGGTTTTAAAGTGTTACTCATTGCACATAATAACTCACATAAAGGCTGTGAAGGGTTGTTATGTCTTAATTGGCTTTTTATATTTTTTTTCTATTGGAAAGGTAGATCAAAACAGCTCCTTCTGTCAATATTATGTTGTCTTTGCATGTTCCATTGTTGTATTAATTATAATAAATTAATATTTAATGTATTTAATATTTTAGAGATCTGTTTATTCTAGAGCTACAAAATTATGGAAATATAAGCTGGTGATCTGGTACCTGTTAAACAGCTAATAAACACACTTGTTTTACACGGCATTGAAACTCACTTATTCATACAATTTTTATCGAATAAACATTTTAGATATGCTACATCGTAGTACATGTAACTTCTATATGAAAGCCCCATGATTTATGTGAGATACACTACACACAATGTAGGACCATTTTAGGCCTTCAAATGCATTTATTAATTCATAGCCCATATAATATGAAACTAAATGAATTACACTAAATAAGCAGAACTTTTAAAACAGCATTTATAGGAATCATTTTGTGCTGATATTCCACTGTGAAATAAGACAGGAAAGACTGAGATGAGTGCCAGTTATACTAGTTTAGATACAAATCAATTTTATGAAGTTATGACTTTAAGTTTAGACCATTAAGTAAAAAAAACAACAACAAAGACTGAATAAAAGGATAGGAAAAGGCAACGATTTAATTGTGGAATTGCAGAAAAAAGGTGGTTCCCCATTTTGGGACCTTCAAATTGAGGACCGGATCAATCTGTGGGGATGCAAAATTATTAACAAAATGAGAAGTCAGAAGTAAAAAAAATTCTGCTGTATTGTTTTTGTTGTTGTTGTTTGTTAACCTATTCTAGCTAAAACTTTGTAAGACTGGACAGGAGGAGTGCTGCCTTTGATTTATGCAGTGAGGCTAATTGTCCAGTGGAGGGCAGCAGACTTGCATCTAACCTTGTGGCTTCACTGTCGTTTTCTGCACGAGTTCAGATGTTCATAACTCAGGTGAGGCAGACACTCTCCACACTGATGTGAGAGCCGTGTGAAATGTGCAGCGTACGTGTCATTTTACACAGAAAAACTGCAATAACACATTGAAAACGTATGGGAGTTTGCATGAGAAGTAAACACGGACACGAAACTGTAGTTTGATTCGAGTCAGAACATGTTTTATTGCACTACTATGCAACTGAATTTCACATTTCTGAAAGAGACATGAAAAAAATACACAAATGCAAGGGGGGGCTTTTCTGTTGACATCTTGCTGTATAAGAACTCACTATTGTTCAAACTGCAGAAAGAAGGAAGACAAAAGGCTGTTGTCTTTTGTCAAACGGCATTATATTCCCAACAAAGCCAGAACAGTCTGGGGAGAAACTGATAGAGATTGTGACATATGCGATTTCAACAAAACTGATTGCAAAATGAATTACAAGAAAGCATGAAGCAAGAGAATAGATGATGTAAGAGAAGACAGAGAGCAGAGAACAGAAAGAGAAAGAAGTAAATAAAGAGGAACTGGACAGCGATGGAGAGAAGACACAGAGTCTTTCATGCGGCCCACAATGCCAGCCTTTCATGTGTGGAATTTGGCCGTCATTAATAATACATACAGTTCTGTTCAGTTCAGTACAGCTGACTGCTATAGGGGTTAAAGTTTAGGGTTGAGAAGCACAGTAACCATCATCTTCACAGAGAAGAGCCTGACATTCTCACTTCCTCACTGAAGCTGAATAACAGTAGTTCATGATAATGAGAAATGCTGTAAGGGAGGGTGTTCTTTTTATGGTTTGGAGCTCCGAAGTTGCCTCGGGAGGCTGCAGCAGTTTTGTAAAGTCCTCAGGCAGATGTGAATACTCTTGTCATACCCAGATGACATTCTGGAGAGCGTGATGTCCACGGTTCACTGTCGCGGCCGAAGAGAAACGGCAGAATCCCAGCAGCAATGTAATTACTGCTGCTGCTAACACAATGGGAGCAATTCATCCATTAAAATAGGAGGTGTGTGCTTGTGAGTGTGTGTGTGTGTGTGTGTGTATATGCGCTCATCCTACCCACCCCACGCACACTCTCACACAATCTGTGCTAAACAGGAATTGAAAAGGCTCCGAGGTCCACTGGGGTTTTTCACGGAAGACCTCAATTAAACTCAAATATGTGGCTGACATGCACTTAGATGATATTTTGGACACAATAATAAGCAACATGTTTGTGTGTTGGAGGATGTCTGTTCACATGAGCGGTTCAGGCTGTTTTCTTTGCAGTAACATCTGTACAAGCACAATACAACAGAAAATGCTTGTGGATAAAGTGATCAATATGACATTCATGGTTTTTACATGGACGTCGCAATGAGGAATGTTTGAAAAGTGTGGGAAAGCTACAATCTATATGAAGAAAAAAACAATATAAATGATCTTAAAAGGAAGGCATGATTGAGTCTTTCCAAATTCTGTATGAAATTGCTCTCTCCAATCAAACTAACTATTATGTAGACAAATGTTCAATTTCAACATCATCAATTACAACAAAAATCATTTTATTCAGATTTTAAAAACTTGAACAATGACATTTATCAAAAAGCTTGCATATTTACAGTCATGTTAAACTTGTCAGAGCAAGAAACACACGAGGGTTTAACTTGCATTAGATAATATTAACAATCGCTCTGTTCTGTTGAAGTTTCAATGGCAGCTTGACAGCGATGCAGGATCCCGAAACTGATGCAGTGAAACAGAAATTAGCCACAATTTCTTTTTGGTTGAATTTGCTGTGCACTTCTGTTTCTGCCAACAGATAGTTACAACCCTTGCACTGTGTGATTGGCTTAACTGGAAGCACAATATAAGTGATTATAGAGCTGGGTAAAAGGTTGCAGATTTGGATTTCCACAATGATCACAGCAAAACTGGTATTTTCAAACTTACTTTAGTTTTCACATAAAAGAAAAAACACTCTCCAACTGTCAGCAACCCAGACGAGATGTGGCTAGAGGGTTAAAATGGACTTAATTTAAAACCTACCAAGATTAATAAAGCAATGACCTTAAAGCCATTCAGCCCATAAAACCTTGGACTCCAGCCCCTGTGACGCACGGTGCCGCCACCCGCTGCTGTCCCCAGCTGGATCAATATCCATCTGATCTGTAAGTTCATGTTGTGTGAGATCGGCTGGCTGAAGCAACAGGTACAGGCCTGCTGCTGCAGCCACAAAAACGGTGCTGGGCTGCAAGGCCAAGACCCGCTCAGGGATCCAAGACCACTCAATCATGACCACAGTCACCCAGCTAAGTTTAGCAGGGAATCCAGGACAAGTGGATCAGTTTACAGTCTCTCACAGAAGCATCTACCAACACACGCAGAGGGGATTCCCAAACAGAGGGATCAAAGTAAGGTGCAGACTGCGCAAAAACTGAACAAGCAGTTTAGTCATTTACAGGATGTTGTTTGAATTCTCTTAACTGTCAAACATGTGTTTCCTGAGTCTTTCCACATCATTTTAAGTTGTTCTGGGCAGTTTCACAATCAGTATATTCCTCTTTAATGATCCATGGCTCCTTTAAAGCGCATCATTTTCACTTCATTTTAACTACATCCCCATTTCACTTCTCTGTCTGACACAGTCCACAAGAGAGACACAACCTTTCTCTTTCGGTCCAGGCGGACAAACCCCTCCAGAAACACATTACCCGGACACCTGCACAAGGTGCGAGCTCGTGTACCCACATGTCTATATGTGTGTTGCTGCATGTGTCTGCGTGTGTTGCCATTTTTCACCTCGCCTAACCCAGAACATTAATCATTCGCAGCCATTCGGTAGCCACTCCACTCTCACACTGCCACCACTTATAGTCTACACAGACATCTATAAACACGTACACACCGAAAGACACACACACACACACACACACACACACACACACAGAACTGCTAGAATTAATGGGGTGAGGCAGCCAAGCAGGACAGGATAATAGAATCTAAACAACGAGGCTGAAGGGGGAAGAGAGAAGAGGAGAGGAGAAATGGAAAGGAGAGACGTCGTGAGAGAGCCGACTTATCACCAGAGGAGGTCGGGGAAGGGGAGGTGAATTTATGGTGGAGTGGGAGAGGTCAGAAGCAAAAGTGGCAACACAAAATAGGTGTTGGAAAAATACAAATTTAATTTTGTCCGGCTGTCTTTCTTTGATTAACTCACGCACTCTGGATGTGCAAAGGTGCAGCAGTTTTAGAGGGCGAAATGTTCGGTCAGCTCTTTTCTCCAGAGGAGAATGCACTCTGCTGCTGATCATCTCCTTCTGCTAATGGGTAATGTGTGTGTATGCATGTGCAGTGTGTGGATGCATGTGCGCAGGCTTGTCAGTAATTGGGAATGTGTTTGAGTGTGTGTCAGGAGAATATAAAGACAGAATGGAAAGTTAAGGAGGAAAAATGTGAGGACATTTGATGTTGACAATGTGAAATATAACAGGAAATTAAGTCTGACTTGGAAGCTTCCCGACAACTCGACAAGTTGCAGTTTGCATCTGTGTCCAGAAGAAGCTGCAAATTATAAAAACAGCATTATTCACACATATCTTCAACACAGTAAGATCTATTCAGTCACCTGACTACAAACTAGACACAAAAGATTAGTGTTACTAATTAAGTATCTGACCAAATTTGTAAGATTATCAAAATCTCCACGACTGTTTCTAAATTATGGCGTCAAAATATCGCCAGAAGTTTTTTTGTTTGTTTTTTCCCCCCCTGCAGAATATAAAGGTGGCTCAGTGACATTGACCTTTTGAAATCTCTTAATTACTTTATCATATTGAACATTTGTGTTAAATTGTGTTATTTTTTGAGCTGTGGTTAAAAACATGTTTGTGATAACGTGAAATCAGATCACAGTGGCCACTGACCTTTGACCATCAATATCTAATCAATCCATCTTGAGACCTTGTGGATTCTTATGCCAGATTTAGAGAAATTCAACTTTGACGCTACTTCTAATCTGCTGGCTCATTCTATTTCTGTACCAAGGAGTGGTAACAATTGTATCTTTATTTAGATGTAATGGGGAATGATTAGTGCTCCCTTTGGCACGTTTCACACTCACACCCAAACCAACAATGCAGCAGCTATAAAACTGCTTCACACATGAGAGTCATCTGCTAGAAATTCATCGTCTATCTCAGTCTATTGACCCGAGAAAACACCACCTCCAACAGGAAGCTAGGTTATTGATAACGCAGCTTTACCTGTGGTGGATCATTAACGGTCACATGCCAGAACAGGAAGTACAGGCCACAGCAGGGCCACAGCGTCTGCAATCTACAGCCCACACATGTACCGTATGTTGAGAGAAAATGGCAAAACAATGGCGAGCAGACAAAGTACTTTGAAGTGATTTACTTTGAAGTAGCTCAATTACTCTTACAAAGGCAAAGTTAAATGCCAATTAGCGCCATGTGTCCGCTTTAAAGGAGATTTACTATCACTGCTTTTTCATGTGAATTTTCAAAGCTGCAGTTCTTAATTAGATTATACATGATTTTTTTAGCCCTTCACTCAAAGTGTTTGAAACTTTATCAGTTTTGTAATGTATAAAATAAGTCTACATTAAAGTTATAAGTGATACAAACATTTACTTGTCATTTTATAGTCATTAGGATAGGACAAAGCATTTAGGTTTATGTTAGACCCTTCACAATTAACCATTTTAGTTTCAAGCATTTAAATTGTTGACACAAAAAGGATAAGCTTCGCATGAAGTGGGTATTTTGCTTATTTTTGTTATGAATAAAACATGATTTAAAAAATAATCTCTAATTATCATTCCACTTGTGTTTCCACATCCACAGGAAATGTACTCATTTACTGTCCATCAGAAGTTCAACAGTCTGCAGCTGCAGAGTCTCACTCTCCATCCAACATGTTGCAACATATATATATATATATATATACACACTTATATAACTTATATATAACTGTCAAACTCTTTTAAAGTTACTTGTAGCGCTAGTTAGTATATTATTGATGCTGGTTGCTAGATATGAGATGAACCAAAATATTAGTGAGTTTGATATAATTAGAGATCTTGGTACAGTTCATGTACAGAGCGCAGCACATGATGTGAGCTCCATAACATCAACCACTGCACAGCGGGGAGGTAAACACAGGTGAGCCTTACCTGAGTCCCAAACATCCAGCGGCAGAAGCAGCAGTCAGGACCGATATCATGTTACATAATGCTCGGTATGAAGGTGACGCCACGTGACGCTGAGACGGTAAATAACGCGCGATAATCAAACACAAAACTCACCGATTAGACGCTTCCGGTTTGTCTGCAGCGTCACAGCTGCTCGTTAGCGCTCGTTAGCTAAACAGAGGGCGCGTCACGTGATGACCTTTCACCTGCCGGAGGCTGCATGTGACGTAAAATAACTATCGGCATTCACGTAATTTTACTGATAGATAAACTGTTTATGATAGTTAAATGATCCTCTTGATAAGGACAAAGAACAGGACTCATAATAGAAAAGAAAAGAAAAGAAAAACAAAACATAAAAAAGAAATGACATAAAGAACATGTGGCCAGGTACCTCCAGCCTCCCCCTCTGCATGTGCCATAATGACATATGGTGAACACCAAAATGACACCCACCAGTCATTTCAACATGTATGCTCAGGAAAAGCAATAAAACGATCATTTGAAATTGTTTCGATTGTGTGTGGTTGCACAGCTGCTCGTGTGAGAGGGAAAACTAAACACAAACAACATCTATTGCACATTTATGAGTAGTTATGAGTTCTGATGCCGTTTGCTCATTTCCCACTCCACAGTCAGGGAGCAGGTGGATTCAATATGAGCAGAGCCACCAATATTTGGAGTTTGGAGCCGCATAGTTTGTACAGCGGTCTGTGTGTTGATGGTGCTAAAGGGCTAAGAGTTTTAAAAAAAAAAAAAAGGTAAATATATTGCATTGACCAATATTGCAAAAGCATTCTAGATATTTCAGTCTAGTATAAGGTTCTGCTTTAGTACCATTAGAGGCATCCAACTGCTCTTAAGGCCTGTAGCAACCAAGGGTCACCTGACAAAGACCTCACAGGTCACCTAGTCCTTATGGAATAAATAGATGTGAACATAAATATTTAAAAAGATCCGTCATGAATATTAAAATATATTGCATAAAAACAAAATTAGCTAACAGCAAAGTATAATGCATTATAAATTGCTCCCAGTCTATAGAAAGTACATCATAAACAGGTATAGATGTTGACAGTACATACAGCAATACATATGTCTGCCAGGTCTTAGAACCATATAAGCTCCTAAAATGTAATTATAGCAACTTAACATGACCAGAGCATCAGGTCTACTGAGTCTCTGTCTAAAGAATATCCTGATCATCTAAACACTACCTTGAGGTAAAATGAATCAAGTATTCTGATGGGAGCATTATCTATTGAGCAGACTCTATTTTTTAGATGAAAATCACAGAAATTGTTAAGTTACAGATGATAAATTTTTTTAAAGCCTCACTTTCTTTTAATCGCCGATTGACTGTTTGCAGTAAAAATAATTATCTATAAATTCCCGACTCTCAGACTGAATTCCTACTTCTTTAAGATATGAAAATGACACATAACTGAGTGACAAATTCGGAATTTTAGGGCCAACTTTTTAAAAAAATAGCATTTAAAGTCATTTTGAAATTTCTGAGTTTCTTTTTCACTTTGGTCACTGTCAGTCAAATCAGAGCAAGTAGATTAACACCCACATACTCATTATTATCTGGCTGTTCAGCTCTCAGTAAGTATTTGTTTTCAGGCTCTGGAATGTCTTGACTTCGATTCTTTTGAAAGCCATTTAGCAGAAGGCAAACAGTTTAATGCCTTCGTCTCAACTGGTTTCATTATGATCCTCTGTCATTAATATGATCGGATATTAGATCCATAAATTCTGCTGCTCGAGCTCAAGAGGGGTTTCATAAATGCAATTCAAGTCAGGTCTTCATGGGGGGCTGTAGCTTGGGGTGTTTGTGGTGCATCTTCTAACCTTCACACACACACACACACACACACACTCACATGCACACACACACACACACACAGCTCTGGACCTGCATGACACCAAACCAAGACTGCCGCAAAGGAGCTGACCTGCGAAGGCGAAAGCTGACCCCTCACCTTCCTTGGAGGGCATGTGCTTGCTCAATATTTCCATTATTCACCTGCTGTATATATATAGATGTGCCTACACACGGCTTGTTGCAAAGCTCTTGTCCCGTCTCGCTTTCACACACACAAGCTGATTCTCATTCTCTAACGCACACACTGACATTCAGTGAATATGGAGCAGTGGATGCAATCTGCCGCTACATAAACTTTGGTCTTAAGAGATTTATCATCCCGCCTGCAGCAGGGCAGCGGGCAGACTGACGGGTTGCCAGCTAATAAAAGCATTGGACTCTCAGTGGAGTGAACAGCTCATCACCCTTTACAGTAGTTTCACAACTTGCAGACAAGCTCCAGGCAGAAAAGATTCTGACTTCTGAGTTTCTATTTCACTCTTTTTGAACAGTAGCTTAGTTCCTTTTAAGTCACAGTTGTCTTCACAGCATGGCCTTCCAGTAAGGCCGCTGGTACTGATTCATGTTCCAACTTCAGGAAGACTGCAAATATTTCTAGGAACTCTGAACTTTGTTCCGTTTTGTCTTCATGATGGATTGCCCTCGGTCTCCTTAGATTTCTGTAGTGGTAGAATGTAACTAAGTACATTTACTCAAGTACTGTACTTGAGTAAATGTTGTAATTTTATACTTTTACTGCAATATTTTACCTTTTACTCCACTACATTTAGCTGTTCAGCTTTATAAATGCTTACATCAATTCATAAAACCCAATTATATCTTTTAAATCTATAAAACAATCTAAATGTGTGTTTTTTTTACTTTTCATTAAGTACGTTTTAAATGCAGGACTTGTAGTGGAGTGATTCTGCACAGTGGTAAACTTACTTTTATGTAAGTTGGGCAAATACAAACTTTTTCCACCACTGGAGTTCAGTGTGTATTTTGACTCACAAAATGTACATATTCTACATCCCAGCTATAGAGAAAATAGCTCCACACATATTCGATCACATTCAGATCAGGTTCAGTTGATGTGTTTGGCCTAACCAGCCTCAGTAACTAAGGGCTTGTTTGTACCTTTTCAACAAAATCTCTCCATTTTATAATTGTGACCTTGATCCATTTGTCTTGCTCCCTCATCCCTCACATATATTCTATATGTACGCTGCATAGAACAGCAGGTGCCCTTTTATTTTTAGCTCTAGGCTTTCGTCCTTAACACTTCTTTTCTCTTTCTGCTGCAGATTCTTTATGCGCCTACAGCACATTCAGTATCACCGTAGTTCCCGGCTCGTTGTCCTCACACCTTGCCTTATCTGGTCCCCTCCATATGCTTTAAAGCAGCGGGCGCCCTTTTATTTAACCTCAGCTCATTTCAGGGCTCCACTTCCTATCTCATAACTCTTATCAGACAGGCCAGGTCGTCTGCACTCCGTCTGACAACGCTTTTGTCACCTTGCAGCTGCATTTCTGATATCTGTTATTAAAGGTCAAACAGCTTCAGCTTTGCCTTTACTCAATCCATACACAGCATAAGTCCAACCAAAGCCACTTTTAGACTTCCAGACATCTTCCTCTGCAGGTCGGCCTCAAACTGCTTGATCGGATCATTGCAATCCCATTGTACGAAATCAGCGACACTGGTTTGTGGATGTCAGCCAGTAAGCCGATCGTTCAGGTTGATCGATGACGACGCCAAGAAGCAGCAGAAAATCAACAAGAAGCCAGACGGGAGTGGCTGCAGAGATATTGATCATAAACCTTATGACAGTCGAAATATGACAGCGCATGCTCTCTCTCACACGCCCTCTCACACTTTTCCTTCCAGTCCCATCTCATCCTTACACATCTTATACACAAAGCCAGCCTAATGTTATTGTTTCTGGCTGCAGGCCAAGTCATAAGCGTGACTTCACAGCAACCTATAGACTTCATAATGACGGCGGCTCCCATTCATAACTTCTCTTACATCATCTGTAAAGTAGCAGAGGAAGGAGAGTCTCTCATTTTGTTTCTGCTTCTCCACACAAGTGTTAGATCATGTCTATATTTAGCTTCAACGCCTGAACATGTGCAGCATGTCTGACAACATGATGAACATGAAGTCATTTCATTCGGTCAAAGTAGGCCACCAGAGGGGACAGCGGACATATTGCCCCGAAGACACTTATTCCAAATGACTTTCCACTGTGTAGAGCAGCCACACCCCGGGTTATCCTGTTTCTGATGGGCTATCATTCATGCTGCATGGCAGTTTATATGTTCTGTTTTTTTTTGTTTTGTTTTGTTTTTTTTTTTATCTTGGCATGATTGTTGTGGATGCAGACCTACAAACACAACAGATTGAATAGTCCTAATTAGATTATCCAATCAAACTAACAATTAAGTAAAAAAAAAAAAAAAAAAAAAAAAAAAGTCAGTATTTTATAACATTTCCTTGCTTTTGTACACATATATTTTATTTTCTTGTTGTTTTTTACTGTTTTGTAAATGTCGTTGCTCTTTTGTCTGTTGCAATGCTCATTTTTTCATATTAAATAATATAAATGTGGATCAAAGTGCTTCTAATCAATATTGCATTTCCAGACTCCCCAGGATATTTAAAAGCCTTTGCAAGACAACAATGTACAAATACTCTTTTTATTTTAAACATATTAAAATTTTGACTCAATTGTCAGCAATATGTATGTAAAGCATGAAAGTAAAAAAAAATAAATAAAAAAGCCTTTTTGTAGTAGCTGCTGCAGAGGACGATTTTAATAAACTGTTGTGCAGTTTTTACTGTGTGATAATGCATTGCATTTCAATCATGCACATATGTTTTAAAAGCACATTCTGCAAAGTTAATAGTATATAGCTCCTAAATGAATGTGGTGCAATAAAAAAAAAAGTATGATTAACTGCTTAAATTAAGTAAAAATATAAAGTAGTTAAGCAATAAATGCTCATTTACAGTACAAACACTTAAGATTTTCACTGAAGTGCTTCCTGAATAATATGCATCGCACAGAAGAAACAGAACACAGATGAGTACAAACACATTCCTCCGTGATGGATGCACATTCATCTGTGAACTCTATAAAAAGACTAAACGTGTCATCTGACAGTCACACACTCACAACCAGGTTCAGGAGTGATAATATGATAATGACACTTTCGCCTCTGGAGGCTCGTTCCATCAAACCTGGGAAAATGTTCTGCACCGGCATTTTATTGTGTTGGTTTGCACGTCGGTAACCATGCAGAGTTTATCTGTGATGTGTGATAAATGGCTGCACAGACGCACACACACTTGTTTGCATTGAGCTTGCATTAACAGCCTGTCACTGTGCTGTGATGTATCCTTACCTGCGCAGCAATGTTTGCTTTGGAGTCTTCTCCCAAAGGTACACAGTGGAAAGTTTTCTAATTTTAGCCGGTTCCCAATAATTTCCAAAGTATGTCATTACAGTCTGACATTACCATATAAGTGCAATAATGCCACATGGTGCAGAATGATAGTGGGAGCCTGTCTGTAAACAGGAGTCACTAAACAAAATATTTGACTCAAACATGTTTACTGCACCGCTGCAGTTGGAAAACATCAATACCTGGTTGTGAGTCCTTCTGATAAACTGCATCTTGTAATGTGCAAACACTCTGGCATTGCTCTCAGGGCTCTGCACAGCATGCAGATTTTATACCATCGAGGATGTGAACTGCAAAAAATAAAAAAAAACTATTGTGCAAAATGACGTCATGTAATAAGAATCCATCCATCCATCCATTTTCCGAACCGCTTTATCCAGGTAATCCCGGGTCACGGGGAGGCTGTGCCTATCTCAGC
>JAOWBC010001387.1:16230234-16279875 GCA_028566105.1 Hypoplectrus providencianus | reverse complement strand
TCGAACTCGCGACCCTCTGCACCAAGCACTCTTGCTGTAAGGCATGAGTGCTAACCACTGCGCCACCGTGGGGCCCGTAATAAGAATCTCTTAAATAAATCTTGTATTTTCTGTTTTGAGGGAAAAAAAAGAGTAATAAATTGCTGGAGGATCCAAGTCTGCTCTTACCCAGGTGTGCCAGGTAACACCCCCTAAACATTTTATATGGTTCAAAAGCTCAACAGCTGGAGAGATGGCAGCCAAATACACGGCTACAAGAAGAACTTCAGCAGGAGGGAAACCATTGAAATGTTCATTTAGCTTTAACAAAGTAAACATAACTTTCCAGAGTGTCACTACAGAAAAATCAAAAACACATTATAATAAAAACATTCACAAACAACAAAATAATAAAACATGCAATAATTATACCTATAAAAACAATTATCCACTTATGTAATAATCAAGTCAGAAACAATTAAACATGTTTTTTATGTTCCTGGAATTGAAAACGTATGCTTTCGTGGCAGTTCTTTTTACAAGTCCCTTTAAAAAAGAGAGAGCAAAAATAAGAAAACTAAACAATTGTGAGCAAATCATGAATACTAACAAAAATAAGTAGAAATGTGTATAATGCTTTCTGCATGCGGCCCAGTGTTTATTTAATTATGTAATACTGCATGTAAAATCAGAGAAGAAGACCCATAATAAGGTTACAAGTTGTTGCATGATTCTCTTAAATCAGCCACAATGCAGGAACTTAATAATTGGCACTTTTTCTTTTCCTCATGTGGTTTTTGCACAGTCACATGGTGTCAATGGATGCTCTAAATTCTGCACATGATTGTATCATGGGTTTCCCACCAAACACCAAAGCCTGACATTTTGATCATGTTTGGTTTTCGTGTGGTTAGTGGTAGTGTTTGGTTCTAGCAGTGCCCCTGTGATTGATGTGGCTTTGCCAGCTCTCACTGTAAATCTCCAGGAACAAAGCTCAGTATTTCAGTGTAGCTGTCCTGGCCGTGATTACCCTACGGGGCCCCTGGCCACCAACAGTGTCTTTGGGAGAAAAAAGTACACACAAAAACTTTGTTCTCCGCAGCTGCTATTACTCTTTACTATGGACCTTTCTCTCTGTCTCTTCCCAACACTTATTCCAATAGTATTCCCCTGAAGGTGGTACAATGCAGAGAAGAAAAACCTTTGACTAATTCCAGATTCAGAATAAAAGAGAGGAGGATATGAGTGAAAAGAGGTGAAAGGTGGCTGAGAAGGCAGGGAGGAGATTCTGGCAAGCATCCAAACTTTGTGCAAGTCAAGATTTGACACTCAGGCTCAAAAGCACTGATGTTTGGGATGAGATGTGCTGGCTGGATCCAACCCTGCTTTCATCTAATCACGTGCACAGAACACACAGGATGTATATTCTAGATGGATATACATATTAATATGGCTTTGGCCCATGTGCGTGTCACAGAGTCTCGTTTTGATGTTAGAACAGCAGCCACTGACCAACAAACAGAAATAACGGCTAAAACAGCCACCTACTTGGATAAGGTCTTCGTTGCCTTCAGGCTCTCTAACGCAGAGACACACAGATACACGCACACACACACACGGACGCACGTTTGCCAAGTCCAGCTATGCAGTTTGCACCTCAAAGCCAGGAAATCAAAAGCCGTTTGTATTCATGGGCCCTGTTTGGAGGAAGAGGGTTGGTCGGTTTCCTGTGCCCACAACACAGCACAGCCCCGGGGTCCTGGCGACAGCCTCACACTCCTGTCTGCATCAATAACCCCGCACCATTGTGACGGACACAAAAGCTGTCTTAGGATAAGCCAGGAGAAAAAGGTGCCACTCTTTATTCCTTCCTCGTCCCCTCACTTCCTCCTGGCTGCGCTGGAGAATAAAGTCAACAGGAGCAGGGAGAAAGAGGAGGAGCAGGAGGAGGACACAGCCCCGCACGAATGTCTCTACATGCAACAGTGTTTGCTCAATCGTAACAGTGCACAAATGTAGCCAAGGAGTCTTGTAGCTGGAACAAACAAGGAATTACAAAAGGCTATAAATCAGATTTAAAATGAGCCACCATGATAGAATGAATTAAGCCTCATTGCCTTGTCTGACATGTTTTAAATATAAAAATTTATTGACAAAGATACACGTGGCCCCATATATCCTGTACAGGTGATTCAGATCCTTTCTTGACAATAGCTGACCACATTACAGATTTACAAAGGTATTAGCACAGACATCAAACACCTACATAGTTCAGGGTGAAATACACTGAGAGAGCTCCACAATCATTCCTCCAGAGTGATTACAACAGATGCAAAAGAGAAATGACTATCTGTCAAAACACGGACACAGTGCAGAATTTACTTTGAGGTATCTCATACAAACAAGTCTTCAATATGTCGTCGTCACAAAGCAGGTGATCGAGTGTGTGTGTCTGCTATGCTCACTGAAACGATATCAATTATTCCTTATGTTGCAATAAACACGAGAATAGTTAGAATCTGCTGCAGTTAGTCAGTCAGTGTTTCACTTTTTGATACTCATGCACTTAAAAAGTCTGGATTAGTGATACCGACTTACAAAACAACACAAACTAATCTGGAACGTCACAACATCCTGTACAGCGCACATCAAAAAACATTCACTGTAGTATCATATACACAAAATACTGTAAGTATTGTCTTCTCTTTTTTTCTGTAGGGAACAAGTTAACAAGGAGAGAAAAAAAAATTGTGGTAACAGAGCCTTTACAGACCTTAACCTCAGAGCTGTCAAAATGAAAAACTAGTCGACCACATTCCTCGCCCAGTCAGTAATAGATGGAGGGAGAAATGAGGAGTGATAGGTAGCCCTCTGAGCAGAGAGTCCCCAGTCATAGTGCATTACAATGTCTGCACGGCAACATCCATGCAGCAATCTCAGGTTCAGTGCATTTACTTTTTTCCCTCTAAAAGCCATCCCAGGTACACTTCCTTAACCACAAGCTCTCACCTGCTAAATAGCTATTGATTAAGCATCAGCTCGCTGGCTGGAGGACGTGCAATCCGTCCTCACTCCTATTTTCTCCAGAGCAAATTGACGAAGGAGACACTATAGCTTGTAGAAAAACCTATTTCCCCCAGCTTGCCCGATCATAATGATCATTTTGTACAAAGTGTAAGCAACACTGACTGCTCGAATCGAATGAAGCGTAATGGCTCTGACATTAAGAGTACAACATGTGTACGGGACAATACAGTACAATAGCTTATCAACATTGACAGGCTGCAAGCGAGTGACAGTAATCACAGGGTTAAATGGAGTCTTTATCCTACAGTTCTGTAAACCATCGGCCATTGCGCTGCCTTCAGTCCACACAGTGCATTTATTTTTTTACCAAGTCCAACTAAAGCTAATACAGATCCACAACCGTGACCGGGCACACAGAGGTGCCCTGTCACAGCCTCCGGTCCCCATTCTCCACATACTCAGCCAGGCTGTTGAGAGCCGTCTCCTCGCTCTTGGACTGAAGGACATTGTCCCCCTTCCTGGAGGGCTTTTTCGTGGCCCGTGACAGCTTCCTCCTGAAGGTGTCTCCAGCCAGGAAGTAAAGAATAGGATCCACACAGCTATTGAGGCTGGCCAGCCCCCGCGTCACCTGGTAGGTGGCGTAGACGCGGTTATTAAACTCGCACATGTCAGGGCTCTGGAAGTACAGCCTGGCCCTCATGTTGAGGTTCTTCATCACGTGGAAAGGCAGGTAGGAGACGGCGAAGACCGCCAGCACGATGATAACCAGGTGGATCGACTTCTGCCGAAGGGGCGCGTTGTTCATATCATTGTAGATTAACGCTTTGACGATCATGCCGTAGCAACAAAATATGATGATGAAGGGGATGCAGAAACCGAACACAGTCAAAGTCATGCTGTAGATGAAATAACCAGGTAACTCATCCTCAGTGGTGGTGTCATAACAAGTGGTTGCATTACGCTTTAAGCCAGTCCTGGAATAATACAGGATGGGGGAGATACCTATAACAACAACCACCCACACTAGTGCGCTGGTAATAACCGCATTTTTCTTCTTCAGTCTGCCCAAAGACTTGAGCGGGTGAACGACCCCGGTGTACCTGTGAACGCTGATGCAGGTCAGGAACAGAATACTCCCGTAAAGATTCACATGGAATATAAATCGCTGCAGGCGGCACAGAACGTCCCCGAATATCCAGTCTGTTTTGTTGAAGTAGTAGAAGATGAGGAAGGGCAGAGAGAGGACGTAGCAGAAGTCAGCCAGAGCCAGGTTGAACATGTAGACGGAGATGCTGCTCCAGGGTCTCATGTGGCACACGAACATCCAGATGGCCAGGCTGTTGCCCACCAGCCCCGTGATGAAGACCATGATGTAAACAGTGGGCAGGTAGTAGAACTGGAAACCGGTCTTTGTGAGGGAGCATCCTCTCGTGTGATTGTGGAGATCCGTCACATTCAGCAGGGAGGTCAAGTTCAGGTCCGTGGTCATGGTGTCAGGGGCAGAGGCAGGTCCTTTTACTGCAGGGGAGGACACGTTTCATTTTAAAGCTGCTATTAAAACGCACTCACAATCACACAATAATAAGTTAAATATATCTGGGATCTGTTGCAACATGTTGTTGGTTTTCAATGTAAATGCATGCAAAACCAGTCGTGCACAGACTCGACGTTTTTTAAGCTCCAAACTTAATTTTTGCGGAACGCCTACATGCAGTCTGATAAACCCGAGAGAGAGACAGAGAGAGAGAGAGGGATTAGAAACGTATTACAACACTCACCGCTGAGACAGACTTGTATTCCACATTCCTATAGCCTTCACAGTTGCAAATATTTCAGTCAACACGCTGGATGGGGCGTTTCGAGCTGTCAGGTGTCTTCATTCAGCCTCTTAAACTGTGTTGGGAATTGTTTAAAAGTTGCGATATCCTTCAGGTTTGCGCTGACACTTCAAGGGGGGAACAGTCTGCCGTCGGTTTGTCACGCGGGGGCTGACGATTTCCCACAACAGCGGCGGTGGGACGCACCAGAGACAGCTGCAGGCTCTGGCACGGAGAGCAGGAATTGCAAGCAGGGCTCCGTAAAGCTGAGAGGAGGCTCTGCGCTATGGAGAGGGATAGAGAGAGAGAGAGAGGGGAGGTGCGCGCCACACACAACCACTGAGCAGCTTCCCGTCTCCAAACGCGCTCTTTTAGTTCCGCCCTCCTCTCATTGGACCCTTATCAGATCTGACCTGCCAGCACGAGCAGGGTAATGGTTTAGAAATACACTGTTTCACGTTTTCGCTCATTTTTGTTTGGCTTGTAAAGAGTTGCTATGATTTAAATATCTCAACAGTCTGATTTGGCATCTGGCAACGTTTAGGGTGAGTGGATTTGTGCAAGACAGCAATAAAAATAGGGCTTCAATGCAGAGATTTAAGGCTTGAAAATTATATTAATGCAATTTCAATCATTGATTCTGATGGAAATGAGAATTAGCCACCAAATCACAGTGAGAATAATTATTTTAAAATGTTTTGGGTGAGACATAATCTTTTAAATGAGAAGTGGGCAAAGATATAGATAATAATATTAATGCCAGGGTTTTTGGTTTGTCATTACAATTCAGATTTTGCACCAAATACACTTCCACAATGACAAGACTAGGACAGAATCCTAAAAAATAATAATAAATTACTGTTTCCTACATCAGGATGGTCATTTTGTCTCTGCTAAAAGGCTGAGACAGACGGACAGCTGGATGAGTGCGAGACAGCCAAGGACAAAGCCCACTCTGGCAGAGGCAGCAGAGCGAGGGATGATGGCGAGGAACAGTGAGGGATCGGGCGGTGGAGAGACAGAGCCAAAGGTTAAGTTAATTATGCTGTGATGCCAAACATCTTAAAAAAGAGGAGTTAGCCAAGACTGTGGCAATACTCTAATGGATGTTATTAATGAAACAGAGAATTAATGTCCACAGTAAACCTGGGAGATGAACGTTATGGTCCATTAGGTGAGCTTTTGCTTTTTCATGCTATGAAACTCCTTCACATTTCCAAAACATATCAGGAAAGCAACGTAGTCCTTTATGTTGCATTTACAAAACTGACAAAAGCACATTCACATGGAAATATTTTGACCAAAATAGGTAAAAATTGATTGGACAGTTGACCCAGATTATGCCTCTCCCACACCAATTGGCACAGTAATTGTTTTCCTTTAAACAGTTGTTGTCGGCTTGTTTTGAGGCATTACTGGGAGACGCTGCAGGACGCTTCACTGGAGGTTCATTATCAGTTCAAGATATCTAACAGTGTTCATGTGCCAACACAAACACACGGAGTGATGAAATACGCCCCATGACGTTCATCGTTTCTGTGAAGTGCGAACACAGCAAATGTGCATCTGTTGGCATTGAGGCAGCGGCTTCAATCAGAACAGATTTCTGCAGGCATTTCGATTGAGCAAACTCATTCGTCAAACTCATTCGTCAAACTTAGCTGACGAGCATGTTTCACATGCAACATTTCAATTGCATCTGCTTGCTGGTTACTTTCTTTGTCTTCCTGCCAAACTGCCTTGCGTGTTGTCATACAAGATAGAAGTTCAATGAAAAGAAAGGGTGTAGTATTTAAAGTCTCAAGGCTGAGAAGAAGAAGTGCTCACTGCACATGCTTTTACATTTCCTGCCAAGGACCCTTTCCTATTTGGCTCTGACCTCCACTTTCTGCCCCAGAGGCTGACAGGGACAGAGACATATTGGGCACGGCTGGACGCTTTCTGTTAAATGAATATGAATGTTTTATGCACCAACAATGGTGAAGTCAGTGTTCCTCAACCTATTCATTTTTTCACCACATTATAACCACTAAAATAAGTAATGTCAGCTATTTCTATTGCCTTTGTATGTGCTTATTTCTGACTGTGTGGTATTTATTGGTAGGAATGAGGCATAGAAAAGGAAATGCTTTACCCTGCCTGTATTACCAAAACAACATTTTGGGCACAGAGCAACAAAAAACTTTAAGGACTGCAAAGTTAACTCCAAAAAAGTGGCAAAACAAACACAGCTGGGGTTGGACAGCAGGTTTAAAGTCCTAAAGGGTAGGGAGTGGTCTGAAAAACAGGCAGGCAGCCCGGTAGAAAATGTGAAGCAGAATTAATGTAGGTGGGCCATTTTATACTGAGGGGTAATGAGTGGAAGGGGAACAGGTGCACATGCTTTGATAATGATCTAGGATGGCGGCAAGAGTTGGGGGAAGGAATTATAATGAACTAGCAGACACCACGACACAAATAAAAGGAGATGTAATAGGACAGAGGGGAAAGATGATCAGACAAAATCTGATCCAATGCAAAGTGTGATAAAAGAGATATCACGATACGCCACCTACAGTTGAAACGTTTTAGTGACAGTAATGCAACTTAAAGGGAGGGTTTGTAATAGATAGATAGATAGATAGATAGATAGATAGATAGATAGATAGATAGATAGATAGATAGATAGATAGATGGCTAAACCATGGATATAAATGTACAGTAAAATCTGAACACTATTTACTGTATATACAGTAACATACTATATATTGCAAAAAAAAAATGATTAAAGCATTTAATAAAATACCACTATGTGCAAGAATTATATGCAAAAATTCTAAAATTCAGTCAAAATCTGTAAAATGATCATTACTGTGCAGGCGAATCTGCTGCCAGTCAATTCCTGTTACTATTAAAAAGTTTTACCGTGTACAGTAGATGGCCGACCTGCAATTTGGAGAAGCAGACTGAAGCAAAGCAATGTGCTGCCACTCGCCATAAAGCGTCATTAAACAAGAAGTGACGTTGGGGCACAGATGGCTGATGGTGATAGGTGGGTATTGAGGAAGGCAAAAAAATAGGTCAGGAACTTTTTAAACTGTACACTGCCAACAGTATCTAGGATGACTTTAATTGGTGTTTAAGTGTTCAGAGAGGGTTGTCTTTTCGTGTTATGTTTTTCTTACAGTTGTCAAATGATATTTGTAGTCTGTGCACACAAAGATGCATCTTTGGCAACCCTGAAATAAGATAACAAATTTAAACACTGGGTATGACATGTAGCTTAAAATGATTAATGCCAGTTTTCTTCTGATTCAGCAAAATTATGTTTCAGCATT
The DNA here is from genome assembly GCA_028566105.1 of Hypoplectrus providencianus. Taxonomy (NCBI): domain Eukaryota; kingdom Metazoa; phylum Chordata; class Actinopteri; order Perciformes; family Serranidae; genus Hypoplectrus; species Hypoplectrus providencianus. The sequence continues at coordinate 16,271,735 of JAOWBC010001387.1, read as the reverse complement.
CACCGTCATTTTTACTTGTGTCTGCAGTGGCTGCTTTTCAGCAAAGGCTTTCTTTAAAAAAAACAAAACAACAACAACAAAAAACAGGTCATGCAGAAAACTGAATAAAAAGTAAATGCAACAAAGAAAATGTAGGCAATGGTGTCTTTATGGAAATGAAAAGCCTAATTAACACGGCTGCATGTGAATGAACCTGGCCTGGTTTGTTTGCTTTGCTCACTCTGCCACAGACTTTGGTGAGTCAGGTGTTTCCAGTCAGACCCAATCCACGTCTGAGGGAGCAGTGTTGCCCTGCACATGCTTCCAGGTGTGAAGTTAGATAAGGACAAAGTTGAAATTGCCTTCTGCAGCTCCCATTCCCTCACTCACTGTGGCTTACGGATCACTGCCTCCCAGTCCAAAACATCCTCACCACTGCCTCATTTGGTCTCAAGTGTGTAAAAAAAAATAAGAATGCACTGGGTAGCGTGACATTATTGCAGACGCTTTAAAACAGGTCATTACTTGAGAGTTACAGCTGAAATACTTTAAAACACATTCTTAACTTTAACAAGCCCACTGGGTCTGTTTCAGCTGCACCAGTGGATTAATAAGTCCCATTGCCAAAAGTCTCTAAACTGATTGGACGTACACTCCTGTTGTCCCAGCTGCAATCATAATGACAACTGTAAAGCACAAGACAGGAAATTCTATTTGTCTCAGGCTCTGACCTGCGTTTCTTTCATCTCGCTTCGCTGCCTCCTCTGACAAGCCGATCGCCATCACAGTCAGGACGGCTAATGGTGTTTCCTGCTTGTGTCATTCTCATTAACTGTGCTAGAAGGGGTCTCAGCAGCAACACTACTGAGCGATGAAAATCAGACCCTACGCTGCATTAGCATACTTAGACCAGCGTGCATCTGTCTCATTAGGGAGAATGAAATTTCTCAAATTAGTGTATGTGTGAGGAAATTATTTTCCTCTTTGCTGCGACTCTACATCTCCAAGCGCCCCGTTTTCCGACATTCATCTTCCAGTCCCTTCATTCATCTCCGTGTTTTCTTTGTCTGCCTTTGTGCACAGCCTGTGTATTTTCTGATATTAAATTCAATGTTTTCCCTATTTCGCTTCATCCAATTCCATGCCCAGTAGTACACCACCGCACACACAGCGTTCGCCTGATTTTGATGAGCATCTCTGCTGGTATTGATCTCTCTTATCAGGCATCCAACAGACGAGGCTGAAAAATAATGAATTTTTTTTCTCTGTCACTTCCCATCACGCTACCATTCTGTTTCCTTTTGAAATCTCTCTTTCATGTTCCTCTTGCTCTCTCTTCCATTCATCCTTCATTTCAGATGAACATCCACTCTCCCCAGTCTCTTCCCTGACTGAGGTGACTTGAATGTAGCATGAGGGTTGAGCCCACATGGAACCACTGTGCAGCCTGTATTTTTTGCTGTGCTTGTTCTGTGTTTCCAGCCTAAACAACAATTACCACCGAGGGCCTGGGAGAGAGAAATATTTAGCCACATTTCCAGTAATGGCACGCCTGATAGCCTGGCTGACTCGTTCCCCCTGGGAGTCTTGCTGTAACGACACTGCGAGGCTCACTTGGTAACAAACTCGGTTGGATCAGTGTGTGTCAGCTGTTGAAAATGGCTAATGTTCATGCTATGTCAGAAGTGAGCAGCGTACATTGCACTGCTGACATATTTTAATCTTGCATATTTGGAATCAAAGCATAATATTTAAGTTTCACATATTTTTGCTCACTCCCTTTTCTTTAGTTTATGCTCACCTTACAGTGAATATGACATTTGAAAGTTGGCTGAAAATAACCGTGCACCCTTGATGGATGAACATGCTATCCAGGCCTAACAGTAACGATCCATTTAATCCACATGAATACGAACTCATTCTGCCACTCATGGCTTTTATAAACAGGTTGGTGTACACTGTCTGACAGAATAAAAACCACCACGATATTTATTTATAGGGTGAACAGCGTGTTTATTCTGCAAGAGATTGGATATCTCCCTCATTAGTTTTCATTGGACTGCTTGGGTAGGAACAGTTTACTTAAAGCTGCTACACTAAATATTTTTATGTCAACACTGGATGAGATGAACGCTTGCATGTGAAAGGTGTCGGTCACAGTGACGAACACAGAGAATTATCACTTCCCTCTGCAGTTCATCACATTTCAGCACCTTTCAGCTCATTGTTTTGGATTTATGGCCCACAAATGTAATGTTTTGTTCCCTCTTACTGCTGTACCAGCTGCAGCTGTTTTGGGTAATAACACTCTGGAAACACTATATGTTGCTCCCCTGCAAAAAGCAGACTGGCACAGTTTGCAACTAGTGAACACAGTGTAGAAGTCAGTTATTACTAGAATCAGTATGGCAATAAACAGTAACTGCACATGTATTTTTGGATTTCATCATCTGTAACAGCTGTAACTGGTCTCTCCTTAAAAATGTCACTATAAGGCTTTTGTGGAGGCAGTGCGGCACATTTAGGTTTGAAATTTTGGTCTGAAAAACTGCAGACTTTCAGTAAGGAGAATGTGGTACATTATTTTTAACCTAACTTAAATTGTGAATTTGTGAATTGCATTTTCTTAATATAACTTATATATTAAGTCATGTCATGTCACCCACGAAACTACTTCACGTCCTCATTTACATACATTTATTTACTTTTTACACTTTTTTTTAACAAGGACAGTTTTTTTTTTTTTACCCCAAACTTAGGTCAGTGGTTCTGTAGCATAAATTCACAGAAACTGCAGCCTTTTGGTGATAATGATGCGAGCTATTTTGGAACGCTCAGCTGTCCTGAAAGTCGCCTCTGAGAAACACTCATATGTGTCGCAGTGGGTGGCGTTGTCTCTTCTGTCATTTAGGTTGGCCGTCTTGTTGTTTGTTCTCACTGCTCTCTGGTTTTTCGTGCCAGAGCCACTGTTTACTCACAGCACCACCAAGACGAGAAAAACAGTACACGGCTTCACACACGAGTCGATGAAAAAGCAGGTTTGTTGCATTAGCTCCTCCTGCCCTCGCTGAGGGACCAACCACTGCTGAGTGTGCACTACCTGTGATTCATCACTAAAGTTGGTAATAATGTAAATGTAAATCCCTTTATCAGTGGGTTATAGGCTCAGTTACTGTTGTGTATCCTTATTTTGCGTTTTACTGTCTTAACAGGTGTTTATGAAAGAATATTGTCAGGATGATAACAAAATATCATACATCAGTGTTAAATTCAGTTAACACACCACACACATCATAACCCCAAAAAGTTTGTTATGACTATCATAAGTCATCTAAAGCTCCACGATTTCTATCACTCTCCTGATATGATTGCCAGAGAACTAACATTCACACTAGATGGACCTTAAAAGAAAGGTCAGTCAAGTCAGGTGCACTCTTTAGTTTGCAGTAAACAACTTGGATGTGTTCCCACACACACACACACATACACACACACACACACGGAAGCACACACAAAGGTCAGCTGCTCCCTAGGGTTCCTCTGGCTGCAACTGTGATCAACAGGCTGAACCTTATGACCCGACATGCAGGCTGCACTCCAGCTTTTCTTCTTCTCTTTAAATCTTCCTCCTCTCTGCCTTCCCATCACTCCATCTACATCTCTCACAGCCACTATCGGCCTTCTTTCTTAACCGAATGGCAAGGTATCATTTACTTTTGCTGCTGCACATTGAGCTACTGACTTTTCTATAATCTGATCAATGCAGCTGAATGTCACAGAGGTTTTCTATCAAGCAGAGAGAAGGTCAGCGTGTGTGCTCTGTGTAAATACCACAGTAATGGAGCTCCTGGACTGCCATCCTGCCCGGCCTTTTACAGTGGAGCTGCGAGGCAAGGTATGGCTCATATTTGTGCGTTTTCGCAATGTAACAGTGATGGGAATGAAATCCATTGCTTTTTTTTTTTTTTTCATGGGAAAGAAAGTGATCTGAAGTGTAAGGTGTGGTAAAAAAAAAAAAAGGCCAGAAAATGTCCTGTGAAGTGGTTAAAGTTAGTTTTTCAGCCAAAATATCAGCATTTATAAACTTCAAACTGATGATACAGCTGCTTTACTAATTCCTAAAGTAAATCACCATCTCATTCCCCATACACATTGCAGTTTCTTCCCAGGAGGTCCCAGCAGCTCATTAGAATTTGTGTTTAAATTGTGATGCAGTGAATCAGCCTTTCCATTGAAGAAAGCTAATAACATCCGTTGACCTTAATTTCCAACAGTCCTCCCAGTTTGATGGGATTTTACCCATCGCAGGCCTGTTCGACGCATTCCCTTTCTTTTCCTCGCATGTTTATTTGCCCTAATCATTGTTCTCCCTTCCCACCATCCATATAAAGCCAAATGAGATCCTTCTGGAGCAACCAGAGTTTGTGTTTGTGTCACCAAGTCAGCACATGCTCATTACAGTGAGCCCGAATCCGCAGTAAACCCAAATGCTCAATAACACATGTGCACACTAAACTCACATGTGAATGGTGGAGTGGCACGAAGTGCATTTACTCTATGAAGTTTTATGCTAATTTTCATTTGTAATCCACCAAATTGTTTTACAGCGTTATGTTTCTCTTGAGATTAAACTTTTGCATATCCTTCCTGTCTCGTGCCTTTAGGGAAACAATGCAGATTTTCAACTGGTTTTATGTTCTAATGGCTTTGTGTCGTTATAGTGCGGTTAGTATATGCAGATGAATGGGGTTTGGCTTCCCTCCATGTTGCTAGTGACTAGACATTTGCTGGCAAGCTCCGGGTGCTGGCAAAATGTAGGGAAGCCAAACTCCATTCATCTGCATGTACTAGCCGCACTTCAACAACACAAAGCCGCTTGGAAATGCTGAATGTTTCCACTTCAATAGTGTTGTAGTATTACGTTACTTAAGTCAGGCCTCTAAATACTTTTTTCCAATCTCGAAACATACAAAATAAAGCTCAAATGCTCATTTAGCGTCAGGATTGTCCTTTTTTTTTATAGTATACATTATGAAAAATTGCTTTGCTGTCCTAACTGCAGGAACCGCTCACACCACCTGATCTGATTCACAACATCCAAATGCATGTGTGTCTGCATACAAAGCAGAAGGAGCCTTTCAGGCACAAATGACAGATAAATATATCAAGAATAAAGATCATAACTTACAAAAAAATGGAATGAGAAGAAACAGTGTAAAGTTGATTCTGAATCCCTCTTTTAATCTAATATTTCCTGTACTAAACATACATATTTAATACAAGTTGTAAGGGTAGGTTGTGATGTTTCAGCGACGTGGGAGTCAGTCGACTGGCAATTAAGGAAGTGAATGCTCTAATGGAGCGTGCTGCTGGAGTAAATTTAAATAGGGCACAAATGGGTTTGGGGGAAAATGATCATTCTGACACATCTTTGAAGGAACAGTTCACTCTCATGCCAAAAACATTTTTTTTCTCTGACATTTAGCTCGATTAATCAGTCTATATGTTTGGTATGTCTTGGCTCGCGTATTGCAAGCATTTATGTATGAAAGGATTTGTGGTTTTTAATTTCCTTTTAAATAAATAAAGATGTTAAACACAAAACAAAAAGATTTACTTTATATCCATCTTTTTCTTGCACTAATTGGGAGCAACTGGACGATATGATGTTTGCTAGATAATTAGAAAAGACAATCGCTAAGAGTTGCCAGAAACCATACAAATAAGGAAGACTAATCCAAAACAATAAACTAATGAGGCTAATACATAAATATAAGGAAACATTGAGCTACAAATATCAGCGCTCAGCTCTTTTACTCAGGTCAGAGCAGACTTTGGGGAATATTAATACAAATGAGCTCTGAGGATGAAGAGAGATGTTCACATACTTTTCTGTTGAATAAACAGATATGGTTGTTTTAACCCAAGAATACCTTTATACATAAATGGTGTGTGACAGTGTTTTATAGTCTAGGATGACAGAAAAGATTGTGACCAGATCCTATTTGAGTGACATGACAACTGGATTTCAACAATTCCTTTTTAAAGGGCAGGGAATGACAGACGAAAGGCATAATCTAATTTTAGACAGGCAATTCTGAACCAACACAGACACCAGAATAAATGTTGTTTTCAGCAACGTACAATATGTTGCTGCAGATTTATTAAACTGTTGCAGCCCATTCTCATAATCTGTGGGTCAACACCTTAAAAACACGATTGCTATCATCAATTTCAAGCAAAAACTATTTGGGTACATTTTAGGCAACAAATGGTAAGGACAAACATCAGTGTATAAAGGAATATTACTTCTTTTACTTTTGTGGTGTAGAGCACCATGCAGACTGACTTATTCAAAGAATGAAGTTAAATAACATTTTAACGTTAGAAGAGCAACACAACAGTCTCTGGTGAGAGTCTGGTGTAATTAACCAAAGTTCTTTGGATGCAAACATTGTTGCTCATTATACAACATCACCAGCATGGCATGTCTCATACAGATGCTCAAGGTTGGTAAAAACATTTCATATCAATGCATCTGTGGTTTGTAGAAACATGAGTGGCTGCTTAAAGGAAATAAATGAGTTACTAATTAGACAATGAAGATAACCTGAGGCAATGCAAACTCGAGCATAATGCCTCATATGGATTTTTTTTTAATCACAATCGCACTAAACACAAATTTCGCCTTCTTTCTGTTTATCCAATGCCTTCACCTTGAAGCGCAACAGTTTCACCATAGCTGACAAAACACCCACAATTTCTAACTGAATATCCATGTGTGAAGCTGTAAAAGTAGACCTAAAGTACACACCTAACCTGATTTATGAGAGGCGTCGGGTCAAACGGTGAAACATTTCCAAAGTGGAGGGTTTTGAGTGTCAAATGTGAGGAATGCAGAGGAGGGGATGGGGAAGATTGCAGGGTAGAGAGGTTGTCTAATGGAAAGGGTTCTCTGTTACACAATAATTTGTTGCCCCGCGGCTGGAGACAAGGATGCTGAAATGCTGAGATGCTTAGCGTAAAGTGAGGGTGAAAGAGTCGGGGCTAATGGTGCGCATTAGCGTAAAGCTCTTTGTGTGGCCATATCGTGGGGCTAATACTGACTCATGGATTCAGGAGCTTGGTGAGACATACAGGATGTACATTATGATGCTTCCAGGAGAGCTCCACATCGATCTACACTCTGCCTGCATCCCTATAGAACTAAATACAATTTTAATCAAATATTTTCCTGGACAGCTTTCATATTTACCCAACATAACTGTCGTACGTGCCTGCAGTGGAAAGGGGCTGTAATTGTGTTTGTGTTTCTTTGAGTATATTTTTTTATGAGCGTGTGAGTGCCTCGGTGAAAATATCCTATTCTGTGGAACGAGATAAATGAGTAAATGAACGGTGCTCTCTGAATGTATAGTACCTTACCGCATTAACATTGCTGTCCTGTCTGTGAACCATAATCAGAATGGCTATGATTCACTAAACCCTTAATGGAATAAAGCCTGATTATGAAAGACGGCCGATGAAAAAATGGAAGAAAGGGAGAAAAAAAGATGAGAAAATGACTTTGTCAAACTTTTCCCATTTGGCGACCAAGCCAGCGTAAAATTGCTGAACATTCAGAGAGGAAAGGGAACGGCGTGGTGCATTTTATGAGCATTTTGACGAGGTGAAATATGACATATGTTTGGTTTATTTGAAACAAAGCACAAAACGGGAGCAGTAAATCTTGTTTCGTAGAGTTGGGATCTAGCATGGTGTGTAAACTAGCATGTCTTGACATGTGAGTGGTTCTGCACATTTGGCAGGCATGTAGTAGAGAAGACAGGAGACTGGAAGAAAGAAATTTCATGATGCAACAAGTTTACACACTTGCCTACCCATTCTCCTTCTCTGTCAGACACACACACACTCACACACACCTGCATTATGCACACATGCCAAGAATGTAATCTAAAACACCTTAAGTGCTTCTCAAGAAATTCACAAAGTCGATTTACCACATTCCAAAGCTTTCACCCACTCACAATTCATTCTGTTCTAGTTCAGTGTCGTTAGTAACATGTAGTTTTATTGCACAGCTCTGCCATGATGTTAATTGTTGTGGTTACACACACAAAGTCTGAAAGTTTCAGTGATTGTGTGAAGTGCTTACGTGCAGCCACGCGGCAACTTGCCAATTCAGACTTCTTGAGTCTTGAGTCGATGCCTGCAGAATAGAAAAAAAAAAAAAAAGAAACCATTAAAGGTTTTTCAGCAGTCCCAGTTAAGAGTCTCCCCTTGTCAGACTGCTGCTTATCGATATTCTGTCCCATGACAGGAGAGGGAGAGGAATGGATGAAACACGGGAGGCAGGATGACTTAAAAGGCAGATGAAAGGACAGCACACAGAGAGAAGAGAGATGTGACAACGGGAAGCGTTCGTGACAGAGAGAGGGACCAAAGGGTGAATGAATAAAAGAGAAGCTGAGTGAGAGGACAAGGGAAGAAGACTCCGAATATAGAGCTGAAAACAGAGGGAAAGCTGACAGATATGAAAAAAAAGAAAGGAAGCAACAGAGTGTTACATCTGGGAGAGTAGGGAGCGCCAAGACTGAAACAATCCATCCTTTCTTGTTATTGGAGGCAAAGAAAAGGACAGGAAGGCAGCAGTGCACCATGGGAGTTCTGAGGCATTTAATTGGGGATGAAGAGAGGCAGGCTAAGAGCCAGGTTCAAACTGAGAAGCACTGAAGAAAATAATTTGATGTTGAGGACGAACTGTCAACCTTATCTCACTCTTTACATGAAACAGGAACTTTCAAGTTTTGTTTCAGGAGGAAGAAAACTTAATTCAAAATCACACTGGCGACGAAAATGAGTTCAAGTTCACCCTCAGAACATTAACCTTACTGGAATACATACATAAAGATGGTCATTTTAACTGGCAGCTCCAGGGTTGATGTCAGTCTGCCGGTCAGTCCACTTCAGAGAGATCTCAAGAACTCTTTGATCGATCATTAAGGAGTTTAATGCAGATGTGCTGCATTATAAGAACCTATTCACTAATCAGATCTCCAAACTCCAGTGAAAGTGAAGACAATCGGCTTTGCCTTCATTCTTTCTGACAGCCAGCAGGGGGCGACTACATGGTTGGAAAAAGAAGTCAGATAGTATAAAAAGAAGGCTGACTGGATAACGTCTTAATTAGATGATGATGATGTTCAAAACACTGAAATAATAAACCATTGGATAATATCATTTTAAATGAGGGTGAATAAATTTAAGGTATGCTACAGTTAGTGGGAAAAGCACCTGGGCTCACTTATAGAATGTAATGTGGGAGATATATAAGCTAGTTACAACATACTTGATATTTAATTTGAAGTCAGAATGCAAAACAATGGCTGTGTGTGTTCTATGTTGTATATTAATATACATCTACAGCTTATCTAAAGCCCAAACAAAATCATAACAACATGATATAATCGATATAATTGTTTCATTACATTACATTTAATGAGCATAATTCCCTTTAAGCCCCAGGCCCTTTAGATGTAACTTGTATAAATGGAGTCCATTTTTTCAGAGCAATGAAAGATACGTCTATTGATAAATTGCACATTACAGTTACAGCAGCAGGCTGCAGGTGAAGTCATAACTTTGGCTCTTCTTACAGTAAAAATAATCAGTTTTAACCCAAAGATGTCTTAAATCATTACTTTCCTTTTCTTAAAGACCCCAAACAGTGTGCTGCCACTGCTGCTTACTGTATATTAAACATCTTTCTCAGTTAACTTTGAGGAGATTTATGACTTTGTTTTCTCCTCCTTCTCACATTCTTCACTTTTTACCCCCTCCTTCTTTCTCAGGCACATTAAACCAAAGAACAGATATGCAACTTTTTTATCTTCCTATTAGATTGCTGTATGGTCTGGTGAGCACCATTTTCCGAGCCTAATAAGGTGACAGAAAGGATTACCAGAGGAAGTCAGAACAACTTCAAACACTCTCCTTTCCTCCAGTTTCATCCACCGGCCTGTAATTATTAGCTAATTAACGTGAGATTGGCAAATACAGATTAGTCAAAACATGATTACAAAGGGAACAGAATCTGGTGCTACCTGAATCCAGCAGCGGCTCAGACGATGTACAGCCTCCTGAGCAGCTGTTTGTTCTTGTGTGATAAAGTGTCTGTCTGAGTCATGGTGCTATTGAGAATTATTCACACACGGGTTCATGAGAAACTGCCTGCCTCAGGTTTGGCTGCCTACATGAATACATTCAAGCTGAAGGTCACATGGAGGAGCATGGTGGTGGGTTGGGCACAGCAGCAGGAAATAGCTGAGATACTAGACTGACTGCCTCTAAATAAAAAATAAAGCGAGTGACTGTTTCGTTTTTACCACATTTTGACCTCTAGCGGATTAAAAAACAACAACATTTTAAGCGTGTGATGATAGCCACAATCTGATTAAAGCTCTTCTGGGAATGACAAAAAATGCTCTGTGCTGTTTGAGGTCAGGGAATGAAAAAAGGAAGAAATATAAGTAAAGGAGCCTCGGGTGTCACCGCCTGTGATTGTTATCTTTTATATAAATGACAAACATTTCCTGTTTCCTGTTAGTTCAAATGTCAGAATGAAGTGCTAACAAAACAGTGGGAAGGCTGTGGTTTTTAAAAAAAATGTGGTCTGTGATCTTTGGAAGTTATATTTGCATATTTTGCCAAATATGCTTCTCGGCTATTGTTCCCAGAGTCAGAGGGCTGATACTACTTTAATATCAGTGTGTTAATTTTTAAAGAAGCTTTCAGGCAGTGAGCAGTTGCCACCCAGTGTTGTTGATGTTCTGTGTTTCGAAGCATAACTCAGCAGACGGGTCTCAGCTACTGGCCACGTCTGATTCTCGTGAGGACCTTATGTAACTAGGACAGGTTGTGCACTGAATTAGTGGATATGACCAGCAATATCACTGCTGTGAATCTGAAAGTAATTTAAGAGTTGGGAGCAGGTTAGCTTAGTTATCATAAATATTTGAAACAGAGAGAAATAGCTTACCTGGCCTGGCTCAAGGTAAACAAACCCCTACTGGTATTCCTGTATCTCACACACACGGATGGAAAACTGCCAACTGTTCACTTCCATTCAAACATATGCTTCCATTCTTTGCATGCAACTACGGTGAACTTTGACCGGCAGAGTCGCACCCTCAACCAATAACAAAGGTGTGTGTGTATTTGTGTGTGTGTTTTAGATCATTTGCCTGTCAAAAGGACTGTAAACCAGCTGCTGTAATTCATGTGCATCACATCCTGCACAGCACATGTGTAACTGCAGCCTAACTTCTTTCTCTCATTTGTTTAATTAGTCACAAAGAAAGATAAGAGTACATAGTTTAGTCCACCAGGCTGACTCGCAGGGTATTTCAAATGTTATCAACGAATGATAGATGGCTTTAGTTGGTCCTGTTGGTCAGGATTATCCTGCCTCCAGCTCCTGATGCAATTGGTTCGTGGGTTCGATACCAGCAAAGTGTTCTGGAACTGGTTCAAGATTAGGCACAGGCAGCAAAACAGCCCTGGAACTGCTTTAGCTGAAAGGGCTGGGATATGACAGTGTTTTTTAAATGTATAACTTGTGGGGTTGTTAACTGATTATCATTTAAAGGATAAGGTACTAACATACAAATATACTATAATTGGTAACCATCTCCTAGCTTCAGCTTCATATTACATGGGCAGTCAGAAGTCACCGTACCGTCAGCAGGCTAGCTAATAAGTGTATATGTTGAAAGGTTCCCTTAAGAAAACCTTGTTAAGAAGCACAAAGACAAATGACGAAGCTGAGTGGATCTTTCTTTTCTTCGGAAAGTGGCAGCTAGAGAGCCACCAGTGGAATAATTAATTTGAGAGTAATGTATTACAGCACGTAATGCTACTGCTTAGATAAGATCTCAGTAAAACAGCTGAGATAAAAACAGCCAAGACAAGATACTGAGAGAATTGGTGAGGTGCGTGTACGTCCTAGCAAACTGCCTGTCTCAGCATTAGACCCCTCTCACTCTTCCTAAATCACTGTGAATTAATTACACCGCCGGTGATTTAGGTGCCAACTATCACTGTTCCGTTAGCCTGCTGATAGCCTCAGTGAACAGACTGCTTTATGAGCTTCACATGGGTGGCAGAGATGGACGAGATAAGGTAGAGAGAGGGAGGAAAAGAGGGAAGAAGCTGATGAGGAAACTCATTAATGAGAGGGATGGATTAAGGGCGTTACACACACTTACATGAGCAGCATATTGATTGATACTCGGTATACCCCGAAGGGCAGAATTATATTCAAGCTCCAAATAATCTGTCTTTGGGCTGAAAGGGTGATCCCCACATCCCATCCACCCACCTCTCCACCTTTACACAGGAAGGGGCGAGGCTTTGACAGCGTTGACTTATTTGGCTCTTCACTCATGTGACTATCCACTTTATCTTCCTCGTCGTCCACAGAGTCCTGTCACAAAGATAAAGTTTAGCCTACACCACAGCTGTTACAACACATTTTCCCCTTTTCTTCCTGTGGGCTCTGGTGTCACAGTGGGATCTTTCTTTACGCCTCGTCTCGTTCTGTACAGCTCTCATTCTCTCACTGCTGCTTCATCCGTCCTCAAATAGCATCAGAGTCCGGTAAAGACAAATGACTGGCTAATTATCTCACAACAGAGAGTACTGCACAATATGTTAATAGGACCTACATCTTGCCTTCCATGACCTCCTCTCTCTTTTCTTTTATTCTCGTCTTTGCGTGCTACACGTAATGCCGAGGGACATCCTGTCACCATGTGAATGGTGGCTGTTCATCTCTGGGTACAGCTGTGCCCTCAGTGCCCTCTTTGTATGACCCATATTCTGTTAGTAAAAAGCCCTGCCAGTTGTCATGTACCCTCTGACTTCCGCTGTGTAGAAGCTAAAATATTCAGTAAACTTGCCATTCTGTCACTGATGTTCGGTACACGCTGAAGGTCGTAACGTGCCTTAAAATGACATGTGAAGTTCTGATTGTAGTTTGAGGGCTGCAGTTCTACAATTCACTGCAACATCTTTCAAATATAAACTGCAAAAGATGACAGACACGCCAATGGTCTGTAACTCGAGTATTTTACAAAGAAGCACGAACTTCAGGCAATGCAAAGCATGCATCATGTCATAACTCCACTTTAGCATTTTGGAAAGGTGGGCTAATATTAGCAAAAGCTTGGTTAAAAACAGACTAGATTTGGTGTTTTTGGCAAATAAAACAAGCTTAAAACAAATTGTATTCAAAAAGCAAAAATGAACAGAAATCTCGTAAGAGTCTCTTTTTAGTAAACGCTAAAAAATACATTTTTAGCCAACCAAAATTTCTGGGAAAGGGTCAATGTGATAAGGAGAAAACACAGGAAACCGCCAAATTAAGTTTACAGCTATTTAAATGTACACAATCCATCTATAGACACATGGCTCCATCTGTAGCTGCACCCTAAAGCATACCGTGCTTCATGCCATACATTTCTTGGTTGGTCACCAGCAAGATTAGCAAGTGGATGAGCGAAACAAGCTCTGCTGGCTATGCTGATTTGTTTGTTTAATCTACAGATAACAGCTACTTTTGTCCCTGACATGCTTGCTGCGGTAGATGTGGAGGTGAGAGGCTACCGTTTACCTTCTAGCTTAACAGCAAGAAATACGTGTGTCATCCAACTGTCAACTTAAAATTTTAAAGATAAAAAAATGTCCGTCTTGGGAGTTGGAAGATACAGAATTGGGAGAAAAAAATGGACACCCAACCAAGTTACCAGCAATAAATGTTCCTCTCTTAAGTTTCTGCAAAACAGAGAAGTTTTGTTTAATGATTTCAAACTTGTTGCACTTTGAAACTGAACCTGAACAGGACTCAAACTACAGCCTTCAGAGCGTTTGTTTGCATTTGTTAGACTACATCACCTGCACTGAACCATCTGTTGGTGGTTCACTGGAAGAAGTTGGAAGCCTCTTCTATTCATGCCATTGTATCTGTTGTTTGTAGAACCTTCCATGGCTGGCACGCACAGTTGGTATTGCATTAAGGTACAAGGACGCTAAAAGAAAGAAAGAAAAAAAAAAGGTATCCAAAACACAATGAAACAAGTGATTCAGTTACATGACTTCATCACAACCAAACAGAATCACAGGCCTGTTATTGGCAGTGCGACGGACGGTTGGTGTTAAATTCTGTGATGGACTTCAACCGGATCGATAGCGCTCCTCCTCCAGCAGGAGAGGATATTAGACTAACCTGCTACTCCCACTCTCCCTTTTTCCATCAGCACAGGAAAAAACACTCACAGACAATTACGGTAAACACAAACACACAAAAAACACACTCACTGTAATCACATACATCTGGCTGCACACACACACACACACACACACACTCCCACATACACCCTAGAGAAAATTGGATGTTTGAGTCGTGCTCCAGGCAGCACTCAGTGGAAGTCAAGTGGTGACTCAGCAGACGGATAACAGTGAGGGAGAGACAGCAGCGGGGTTTTAGTCAAGGTTGGGAAGATGGTGCATAAAAATAATGAAATGATGGCTTAGAGGTGGAGGTGTCAGGGTGCAAAGAAGATGATAATCTAAGATGTCTATCTGTTTGATCAGCGTGCATCAAACATGGAATTACCTGTCCGTCTCTTTTTGTTTGGGCGTAAATCCCGGTAGGACGCGAATCACCATTATTTCTTTATGCACTCTTGCTTTTGTACCACCTGTCACATCTAATGCTCAGTGAATTTAAAGACTCACTTCCGCCACCATCACCTTCTCTTTGTTCTTCATTCCAGCCTCTCTGTTTTTTTTATTTTCTCTCATCTATTTTTCACATGGTCTCCTCATCTCCCTCTATCATTTCTCATGATTGTCTCCATAAAGAGGTCAGAGCATTAGTCCATCAAGTGGTCGTAAAAACAATACAGTATCTCACCCCTTAATTGAACAGCTTCTCTCATCATCATCTCATTGTCTGTATCTATAATTCACAAATACAACTGTTAACAATTTTTCCAAGTATTCTCCTCCCCTGAGAGGGAATTCATTAAATGACATTTATTGTGCATTAATGGACAGTTACGGCTGAGTGTTCACGCTGCAACTGCATTCTCCTTTTCTTTTTTCCCACCCCATGTGATTTGGCCGGGGGGGTGCAATCTTTTTTCACACATATGCGTACACTCACAAACCATTCAGGTTGCTTTGTTTTTTTTTTTAAGAGTCTAATTGAAAAACTGGGCATGTTGAGGGGGCAGTAGTAAGTGAGATTCATCACGCGCTGTGGACATTAGGTCGTACATCATACTTTGTGAGGCGGGCGACAGAAGCTGCCATTATTGGATCAGCATTGCTTCATTAAGTCTCCACACGACACAGTCTGCCACTAACGCCTGTGGACAGAGCGATGGAGGGGAGGGAGAGGAAGGAGAGAAGGAAAGTTGGGACAAAAGCTGGAAGGGAAGGAAGAGATGAAGGGAAAGAGACAAGACGAATGGGAGGAGGAGGGAGACAAAACAGCTGTACAAGAAGACTTTAAAGGAGAGGGATGAGTGAAATAGTGAAAAAAAAACAACAACAACCCACGGTCATCCACAATTTTCTCTAATTCAAGGTAATTTGATGTTGTTTTTGTCCCTCTGACGGATAATCTAACGCAGAAATCAGCAAGTAAGGAAACAATGCATTAGGGATAATGGCCTCCAGCTTCCTGTTAATGCTGGCTTAGTCAACATTTCCACAACAACTGAAGCAAGTGAGTTGGCAAACCCTCCAGCAGCTCATTGTATCCAAGTCCCAGAGGATAATTTCCATCCATCCATCCAACTATCTGTCCGTCTCGGTTTCCCTGACAACTGTCGCTTTTATTTCATTAGATGAGATGGAGGTGGGATCAGAGGAAATATCAGGGATAATCATCTCAACCTATTCGGATGATTTTACAATTAAAGAAAACATATATAAAGAATGTAAAATGTACATTGCTCCAGTGATGGACTAACAGGTAAATGCTGAGTCCTGCTTTGAGCCGGAGCCACTGGACTGGGAGCCCCAATCATAAAGAGATGGTGCTCTCTGGTGGCTGGATTGTGTATCACAGCTTTGAACCAGCAGCATGTTTTTTTTGTTTTGTTTTGTTTTTTTAAATGTATTGTGCTCGAGAGAAGGGCAGTTTAACCTGCAAAGAGACGTCTGAAGCCATTGCAAACCTGAAGACACCCGGAAACAACTTAAATCTAACATATTTCATACAATCTTGAATGCAACATTGCTGACTCCACAGTGTGTTTACATGCCTCAATCTCTCAACATTTTTTTTTTCACCTCACTGGCTTAATTTGCTTCTTTTCCACACTTGCATCTAAATGAAGTTACATTCAGATTTTATCAGCAGATGTTTCTCAGAGAAATGAGGCACATATTTCTCTATCTCAATTAAAATCTTTGCTCCTAATTAGAAGCTTCAGCGGGCAGGACAAATTGATGCATCATGCGGAGAGATATCTAATAGGATTTTAATGAATAACAATATTGATTTGAAGTCACTGAGTGCAATAAAACATTGAGAATATATCCGTAAAACTATGTGTGTAATTATTAAGGTTATTACAGCTATATACAATAATTACATATTATGGCGATTCAATCTCCAAAAAAGAGGTGTTTTTTTTAGCTGAATTAAATCAAACGAATAAAATTGTGAGACACATTTTAGAAAGTATGTGAACATGTATGCTTTAGTTAGAGCATTATTCACTATTTGACTGCCTTTTGAAATTAGCCTCTAACTAATGTAAATGGATAATTGGCTGTATAATATTTTAATGGTTCTGTGCAGAAATGCAATAAATACATTGCATCTGTAATAATAGCAAAGGATTTCATCTAATTATCCTCATGAAATGTTGGCTTATTAAGAGGATAAGTCATTTAGGAGATGATATTTCAGAGTCTATTATTGGCTCAGTTTTTTGACTTCACTGTTCATTTTTCTGTTTTACGAACAAGTGAAAAATAATGAATTACAACATTTAAGACAACACAGTGGAAACAAAGAAAAAACTAAAATGTACCAAAAACATGGGAGCAGGAAGGAGATCCAGAGAAAGCAAACATGGTTTTAAGCCACTATAAAAGTTGAAGGATTCAGTAAATCTGATCGATTGAGCAAAGGTACAATCACCCGCTGTTTTGCAGTTAGAGGATAAAAGGTCGAGACTTGAGAAGGAGAACGAGGAATGAAAAGATAAGAAATGTAACTGGGGTTGGGATATGTGGAACCAGCAGGATCTTAGTTCATTACTGAAGCTAATGGAGGGTTGCATTTGTTAGGGTAAATACCCTGCCAGATGCGCCTTGGCATAAGGTACATGTGAAGGATTTTAAATAATGAAGTTTTGAGAAAATGAAAGCGTAAGTGAAGAGTTTAAGACATGCGTATCGGAGATACATTTTCATTTTTTGAAGAAAGCAGATGAGCTTAGTGACAGGATGATCAAAAGTCATATTTGTTATTAAGTCCTGCTGCTTAATGAGTGCTCTTACTTGGATCTGTGTAAAGCAGAGACACATCTGGCAGGCTGGTCTTACAGCTGCCAAGTAGCTTATAGCCTGTAGATGGAAAGCTCCACATTCTGTCAGTGTACAAAGATGGCGACTTGACTTCATTAACATTGAGAGCAAGCAAGGAACACTGGAGGTTTTTGTTTGCTCTATTTTATTTTCTCTCCTTTGGTTTTGTCTCATATGTAATGTTTATAATGACATATATACAGCTTCCAGAGAAAACCTGCCACCTATTCACTTGTATCATTTTTTAAACCCTATAAATATGTTCAAATAACAATAACAAATGTATCACAAAAACAGAGTACGGCACATTTCCCCTCTGCTAAACAGAAGTTGTCAATAATAATATGGATCAAAGAAACACGATGTAACATAATATATAGTAAGATTTGGAGGTTTGTGTGTATTTCCCAAAAGGTTGGAACGAAAAACCTTCAGCTAAAGTCCCAGCATATGCAAAATAATACACATTAGGCCAATTCCTTTTCAGTTCATTTGTACATTTTTATTACATTTTTTATTCATAACAGCAAGAATCAAATATAGCAATTCAGGCCCCTTGAAAAAATGTGTCATGAACTTTTTTTTCTCTTAACTTACATCCATCAACGCTGGCACAGCAAACCACAGGTTATATTAGATACATTCATGACTTTAGTTATTACATGATATTGTAGTTAATAAAACCCAAACAAACACATCTACCTGCTTCAGAACATACAGTTACCCACCTCTGGTTCATTTCTGCTTTCTATGCTCACATTTCATTCTTATGAGATTATATTTTATGGCTTTAGACTGTGACAATCGGAGGATTTTTTTTTCCTCTGCCGGTGCTTTTCAAAAGGAGGTGGACGGTTTGCAAACACGACACATCCTTTCAGGGGGCCTGGAGCAGTAAAACAAGCAGAAACAAACTGCAGCAGAAGACAGAATACATCATATTAGCACTACGAGCAGAAAAAACAAACAGGAAACGAAAAAAAGTTCAGTTTACATCATATCATAAACGTAAGCATGCGTGCTTGTAGGAGATGAGAGATGACAAAGATGATCAGGACACAGTTTTCAAACTAACGACTTAATGACCAAACCACAGAAACAGTATTTCAGTCTGAAATGATTCTTAAATTCTGCCTGATGTTGAACTACATTCCCGTTTGGTCAGTTTCATCTACTAGAAGCACAGCTTACATAAACATAAAGAACATACTTATAGCTATGGTGTTTGTGTTGCATGTACTCTCCAAGTGGTAAAACTTTAGTGAGTATATTCTCAGGAATCTTTTTTTAAATAAACCACTATTCTATTTTTGTATTTTTTATATATATTTTATTCCATTACATTGATAGAATATTGTATACTGTAAATACATCTTTCTGTGTAACATGTTTGCTTATTCAATATTACTGTTGTGATTTTTTTAACGGTATATGTATTTCCTTTAACATGCATTCCTCTCTGAGTAAAGTAAGGAGACAGGACGTGTTGTGATTGGTTGGGCCTGGGAGGGCGTGGCCATGACACACAGACCTGTCCGTACAGGCAGGTTAGGGGACCAGACAAACCCAGTCAGGCCCTTACGCTGGAGGGTAGTGGACGCCTCCTCCGGAAGGTTACCTGGCAAACTACAAGCTGCTGACAAAAAAGAAGAGCAACACTTGGCCTTTTCTGAAACGGGTCGGAGAGTGAGAACTCAGTGCCCTTTTGATGCAAGCAATTTTGTTCAGCCTTTCATAAGATTTTTTTTATGTTATCCTAGCAAAATTCCTTGTCATTATAGACATTAGTTTTTTTTTATTCAAAATAAGATCTCAATATACATGATTCTCTCTTTTTTGACTATGTACAGAAGTGCAAAAAAGTCAACCTTTATCACCTTTATCGCCTCGAGATTCCCCGCCCCACCCTTGTTGTTTGCTGTTGGCTAAGTCAGAGAGGAGTGCTGGGACTCAGCTCCCTTCTCGCCACGTTCACCTGACCCCGCCAGCGACGCCCCCGAAAAGTGATCAAATATGCAGCTTGTTTTCCAACATGGCCCAATTTCCAGGGAGAGTAAAAATATTAAAACAATAGTTACTATTTGAAATGGATACAGTAGAAAATAACATCTTTACTCTAAACATCTAAGAACTAGATTTTTATAATAGTCTTTTTTTTTCTTATATGACTAGTTACAAACCTTACAATCGTTAAAATATTACTCGGTTATCGGCGATGGTTGCCACAGTGACAACTTAGCCTCTCTGTTCTAATATTTCATCACTGTTAGATACTCATATAAAACATCTTTGTTCAAAGAACACAAAAAGACTAGAGAAATGAACAATATGCATACAGTTCAACAATATGCATAACGTAGAAAATATTGAGTTTACAATCATAATCATACTAAAATTAACATTACATGGAATTTCAGGAAACTGTGCATGAGGAACACACAAACACACACTTTTTTAACCTTATATTCATTATAAGAAAGATAAATAGAATGAGAAAACCAAAAAATCCGAACTAAATATCAAAATATCATCCAAACAAAATAAAGTAAAACACCCCTCATCTAAAGAAAAAACCACAAAAAAAGTTAAGAAAACACTGACAAAAAAAGTGACAATTACATAGTGCTCTGTGTGTGAGTAAATATGGCGTCGATTAGGCAACTGGATGGTTCAAAATGGCATGTTGCATTGTGCTGACCCGATGGTACATTCTAAGGCTTTGGATGAGAAATACAATCGTTTATATTCTTGCCACTTTCCCTGTACTATCCACCGATTAAATATGCCTGAAGAACACCCAGAACACAACAAAAACAAAGAGTTCTAGAGATCTACTCTAAACACCCGATCCTACTTTGGCTCGCTTGTGCGGCCCACACATTTTAAAAATGTACCCACTGATCTACCCACGATATCTAGTAACAGTGACACAAAAAGACTTTGGCTGACTATCTGAAAATATCTCTCAGGTAGACGTATTAAACAAATATTCTTAAATATGTAAGACTATATACACACTACACTGAATCTACGTCGACAAATCTGCCTTAAAATATGCATAATCATACAAATAAAAAAAACAAATCAGGTCATACAATCCATCACAAGTCGCAACATGGATTTTGACTTCTGTCTCACAGCAGTTTGGATACCAACTGATTGGCCTGTTGTTTCAAAGCTATTTATCAGAACATCGTCATTATTAGGAGAGTCTTTGGTCTCTCGCACAGGCCAAGATCCCACATACAACTCATCTGACTTTTAGAGTCAATAGACTTAATGATCATGGAGAGATCTGTGTCAGCATGGATCCAGTCATTTCCTGTCTAAACAACTGACATCAACGAGAGGAAAATAAGAGAAAATGTGATTCATTCAGTAGATTTGAGTAAAACAGACAATCTGGGGGAGGCCACTCATCAGCAGTGGTGTAATGACAGGTCACAACGTTGGACACTTCATGCTGTCCAAGAGAGAAAACAGACGTTTTAAAGGGAATTATTGAGTTGAACATTTTTTTTTAAAGATCTACTTTAATTCCATTCATGTGTTTTTTGAGATGTATGGCACTTTACAGGGATGCCTGCAAGGTTAAAGACATGTGCTTAAGAGATAGAAAATAGGCTACAAAGGTTTGAAAGACACCTCACAGACATTCAGTTGCTATTTTGCCTCTGAGTGATTTCCCTTTAACAAAATAAAATCATAAACTAAAGTCATTGTGCATGCATACGGTATGTGATTCAGTCAGATCATTCGATTATTTTACCTCAAATGAAATACAAGGTGCACCTTTGTAAACAAATGAACACATTTAGGTCAAAGACCACCAACCGATTAACAAACAAACAGCACAAGTCATGATTCTTGGTCAATGGACGTACCAATCCAGCCGATTATTTTTTTTGGACGACTGCTCCACTCGTTTACCTCATGTTAACATTCAAAGTGTGTCCGGTGAATAAAGGTAAGTGGCCTCCACAGAGCGAAAGGCAGTCTATAATGCAAATGATGTTCTTTTTCTGTTGTTGTGTTGTAGTGTGCATGACTTACACATGAAAACAATCCTAACAAACTGTGTCTCCTATGTTAACATGCAGATTTATCCCAAACCCGTTTGGTTCTCCATTCTACTCTTGATGTTACAGGCATGAAGGGTAACCGCTAATCTTGGACTCGTGCTCCAGTTCCATCTGGAAAGAGATTTACAAAAACACAACAAATCAGATGTGAGAGAAAAGGAAAGGCTGTAGCAAAGCTTAGCTTAGATGTTTCTTATTGCTGTGAAATCTGTCAATCAGGCAAGGCTGAATGTCAATAATGGCAGATTCTATAAAACCCTGAGTTATGCGAATGGTTTGTTTTAGTTTAAGAATTTTTTTTTTTTTTTTTGAATATTGTTTTCGATAACATTTGGATCTAATGCACAAGTTTTACCTGTAAAACCTGCTCAGGAATTTATGCTTTCTGATGCTGTTTTGTCTTTTTGGCAAATGTCTGTTTGTTAGCAGGATTATGAAAAAACTCTAACCCTAACCCTAACCCTAACCTTACTTGAAAAGAGAAAGCAGCTGAGGGTATTTTCATTTTTATTGTTCAGCTAAGAAATGCTTTAGTAGCAAATACTTCACATAACAATGATGTTACTGTTTGGGTAAAAAGCAGCAGACAGCACTGGTCTGAATGTGTGTGAGATGTTAGAGTGTTGCAGTACATACTGTTCTGATAGAGACTTCTACATCTGGGTCACATACTTGTGACTAGTCAGATGGTCTGCAGATATTATTGGAATCTGATTGAAAGGGGGAATAGGAGAGACAGAGGGGAGGGAGGAAAGAAAAGATAGAAATAAGAAAACAGGCAGACAAGTGGAAATGAGGACAAACAGCAAATGAACCTAAACTGATAATAAAGATTTAATAAAAGCATTTTAACTATCTAAACAATGACAGTATCAGCTGTTTTGAAAAGCAAGCAAAGATCAGAGAGGAGCCTTGTGCACCATTCATGCATTTTTCATTAAGAGGCACATGGGAATCATAAGATAAAAATAAAAAAAAAACTAACTGATACTGAAAAGTCAGAGCTGAAATGACAGAGAGGAGGCAGAAGAGGAGCAAACCTGATTGGCTGTTGCAGTTGCAAAGGGAACACTTGTGGCAGATGTGGTGGCTGCAGACACAGTGGCTGGATTAGCACCGTGCATCATGGGTACTTGGAGGGAAAGATCACACAGGCAGTTGAACAAGAGCAGATTTGAAGCTTTTTAATGTCAAAACTTAATTTGAAAGTCTGTCTATAAAATGTTTATAAACATTAGAAAATCTGTTGATAGTTTGTAATAACCTGTGTCAAGTATAAATTCTAATGGTCTTTACTGTTCTTTATAGTGATGAGTCTTGTGATGAATATTTTTCGTCTGGCATTTCGTACTTTAGCTTTACTCAAGGTAGATTGACTTGCTTTTGCTTTACCTTATTAGAAAGGAAAACTACCGTTTATTATTATCATAATGAAAACATTTAACCCTACAACAACAACAACAACTACATCTACCACTTGTTCCCTACATACTGAGGGACTAAAGGATAAAGAGCTAGAGATGGAAGTGTAATGAAGCGAGGGTCAGGGGGATTTTGAACTGCAACAAGCATTAGGTGACAGACAGACCTGTGGCAGAGCAAAAAGAGCTTCATTCCAAACCACAAAGATATATTGCAGAGTTGTATAAAAACACATAACTTCCAAATTTAACGACTTGATGAGAGTCAGAATTAACAATTTACATTTTACCAGCCTGTCAGCTGTGGTGAAACGAGATTACATGCCATTTTGGGTTCACGTCAAAGTCTAAATTCACAAAATGGGGAATGTGCTCACATTATGTGGTGAGTTGAATGACACGTGAGTGACTGCAATGGGCTCAAAGATAATCAGTAAGGAAAGCTGGCACCTACCAACACTTGTTGCAGGTGTCATGCACAATATCGAGCCTGCCCATCATGCATTGCAACAGGGAGTGGAGTGAATAGGGAGGAGAAGAAATCAAGAAAAACCTGTTACAAGTGTTATAAAGTCAGACATATTGGATTTAATGTGGATATGAACAAACTGTGCTGCAAATATGTTAACCTGCTGGCTGTTATTTAGAAATATTGACTATTAATAATCATTCCTTTTGCACATGACAGTTGCTGCAACTACACAAACCACAGCATATGAAGCATGCTGTATGCATGAGATAGAAAGGGGAAATTAAACTCTATTAGATGAGCATTTTCCTGTTGGAAGCATAACAGCTGCACAGTGGTAAGTTTGAATGACCTGCTTTCAGAGTCCTTACACTGTGTTGCAGTGGCCTGACGCTCCAATAGCGTGGGACATATGAGACGGATGAGAATATAGGACACAGTGCATGATAACTATGCAGTGGACTGAGAGGAGCTGTGTGTGCAGAGTGAATATACACATACCGTTCATCGTCAGTGTCATTTAAATCCTTTTAGCTTTATGATGTTGATATCAAGATTGCAGGTTATTGTTATAATGTGGATATATAAAGCACATATACAAGCATGTGTAACATTTTTAAATTAAAAAAAAAAGTGTGACTTCTGACACTCAGCCTACACTCATGCTGTACATACATGTGCAATTTAGTCCATGCAAGTGTTTCCACCTTTCCACCAACAATATCACACAATCATTCATCCACTCACTGCCGATGCCAAAATCAGTCGACTAAAAACTGTGTGTGATTTGACAGCCAATAGCGATGGGATCAGTGCCACGAACAAGGGTTAAAGAGGTTCCAGGCCTTACCTGATGGTATGAAGGCAGCCTGCTGCTGAAACTGCATGTTGGCCAGGGCCTGTTGGTACTGGAATACACCAGCATTGAACATAGTGGTGGCACCGTTGGCTTTTTCAAGTGCAGGTCTCTTTGGTAAAGGAGGCAAGACAGGAGGGAGCCCCTGAAGAGGGGGCAACACCAAAATAAAGGGGGTGGGAGTGAGGGAAACCAAAGGATGGTGGCAGTGACATTCAGGACAGAGAGAAGAAAGAATTTCATTAGAAGATAAAGTCGCCCTTTCAAACAGCATTTACAAACACTGGCAAGCAAGCAGTGGACTGCACTACCTCTGTCAGAGCAAGACAGGACAGTGGTGCTAGCTGACAAACTGGGACATCTACCTCAGCACAATGTCACAGATTGTATGATATGATTTTGAATAGGACAGAACACAATTCAATATTTTGCAGGCTAGATCTTTCCGTTACTCTAACTATAATGATAGCTATGATAGTAGGGATTGTACTGATTATTTGACCAAAAAACAATGTAGTTAGGGAAAGCTGCACTGCCAGCTCCATGATAATAGTAAACTATAAGCCATGTTAAGACACCTCTGAAATAATTATACATGCAATATGGGAAGTGACAGAATCATGCAAAGACTACTTTATTAGAAACTAAAATATTTAACTTTCATGCCACCAAGACTTTGCTGTTGAGATGCACTGAAGGTGATGAACTGATCACTGGTAGTGAAAATGGCAAAGAATAAATATTTTTTATATTTTTTATCTGAAAAAAAAAAAAAAAAAAAAAAGCATAAAGGTTTGCTATAAAACCAACTTCTCCAATCAGTTCATCACCCCCCAGTGTTTCTCCATTACATATCTACTTCGTAAAGTATATCTACTACATCACAGCTACATGCCAAGCTAAAAGGTGAAAGGTTATAGTACCAGGTCAAAAGTTGCGTCGAGGGGTCGCTTCAGTGATTTGACAGCCGACTGAGTCTTAATTAGCAGGCAGCGAGCACATGATGGCAATGGGCCAATGGGGTTCAAGCGCATTAACATAAACCAGCAAGCGAAGGTGCATCATGGGGGCAGCAGTGCAGTGTGGGTTGGTGAGGAAAAAAAACAAACAAAAAAACAAACAAACAAATAAAAACAAATCATTGGAATGCAATATACAACAATAACAAGACTAGGGCATGCACATTAAGGGCTGTAGGGTTACTGAGGAGAATTATGGCCATTGACAAAGTTTACTCTCAGATAAAATTCTGTTTCATGAACTATAATGCTGGCAAAGGAGGATAAGCTGTTAAGTTAAATCCAAAATTTTAAGACAATCCTGGCTTTCAGTTTAGACATAAGAACACTATGGAAAATAAAATGTATAATTTGAGTTGCCAAATTTTATCTAAGTTTACCTCAACCCTACAATGCTTTTTTGGAATCAGGGTTGTGCAACTTTTTTCCTGTCTTATATGCTTTACTTAAACTGAAAAAGTGGTTAAATGACAGCAGCTAAGACAATTAAGTCCAAATCTGTGGCTGTACAAGCTCAAATTAGTGAAGGAATAAATCTGCTTATGTCACTGAGCATTAAAGAGGAGAGGCTGAAAAGAGCAGATATTATTGCGACTATTGCTCCACTGAAGTGTGATCATATTATGCCTGATTTGGTTTTAATGGAAAGGTTAACTGAAATCAAGCTTGCCCTCCTTTTTTGAATACCTGCTGCATCATGTCATCTACAAAATCTGTGCTGAGCAATAACTCATTATGACCTTTTTATCGAAAATTATCACTGCAATGCAGGAATAAGGGTGAAATCAGCAGCAGACTTCACAGTTATCTTTACCCATACATCCCTATCGACTGCAAACAACAGCAAAATATACAACTTAGAAAGCAGCAACCAAAGAGGAGCAGGAGGAGGGGCAGTCACAAACTAGCATGATCGCTACAGCCTGCTGCTAATAAAGCAAACGACTCTGTATGTTCTTAGTGGGCTGAAAGGAGTAGGATCAGAGGAGAGCGGGATGTGTTCTGAGCTTCAGTAAAAGCAAAGGGTATAAAGGAAAACTACTGCATTTGTAAGAATCTGGGAAATTTAAGGCCCCACTAAGAGTGGTTGTAGTATACAGCTTATGCTGATGTGTAGATTTTGATTTGTTTCTGGAAATCAATTCATTTTTGCAATTTGAGCACTCATGCTTACATTCTACTTGATTACTTTTAACTGTCAGTAATTCCTCTGGCTTTCCAGGGCTGAGGAAACTTAATACATTGACGAGGAGCAAATGTTCCTAAGCTCGAGTCCTTTTTTCGGTGCTGCAGTCTGTGGACAGATACCTACCATGGCTGCCGCAGCTGCAGCCTGGTTCACTTGGTGTTGGGCGGCTTTGATCTTGGCCTGCAGGTGAGCCGGAGGGTGAAAGTACTTGCACTTCTCCCTCGAGCAGCGACCCTTTATGTAGTCCATACACACAGTGACCGTGTTGTCGTTGGTGTCAATCATAGTGCTATCTGAAGGGTGGGCAAAGCGACAGTCGTTCTCCCCGCGTGTGCAGTTACCCCGCTGGTATTCCCGACACACCTGGTGCATGAAAAATACACCCGCAAACACGTTTTACCACTTTTATTCTGTTTACCTGATGAAAACATCACAAAACATAAAACACACACATAATTGCACAGGAACATTATAAAGTTACTGTTCACTTTACTTGAAATTTGATGAGGTAATCAATCTGCTCAGTCATTTCAGAACTTGACAATCACTTTACCAGACAGAGCTAACCAATCTTAGTGACAGGCTCAGCCATTACTGCTGATTGATACGCAGAACAGACCGTAACCAGCGTTTACAGACTCATCAATCACACAGCATTTATCCATTATTCAAATGAGCTGTGTTGTTGTTCTTCCTCAGAGAGACAGAAGGGGGCAGCATCTGCGTGAACAGCTGGGAAACTGATTGCCTCAGCCTGAATGTAGTGGCTCAATGAGGCTCATGGGAAATATGAGGCTGGCTACCCTCAAGGGAGGCTGCGGCTGACGTAATCAGCAGCCCACGCATTATTACACACGCATATACACACAAAAGGTGGGTGCACGTCTACTTTGCACGTTTTTTTTCCCCAGAAGTAATTTTTGACACTTAAATAGCTGTGCAGTAACTTAAGATCTCTGTTTGAGCAGTGGCAGCCACCGCTGAGTCTGTGCTGCAGTCAGAATGCTATCCCTACTCCAAATTAAATGTAATTTCATGGTACGTTGTATCGATCTATCAGTTATTGTAATAGAACAAGCTATTTACCAAATGTCTGTTTACCAGTCTCACTGTCTGCATGCATAAAGGATTTGATTTGTGGGGGAACGGCTGCCAGACAAAAGGCCACCAGCGGCGTAATCTAAAAACGAACCCGGCTCTGTCTCCTGTCATGACAGCTCATCATGCCCAATCACCGATCTGTGTGAGCGATGGGGCAGGATCCTGCTCCCTGTGTCTGTCTGTCTGTCTGTCTGTCTGCCTGTCTCTTACCTGCCTCTCTCACACAGTCACATTTGGATGTACACCTGCACTGCATGCACACACATTAATTCCCAACCACTGCCACAGTCACCACTGCTGCTACTGGTCTTATTTAAAAAAAGAGAGAGAGAGAGAGGGAGACTGCCTTGTTGTCAGGCAGATGTTGGAGAGGTGGGTAAGGGAGGGAGGGAGGAAACAAGGGAGAGAGAGGAGAATGTAAGGGTGGTTGATGAATAAAGAGTAAAGGACAGACAGATGGGGATCAAGGAGACAGAGTGAGAGTGAGAGGCTGGCCTGGAAAAAAAAAAAAGAATTAGAGGTGAAAGCGAAGACTAAATGGAAACAATTTGATGTTCTCTGCAGCAGGTGTGGATCAGTGTGTTTTTCTTAACAGTGGTTAATCATGCATTAGGGAGAGCTAACCCAGTGGAAGTGCTTAGTTGGGAAAACAAATAAAGGGCCTGTTAATCATATTTCCGTCCCCATGGTAACTGTCCCTCTGAGCCATTTACATCACCATGGTTTCAGGTAAGCAACATATGATTTCATGCACACTCAAAGGCTGCAGTACAGCTCCACAAAAGACAGAGACAAAAAGGAGAGACCGCCGGAAAATATTTTTTGGTGGGAAGCAGTCTGGAGGATTGTCTTCTAAAATAGGAATTTCTCTCAGCCTCAAGGAAATAGCCTGTAACATATCTACTCACTGGTATGTGTGTTGGTCCACAGAATTCCAGCAAAGTTTATTTTGAACGACACACACTAGAAACTAAAATATGTCTGGCCTTTTTCTCTGAGATATTTTTAGCAAACCTAGTTCCTGACAAATTAGGCTAGCTAGGATATGAGTTCTCCCGATCACGAAGCTCACAGAGGCTGAGCTCTACAGGCAGTGGTGACCACTGGGTCCGAACAGCTTCAAGGAAAAAAACAGCAGATTTTCCCTCTCCTCCTCATTACTGCATTTTGCTGCTAAATATTACATACCAGTTTGTCTGTTGACTTTTTTTTTACAGAATAGTATAAAGCTTTTGCCAGACAATTGTTCCACCCATGTTCTGTCAGCAACAACTTTTTAAAACCAATTTTCCTCAACCTGTGTAACTTCTTCTCACCTCTATGAAATTCAATCTGAACTCCTCTTCTTTTGTTTCTGTTATCTTTGCCTCTGCTTGCCTCAACTGCTCCCATGATGACCACAACAGGTCTACAAATTGATTTCCTATCTCCTCCTCCATCTCTTTCTCCTGTCATTGACCGGTTCCCTCTCTCTGCATGTCATCCACTCGTTCATCGGGCTCAGAGACTTCCTCAGCCTCACTGCCATTAATTACCCGGCTACCCAACGTTACATTTTAAATGTAACCTTCCTAACGGTCCCGCACGCCTCCTGCCAGCCTCCAACGATTTCCCCATTATTCCGCTGCGAGTGTTTCCTGGGTGGGGCTGCATAATGGATGAGATTGACTTACTGTCCAATTAATGATTATCTGAACACAGCTAGAGCAGCGGCAGTCTTCAGGTTCTGAATGACTGATCAGCCTTCATAGAAGAATTAAAGATTTTTCTGAAAATTACACACTGATACAGTAGTGCATAACTTGAGCTTGTGCCAAACATCGCTGTCTCCTGCTGCTGATGGGATGCAGCATCGACAACGGTAGTGTTTGCAGAGAGACGCTCTCATTAACGTCTCTTTCTCTTTGCTTAAGTCTGGGTAATGACTGTATTATGGTAATGGGATGTAGTTACTGTAACAGAAACTGTGTACCAGATACATAATTAAAGTCTACAAACAGAAGCTGTTGAGGCAAGACTTTCCAACCCATGCCTTTAATATTCAAATAGGCACAGCCCACATTTCAAAGCCCAATCTGTTTGCATAGCTGAGAAGAAGAACATCACTGTGTGCAGTGTTTACTAGAGTTTTGTTAATCTGCTTTTTAATCTCTGACTGATATGAAAGTGAAAAAATAATTATGCAAATCCTCTCATCTGTGTGGTCTGTGTGTGCTTGCACAGACGCATTTATCCAACCTGTGTGTGAGTGTGTGTGTTTCTCACCTCCAGTCTGTCTGTCCTCATGAGTTTCTGTGCAGCGGCAGCAGCGGCAGCTGGTACGGGGACGTTGGGGTTGCTGGTGACCAGTACGGGGCCACTGGGCAAGATGTCAGCGGGCATCAGGCCGGGCGACACAGGGCCAAGGTAGGGGTTAAACGCAGCGGCCGCTGCTGCAGCAGCATTGACATTGGTTGCAAGGCTGGGTGTGACTGAAAACATGGGCTGTGGACACAGAAGAGAGAGCTGGTCACAACTGGACAAAAATATATTTTAAACATATTTTCTACATTGTAGATTAATATTTAATACATCAAATTATGATGAAAGATATAAGAAATAAGGCAGTAAACTAAAACCATTCCCAGTGATCACCGCAGGAAGCTGACTGAGAGAATAACAGACTTGTGCAAAGCTGTCGTCAACACAAAATATAACATTTTCTGGTTGGTTTAATACTACTTTTACTACAAAGATCCATTATTGTAAGATAAGGAAAAGCTATTGACTGTGTCCAAACATTTGACTGGAACTGTATATAACATGGGAAAGGAGAGACGTATTCAATGAAGCGAGCCAAGCAGAGGGCATGACCTGTGCTGGGGATGTGGAGGCAACAAAGACCTCAAAAATACACAATTACAGCATCAGCATCTGAGGAAACCAGTATGTCTCCTTTAATGGCTGCTTGTCATTTGAGATAACACATAAAAGAGGCCTAGACTTTGTGATTGGTGTCACCCGCTCCCGACACGGATCATATGGAATCACACGCTTCACACACCAGAGATCATACACACACAGGAGTAATAAGGCTGAGGGATGTCAAGCTGTGTGTGCATGGGAGGAGGAGGGAGGGAGGGAGGAGGTGGGCTGTACTGTGCAAACATGTACTGCCTGTATGTGCTTCACTGGAGTTTGAAAGACACATTCTGGGAGAGGGAGGCTAAGGAGTATGCTAGCTGACATAGCGCAGTGCAAGTTTTCCCTGCACGTTCCTGACCTCAGCCCCAGTCTGAGGATTGTCTCTTGAGCCCCTGCCAACACGACACAGTGAGTAATAGAGCAGCGGCAGCCAAGGCTGGACAGCTACATTCCTCCCAAAAACCCTCCTTGCTGCTCTGCGATGACTCAGAAAATCAGGAATAATGGCGTGGACTTTCTAATTCTTTTAGTGCTCCCCTCTGGAATGTCTGAAGAATTATATCCTATCACGACACACTGGATTTGTCTCTCTCAAGGTGCTCAGATATCAGTTTGCAGCTCAAGGTGGTGTGATGTCAGTGAAGACTCACAGTCACGAGGCTGTAAAAATGCAGTGATGTCATCCTGCAAAAAGTTTGCGATCTTGCTAGATGGCCTTTGTGGAATGTCGATTCACTTAGCATCGAGTTGTTTCCAACAATGATAGGACAATGCAGAGTCTTGCCATAAATCACAACCGCAGCAGATTGAGAACAGTTATGTTAGATTGGGCATATTTACACAGCAGGAAGAGGAAAACATCTTACTGCACGCCTCCTGTCAGCAGTTTGTGTTGCTGGAGTGATGTGGTATTTGTCAGATGATTTTTAGGTTAAAATGATTTCCCTTGTGATAAACTTTGACTCCTAAATCAGAAAAGCAAAGTCAGTCAAATGAGCTTTGGAAATATATGAGCATCAGAGCAAAGTTGACTCTTCGACATAACAATTAAAGGAATAAACAGTTAAATATAAGATTAAAGGCAATGTCATCATCTGGATGCTGTGCTCTGCTAAATAATGTTTTTTTTTTTTGTTTTTTTTCTACATTGATGGCCACAGCTTTTGCCCTAGGAGGCTGAAATTTGGAGGTCACATCTTTGTGAGGTTGCCTGTGTATATTAATGCATTAACAAACATGGGGAGACATGTAAAGTGCCCTTCAAGAAATTACTGAAGGCATCTATAAAAGAACACAAATTGAATTATGTACAAAAAAGTTGTCTAAAACAAAACAGAATATGTTATGAATATTCTTCGAGATAACCACATTTTACTTTGACGACGGTTTTGCACACTTCTTGTTGTGTTTGTAACCATCAAAGCGAAAGGTGGCTCCTTTGAGGAACCTCAAACAAGAATCAAACCAGAATATGTTTTATACTTAAGATTCTCCAAAGTAGCCACATTTTGCTTTGATGGTCCCAAACACATAAGCCACAAAATTCCACTAAAATAACTCTTGACTAGGTGCACTTGTTAATTGGAAACCTTTCCAGGTGATCCCCACATAAGGATGATAGAGAGAATAATCAAACTGTGCAAAGCTCTGCTCTATGTTCAGCATAGTTTTGATGTCTCTACTATCAATATACAATATACAAAATCAGAAAAAAAGACAGTGTCCAAACTTTTGACTGGTGCTGTATAAACTGTATGTTGTCACTGCTTTGCAAACATGTGCTTTTATATACCAATCTTTAGCAAAATGTTAGTCCTCGGCTATCTAGTTACAAGGCGCTTAATTTGGAATAAAATTAAAAATGTGGGATGATTTAATTAAAAAAATAAAAAGGAATACTAATATAATATGAAATGCATCAGGAAGCAAAAAAAATGTATAATAGAATTTAGAATTTTGACTTAACATGACATGATGCAACTTTTGCTGAATAATAAGTAAACACATGTAGAGAAAAGTCATGAGGTCAGAATATTATCCAATAATGCATTGCACCATTTTATGTATCTAAACTTTGTCAAATTGTTTGACCATAATCCTCTTCTTTAAAAAATGACAATTTCATCAAATATTTGACTTAGATTATGTTACTGATTTTGAATTTCTTCTAAACAAGGGGCCAAACCATCACTTAAAACACAGACCTACCCTCCACCCTGCTACATCTCCTGACAGATGTATTTACTGATTTCTATTCGCTGCCTGCACCAAACAAGTACACCAAAAGTGAATGAGTGAGTGAAAGAGTAGTGTAGATGGATATAATTGTAATGTGGGCTGTCCGCTGACGTTGACTCTGTAATGAAAAGCATCACTGGCACCATCGCTCACAGACAGCTGTAATGGACCCTAATTACTTCACCCTCTGCACAGCTCCATGCGTGAAATGAAAGCACTCTCCTACGCACATGGAGGGAGGGTGGACAGCTATAGACAAAAAAAAAAAGTGGGAAAGTAGCAGATATAATTTGGTCGAGATACTGGGGATGGGGGCAGGAAACTAAGCTAAAGACACAAGGGAGGGATGGAGGAAGAAAGTGTGATTCCTGGAAAGGCGAGAACCCGGTCTTAGCCTTTGTTCCCTTTGCAGACAATATGGCTCTGTTTTCTTGACTTGTCTTTGTAGTGCAGGTCTAAAAGCCATCTCTCCTCACTGCTGCCGCCCTATCTCCTTCACTTTACCTAGCTGTCTTTACTCTGTTCATTTATCTCTTCCTGCTTCACTCGATCCTCCCTTTCTTCTTCAGCTGTGTCCTTCTCTGTCAGCCTGTCTTCCTCCTCCTCTCCTCTCCTCACTTTCTCTCTCCCCATGACATAAACAGAAAGGGAAGGCTTTGCAGTCCCAAGGAGATCTATTGCTTCTTTAAACCCTTTCATGGTTTCCTCTGTTCCTCTCAATGGGCCTCTCGACTCAGCCCCTCTTCCCCAGATAAGGGTGATAAGCCATCGGCTAAGTGTGCATGTGCGTGTGTGCGTCCAAGCATGCAGCATCTGAAACTCTTTTGAATAGTCTGAGACAAATTCACTCCACTGCTCTCACTTAAACATAAAGGGACGGAGGAGAAGACAGAGGAATTACTTCAAGCCTGACTGACAGGTCTCATTGACTGGGTAAGGTCTCATGGATCGGGCAGGGAAGGATTCATTTGAACTGGCTGACTGGAGCTCCGGCCATCACCTTGAAGATCCTTGGAGCATGCAGCACAGTCACAGAGCCATTTCTGATGACATTTACTGCTTGTGTGTGTGTGTGCGTGTGCTTGCATAATACATAACTTTATTTAAAATAAATATACTTCCATGGTGATAATACGAATTCAGTGTCTGGAGTCAGGTTTGGTGAATGATAAATGATTTAGGCAATTTTTCAAGCAAAATTATAACATTCTGTGGTTCCACCTTCTCAGATGTTAAGTTTTGCTGCTTTATATTTAATATTTTTGAGTTTAAGACTATAATTAACTGCTGAAGATTTTCACCTTAGCCTCTGAAATGCCCATATTTCACTTTTTTTTTTTTTTTTGAACATTTTATAGGCCAAACAATTAATCAGGGAAAGTAATTACAAGATTAATAAATCATTAAAATAATTGCAAGTTGCAGCCATAAATGAACCTACACGATAATTTGACAATCAATTCAAGGTCCTCTTGATAGTTTTTTTTTTTTTTTTTCTCAGAGCTGTTTAATAACGTCTCACAGTGTTGGTCAGTGGCTAGAGTTTGCACACTGAGCTTGTAAAAGTTGTTTCTTGTTTTATTTGAGATAAAACAAGAAACTTTTACACTCCAGTAAAACAGGCCTGTTTCTTTTCTTACTCAGCGAACACAGTTGGAGGATAAATGTTGCAATTCTGGGAACACAGAGTCAAAATCATGATCAGCATTTTTATAAATGGCTGCAAGTTGACCTTATGATTGTACTCATGTTGACTGGCATGATTAAGCTTCTTATCTTTAACTGTTTCAATTTAATGAAACCCAGATCTCTAATAAAGCATGCTTCAGGCACTCTCAAACAGATTAAACTGTGTAACGAATTCCCAGCAATCTTTTAGAGCAAAGACTCCAGAATTCAATTTGACTTTAAATGAAAAATTACTGGGGTTTTGTCAAAAACTGAAATTCTGAGTAACTTTTGCTCCTAGAATCACAAACTAACTTTGTACATGTTCTTTTTTTTAACGCTTTTAGTTTATTCTGTTGTCTATCATATCATATTCAGATATCAACCCATTGTTATAGCTTTGTAAACGTGTGTGGAGAAAATGATTGTCATCTTTATCTATATATGTTCACATGGGATTGTGTATGCATATGTGTCCACTCACCACAGGCTGTAGCTGTGTGCCGGGCATCATGGCGTTGGCGAGCTGCATCTGCTGGGCCAGCATGGCCATGTTTTTCTGCTGGATGAGGTTGTTCCTTCCATTGATCTCCAGCTGGGTCTTTAGGTGGGGCGGAGGATGCAGGTACTTACAGTTCTCCCTGGAACAGCGACCCTGATTGGGCGAGAGAGGAGGAGGAAGTAGGAGGAGAACGATAAAAAGAGGATAGAGACACGGGAAGAGGAGAATTAGAATAGTGTTTCCTTTAACTGCTGCCTAATGTAAAGAAGTAATGAGGCTTGACACAAGTTGCTGCCCTCCGATTTAGCAGGCACTGACCTAACATCCCCGACATCTGGGCCTGCCACTGGCTGCGTCGTAAAGAAGAGCGATCAGTTCTGCGTTCTTTTCCCCCTACGTGACCCGGGCTGTGCGTCTACTACCTTTACCTACTTTACTCCAGGTCCCATCGAGAGACAAATTAGTTTCAAGAGCGGAGATAAAGAGGATTAGCTTTCTATCTGCTTCTGCTAACAGATTGTAATACTCACGGAGAGAGAAAAGAAGACGGAGAGAATGATGCACTGTGCCACTGACGCTTTGGATACTTTACATTAAGTAGGAAGTATCAGTTCTAAATAATGTCAAATAAAAATGCAATCATATAACATTTTTAAACTGCAATTTTGTTAACTCAATGTGATATCTGTAAATCCCTTTTTTCTTTCTAAACAATCAATCCAAAACCCAAAGATTTTCATTTCAAAACGAGGACAATAAAATTAGGATAGCACTGATGCAACATTCTCCATCCAGACACCCAAAGCAATAATGTGTGGAAGCTGTAGGGATCTTTTATTATGTATAAGGCAACTTTAGACTTGAGGTAAACATTAATTTTCTAACTTTGTCGAACAAAATGTTACAAAAAAAATGCATGAATACAAATAGATATGCATTTTCTGAATTATGTACATTGAAATATATTGTATAAACTATATTATCTAATATTTTTTAAATCTAAATAATAATAAATAAAATATCTAGCTATTTGAGTCAAAACCGACCCAATTTAAATATCCGATACATCCATGTTAATGTAACACTTCCACTTGTGCTAAACAGGATGAGTTTTCTAATAATCATGTCTCTTTGTTTAACATTTATTCAGTAAAAATAAAGACAGAAAAGTAAAAAAGAAATTGAAATGGCTACAAGCTTTTAACCTGACCTACTGCTGCACTGATGAGCTTACTCCAGAGAGAAATTCAAATTCT
The DNA here is from genome assembly GCA_028566105.1 of Hypoplectrus providencianus. Taxonomy (NCBI): domain Eukaryota; kingdom Metazoa; phylum Chordata; class Actinopteri; order Perciformes; family Serranidae; genus Hypoplectrus; species Hypoplectrus providencianus. Next base: position 16,235,441 of record JAOWBC010001387.1, on the reverse strand, counting down.
CAAAGCCCCACGGCGTCCTACTACACTCTTCTCTACCCTCCGACCTTTGGAGCTGTCCCACTTGATGCTGGCTGTTTTACATGGCCCAGTGAATCACTATTGATCCCCTCCAAATTGAGATAAATGACTTGCGTGTCAATATTTTACATCATTTCAGTAGGAGAACAGGCCGAACAAGTGATGCTGGATCGATGCATGATTGGAGACTTCTGTGACAATAAACATAAACACATCATAGCACTTTATCTGATATTCTGCTCGTGTCTATAGGCAGTGCAGTGTGTCTGGGCGCTCCGAGCTGTGGGTGATTATATTCATCCAGCAGCCGGCAGCCCAAGGGGAGAAGGAGGGAATGTAATTTACACTCTCATAATGCCTGCTCCACTGAACACTCCCCCGGATAGGTGTAATATTTTAGATATCTCCTCCTCTTTTTTCTTTTTCTTTTACCCCCCCCTTTCTCCTTCATTCCCTCCTGCATGGATCCCCTATACGTCTAAAGTCCCATGCTGATATCTGTTCTCCTCATCATGAATACAGAGCAGCCGAGGTGCCGGGGTGCCGCTGTGATCTGTGTATGTGAACATGTATGTGTGCAGAATGTGCAAAGCACGGGAGTGCAGAGAAGTAGCTCCTAAGCTCACTCTGCCTTTGTCGCTTTCACTCTTTCTTCTTCTCTCGCCTCAATCTCATCCCATCAAAATGCACCCTCCCTCCGTCTCTTCCCATTACTCTTTTATATAAATCTATTTCCAGTGGATGGGGAGAACAACCATGCGACAACTCCACAGCACCACCTCCCATGGGGAATTAAAGGTTGTCTGTCATGCTACTGCTTATCTCTGGGAGATTACCTGCTGCCCATTGCAGCCCACTATGACACCTGCTTTCACAACCTAACACATACACTCTCCCACACTTCCTCTTTTCCTCCCTCCTCTTCACTTCTTTTCTTGTCTCGCCCTATCTCTCCATCTCCTCCCTTTATTTCCTCGTCCAGCCTGTTCTGCCTAGCGACAGCAGGAAAGATTTGTTTGAATTGGAGAGCAGCAGAATGTCAAGAGTTCTTGCTGCATTCTCATTGGCTGGGAGCGGGGAGTAATAGTACTCCCAGTCTGCGGATTGGCCTGGAGGCGCTCATTAACAGTGCTCCTAGTCTGGCTCATCCCTGTGTGGCTGTGACTATTGATCAGTGCTAATTGGTTAATGTCTTTTGATTTTCAAGGCACATCCCCCCTGGGTGACTAGACTGTAGCATGTCAACTCCAGCCGTGAGTGCCTGTGTGTCTTTGTGTGTGTGTGTGTCTGTGTGTGATTAACTGTGACAACAAATAGAACAAAACGAGCTTTCCATTTTGATGCTGGCCCACTTTGGTGCTGGATTCAAAGATACCACAAAAACAAGAATAAGGAAATTAGTGTGTAATTGACCAAGAAAATACTTTTTGTTTGTGTCTGGTAAGGGAATAGAGAGAGGGTGTGTGTGTGTGTATAGCTTATGTTAAGTTCTTGTGTCTCATGTGCTGCCTGCTGATTAAACTGAAAGTTGTTTTTTTTTTATGTTGCTGTACCCTGTAGCGCCTTGGGATTGCTTTGAACAATGAAAAGCCCTTAACAAATAAATATGATATTATCGAATTATTAAAGATGAGCCCTCAAGTAAAGGACCACCTTGTCCTAGGTTCACTTAAATTGGACTAACCTACTAATCTAATTTCTAATTTTCCATCTAAGTCCTGCCCCCAACACAACTCCTAATGAGTGCTATTTCAGCAGGATGTCTAAATAATATGATTATAATGTAATGATATAGTTATACGTTCTTTATTTTATGACATTTTTACATAATCATCGCATAGACATTTAATGGCACCCATGGCAATAAGTGACAAAAGTTTCTTCTTTTTCTTTTGGGTAGCCGACAGAGTAGAAACTGCTGAGCGGTCATGTGCGTGAAATCTTGCTATGTCAGAACTTATGCAGAAAGTGTCTCCATCTTCTGTTTATTGCATTTTTTTTAAACCACTTCAAGTGCACATAAAAACTTTAATGCACATTTTTTAAAAGTTCAAATTTTGGTGTTTCTGTCAAGCTCTTCTCATGTGATGTATAGAAATGTGTTGATGGAAACAAGACTAATGCTAGCAGAGAGCAGAAAAACAATGATGTGGCCAGACACCCAATCTGTAGTCCTGTAAAAGCAGCAGGCACCTCGTTCAGTCAATATTGTTACCTTGTTTGATGATAGATACTCAACAGAAAACCCTTACAACTATTACTTCTCCGTATATGTCAGGCTATGTCTCCAACATCATACTGGGAGTAAATATCAGCTGCACCACTTCCTTCAACATTTCAAATTTGTGCAATAGTATTTTTAAATTGAAATTTACCTTTTTCGAAGCAAGCTTTATCCCTAACATTTGAAAAAAACTCCAACCTTGTCTCACAAAACCATAATTAGCATTTAGCCGAAGCACATTTTATGATCAATGAATGAATGAAGGTTTGTCAGTTGAATCAGCAGACTGAATACAGGAATGCCCTTGCCCTGAAATCTGGTTTCAGAAAAGCCAGACAGAAATTAAAGAAGACTTGAAGGTAAGGAAACACGACATTATGATGGATCAAAAGAGCTTTGCTAGGGGAATGCTTTTTTGTTATGATGTTGATGGTGTTGGCTCTCTCATTTCCTAAAGGCCAAGGCCGGTGGCTTTCGTGTTGGTATCTGCTCTATCAGTAGTAGCTGTAGAATGACACAGTGGGGTGGAATCACTTATAATGAGTGCAATCTGATGTGGATAACTGTCTGATGTGGTATGTCTTTGAAAGAAATACTGTGGGTTGTTTTATCCCTTGAAGATAAGACACCACTGTGAACAAATTATCTTTTGGATTAAGGTGAAATCATAATTATTATGCTTGTAGTAATGAGGATTTGCCTCTCGACATGTTATCAGCTGCATTCAGAAAGGTCAGCACCTTGACTTAGTGCTACCCTTTTTGTTTTCGCCAATCGCCACTTTATTGGTTGCTTTGTTGTTGTTGTCTGAGCAATTCAATCCTGCGTGAGCGTGAAGCCGCCACGACCACTGCCTGCGATGTTAATGTCCTGTCTTCTTTCCTGCACCCCCCTTTCTTCTTCTGCTATTTTCCCCGCTGTCTAAACAGTGTCAGTATAAGTTAATGGTGAGCCCATCTGATCCACAGCAGTGCTCCCTCTGGCTACGACTGCATGACTACCAAACTCCACTCATGTTGACTCTGTTCCGCCTTCACCTGTCCGCCTGTCCTCCGCTGAGACGCTAATATGCTAACAGACTACCTTCTTCTGTCTCTAACACACCCTCTCAATTGCTCCATCTTCCCTCCTGTCTCTTCTCTGCCTGTTTCCCTGCCATTCAGGTGATTGTTCGAACTCGCCTGTTTTCACAGCAAGCCTTTGCACCGGGCAAATTATATTAGTTTGTCGTTGAAAGCTACAAAACAGCTTTTGACATGTCAGGGCAAGGTTTTTGGTAAACAGCCTCCACATATGGTCGTCTCATCACCGAATACAGATTCTGAAACTTGAACCAATTTGCTCCAGCCAGGCACTGGCTGTGGCCAAGCATAGTTTCTCTTGCTTTTAATTGGCAAGCCATTAAAAGAAAGTGAAGCAGCTGTCACTGCCCCACTCTTAAGTGTATGTGTTTGCATGTAGACGCTGGGGAATGAAGCATTCTGCACTTATAAATCACCTTGGCCTCATTACACCAGATACCTTTCAGCCATATTTCAGCTCCTGGACACATGCATACACACACATATACACACAGAGAAACACAAACACACCAAACACAGTTTCACTTTTCTTTTTAGGATAATATATCAAACACTGTGGGGTGGCATATGTTATTGATTCTTATTAATTTGGGAACAATAAAGCAAAATGAATACCCATGTGCCTATAAATGCATGGAAGTATGCAGACATACATAAACATGTCCTTACCTTGACTCTCTTCAATTACCACTGCGGCATTTTCACTGCAGTTTCAGGTATCACATGAGGCGAGTTTTGACCTCACATGGATTTAATCAGCATCACATAATCCTCTATGACAAGGTTACATGAGCGAGGCCGTCGATAAAAACACATCAGTAAGTCAGGACAGAAGGCACAGGATCTTCTGAACTCTCTATATGTCCCAACTACGTGTAATGTGAAAGGAGTAGTCATAAACCCAGAGAGAATCAAGCATTTTAGTGTCTTTCAGCTTGTTGTTTTGGCTCCAAAGACTAAAGCTTTACTGCTCTGACTTCAGTCATTAACACCCTCATCACACTCACAAAAATCATTAATGGTCTGGTGCTGGACTTGAACAGAGCTGAAAGCAGATAAATTATCTTACTTTACAGACACAGAATCATATAACAAAAAGATGCATCAAGTTCTGGTGTTTTTCCAAACCTAAATCACTTAGTTTTGCTGCCTAAACATAACCATGAAGTTTTGGTTTAAATTCAAAATACTATACCACAGGTCTGAAACTGTGACTCCCATTTGTTCCAATTGGAAATAATAAAAAGCTGCAGGACTTCAGAAGAATCAGGATTCATCGTATCTGTATTCTGCAGAAATGTACAATGCCAAAATGTATTCTGGCAACCTGGTTGCATAGTTTGTTAGCAGAGCAGGGTGTGGTAGAAAGGAGGAGAGGAATTGGAGGAATCTGCAATTGTAAACTAATGATTTACAAGAAACAGAGCACAGTTTTGGCAAAGATATTATTGAATTCTTCTGGGTTATCTTACAGTAAATAAATATACACAGCTGAGCAGATACCATAAAAAACTGTTAATCTTGATGCTGAGAAATAAAAAGGTTTCTGTCTGTGTCAAGGCAAATGTTTCTACACATTTTTCATCCATTTAGTGATCTATTTTCTGTCTTTCATTAACCTTCCATTGCTACTGCTCTATTCACATATTTTCTTTGTGACATCAGTGAAGCTTCCCCACCTTTTCATCATATTTTTCCTCTTTTCTCACAAATTTTGAGATAACCATATATATAACCATAACTGCTAAACCAAGAGTCAAAGCACTTCAGATGTCCAATGTTCAGTCAGATGTGTATGAAGTCACTGATGTGCTTGTGTGTGTGTGTGTGTGTGTGTGTGTGTGTGTGTGTGTGTGTGTGTGTGTGTGTGTGTGTGTGTGTGT
>JAOWBC010001387.1:16209189-16229024 GCA_028566105.1 Hypoplectrus providencianus | reverse complement strand
ACACACACACACACACACACACACACACACACACACACGTTAATTCAGCACATTTATTAAGCAATCTCTCCAGCTGCAAACCACTGGCTAGTGATGCCAAATGTTAGGAAGTAAAGCTGATGACAAACATGTTTTTTGGTTTGATCTTAACAGAGAAAAACAGTCTGTGTTCTCTGTCTTCTCCTTCCTCCGTCTCACCATGTGCCACTGCTAATACTAGATGTCTATATAAGTCTCATTATCTCTTTCCAATCATTTATCAAATGTGGAACACCCCTGGTGCATTAGTATAATAGCCTGGATCAGTTAATGACCTTAAAACCTCATTTAACTGGGCAGAGGGATAAGCCTTTGAGACAAAGACAAAGATAGATATGTGGACAGTACAATCACAGACGATGACAGACACAGCTAGGAGAAACTGTAACTGGAATAAAACAGCTGACCAGTTCACAGAAAAACAGTGCTCGGAAAGTGAGGGTCTTTTACGTCACAAATGACGCCAAGTCCGCAGAAAGCTTTTAGCCGCAGCGCTCAATTAGCCAAAACACCAATTACAGCCCCCAGAAGCCCCACTTAGCCTGGCAGTGTGTTAGCATGTTTTGGGTGGGTGCGGCTACAAAATCGTTAGCGCAGGAAGCTAATGATGGGGCAAAATCATTAGCCATCATGGCTAATGACAGCACTCTGCCCATGTAAGCTGGCTTGCTTCATGTTATCCACGATTACACATGGCTGAAACGGGCTGAAATGTTTCATGTTGAAATAATATTTTGATTTGTGTTTACTGCTGGTTATCAGTTTTTCATGATTAGTGGTGTGGTAGAAAATAACACTATCTATGACATTTATTAACCTCAATTTTGGGATATTTTGTTTTGAAATCTTGGGTTATTTGAGCTGAGGAAGAAGCTGCATGCTCCATGCCGTTGTCAGTCTTTCCAGTAATAGCTGCCCCAGATGTTTTTGAAATCTGTGTTAATATGTATACATAAAGAATGTATCTGCCGTTGGCTCATAGGTTCTTATGGCTGGTTCAGACTGATTGATGAATCTTTTGACTGATTCATCAGTTTTCAATAAATTGATGAATTGTGTAATTCACAAGTACCGGCGTTGGAAAATGAAGTGGAAACCCAAAAACCGTCAATGCTGTCTGCAGATTGATTGATACACATACATTTTATTTCTTCTCCCAACCAAAAAGCCTGGTTCAAGCCCAAGCCAACCCCTGAAACTAAATTTCTTTTGGATGGAAGCTGAGCACACATTAACACAAACAAACTAAAATGAATGGTTTCATCAAAAGGGTCTGGTGGCTACAGCAAAATGTATTTCAGCTACCTAAAAAGTCTGTTCTATTATTGTCAGATGTATAATGCTTTACATTGACTCAGCTTTCGGAAGCAGCTTACCTACATCTCCTTATGCTCAGACTGAGTGGTCAATCGCATTCTATAAACAAGGAGAGGAATAATGTTATGACGCTCAATTTCTGAATAACGAAATATTACGGTCTTCTATTCACCTATATTAATAAATATCCTACAGATTATGAGGAATGACGCAATGCTTGCTAAATGCATTCTTAGTTTTAAAAACTTGAGTGTTTGCTCCATTATTGTAATCACGGACAGTACTGCTTTACCAATTCAACAAATTAGGAAGAGAATTTGAGCTTTTGGTTTGTTATATTATGTGCTTTCACTGTCATTGCTGTTTTTTAATGTAAACAAACACTATGAAATATGTTTTAATCCCAAGTCAAATGCTCCATGGAAGTCAATTTAGGCAAACAAGTAGACATTGTGACGTGTTTATGCTTCCACTGCCATTGCTGTTTGGAGGTTACAACATTATGAATTAAGGGTTAATCCCTTCAGCAAAGTCTGCAGAATGCCTAATTTCCAAATGTGTGCATAAAAGGCTCAAAACTTGGGTCTCCTGCACTTGCATAATTCACAGTGGGCAGCCCTGAACCCTTGGGGATAGTTGCTGACTGCTCTCAAAGTGTATATCCCCTTTGGTCAGAAAAGTCAGCAGGAATGCTACGACCCAGCTCTCTGGGGGGAAAGGGGAAGGAGCATGAAACCAGATGGGTAAGGTAAAGGTTATTTATTGCAATAAAGTTTTTTATTGGATTGCCATAGGTAAATTAGATTTATGCTTAACAAAGGAGGTGAGGTATTAGATGTTATCATGGACCGTGCATGCTACTTTACATACATGCCAAATACTGGAAGGGCTTAGTTACAAGGGGCGGGGCCAGGCCGTGGGTGCAACAATTAGCATTTAAAAGAATAAAGGTGGTGGTAAAGGGATTAAATATAATGTCAAAGTCACCGAGTCAGCAGCAGAGTCTCCTTTTCATCTTTGCTCACTGTGCTCCTTTCACTGACCCGGCTGCAGCTGTATAGCCTAGACATTTTTCAGTTGCTTGTAAAATCTGCTTGAAAAGGCGGATTAAAATAGCTAAAATGAAAAAGTCTGCAGTGTCTCTGTCTCTCTCTCTCTGGGTGCAGTATAGGTGGCAAGTGTTGTCCTGGCTCCTGTGGGAATGTCATTGTAGAATTGTGCAAGGCAAAGTCTCTAATTAGCTTTGTTCTTATTAGGTCTAAAATACTATCTCCCCCTCTACACACACACTATGCCGCACACACACACATGCACACATATAGTGATGTAGAGAGAGCTACAGCCCTTGAGATCTGGCCCTTCTTCTCTATTTCTCTTTCAATTAACCCTCTTCCTCCATCCTCTATCTGTTCATCTTTTTCTTTCTGCCTTCATCTTTCCTTCACTCTCAGCTTAAGCGTTCTCTATTCACAATCTCTAAAGTTTTGTCTAATTCAGTTTTATCTCCCATTCACTGTGCCAAGGAGGCAGGCAGAGAGCAGACCCATTAAAACAGTCTTAATGGAAGACTGGTGAACAGGCACACAGGATTCAACAGCTTTTAGGCCTAATTATTTTCTGCCCATCTTTGCAGCGCTCATTCTGCAGATATATGGGCCTCACTGGCGGCAGGGAATAGATAGGGAATTTTTTACATCTAAACCCCCCCCCCCCTATTTTTGTACGTCTTGATCTTCGCCTATTTTCCTTAGATTGCTTCGCAGTCATTGCATTAAGTGTTCATCAAGAGACGGGCAGAATTTAAAAACTGTGTCATGCATCTTTATTCGAAGACTAAGTGAGAAAAAAAGAGAAAAGGAGAGGATGAAGTTGTGAATGAACAAAAGATGCTCGCTGACAAAGACTGGCAGCTGCCTTTGGTTTGTGCTGTGATCTTTAGCGGCTACACTGAGTGGCTCCAATGTGAAAACAAAAGACACTGCTGGCAACAGGCACGCTGCTGCCCTCGGTGTGTGAAAACTGCATGAGTGGACACAAACAACGAGACACAGCCGCATGAGTGCACAGACATTTTTGATCTGCCTGCCTCATATAATGATCTCAGGAGGGATTCAGTATCAAGTAGCATTATATATTTTTTCTCCCAATGAAACGAGTCCGGATCAGATGCGGTAGAGTCAGGAGGCTGGAATGTTCTATTCTATTCTACTTCTGATGAGTCATGGGGGACGTGGCAGATAATCACAAGACCACACCCTGAAGCTCAATAAGAGAAAGTTGTCAGATGCAAGTAGAGACATCTTTTCTTGCGTGCACACGTGCTACATATCTGCACTCGCACACACACGCTACTATTCTACTCCAACGAAGGGTGTCACTGTACTGGCATCAGCAGCTAGTGTCACTGCCTCGAGGTTCAGGCAGATAAGAGAGGATTAGCATTCATTACTCCATAAAGTGATGATACCCCCCGCAAGCACACACACAGCGATGCAGAGACACGCTCAGGGCACACACACATCGGGCGAATGGCCAGAATTCTTCTCCACAGCCACTGCACAGCTTTCTTTTACAGTACGAGACAACCCGTCAAAGCCAAAAACAAAGAGAAACAACAGTGATACAGAACTACAGCATGTAATCCAATGAACAACAACTGCAGCGCTGGAAAACCTTCAAAATAAAGCCTGCATCAAAAACTGAAAAACAAAACAAGGACACCAAAAAAAGGAAGATGAAAAATATGTGTCTTTCAGAATTTGATGCAAGATGAGTCTTTTTGAGGTCGTTTTTTTATTATTATTATTTCCTGATGTTTTCATGCTGCAGTGGAAACCATTAAGTCTAGTTAAAGGCACAATGTTTGGTTTACAACACTAAAAATGACCAAAGACTGTCAACAAAATCTGTTGAAGTGAGAGTTTTGACAATAGGTCACTTTTTCCATGTACTGTTTTTCAGATATATCAAGTAAAATTAGCATGCTAACCAGCTTGGCCCAGTCCATCTGGTTAGCAGTGCAGCAATTCTAGCTCACACCTAAAACGAGACTTAAGAGGCTGGTTTGAAAGTTAAATTCCTGGAGTGTTTAGGTCCATCTCTGCTGAGACTACTCACTCAGCGAACAATAGGCAGCATGATGTGAGAGGAAGCAGAAGCAATGAGGCCAGCCAAGGTCAAGGCCTGGCTACGAGTGACTCACATTAACCTGCCAGACGGCATCTTTCTTGCATATAACTGGTGGATGACATGAGGCTATGAATTACAAACCACCACACAGAGAGCTGTGATATAATGATACCAGAGACAAGACTTCATGAAAACATCCCTGACAATCACAGGTCATGTTGTAATGGATCCTATTGTGATTTCAAAAAAGACCAGCCCTGCAACACTATGAGTGCTCACTGTCTTGCCTTACATCCCTCTTACTAAATGTTCTTGCAGTTTGACGTTAGGGTCAAAAAGCTTATTAAAGGTTTTTTTCTCAACTGGCTGGTTAGCTCAAGGTGGAAGTCCTGGGGCTATCAGTAGATTTGACACCACCATTTTGGTGGATTGGTAAGAAAATGGTGAAGGTTGCTGATTGGTTGCAAATTCAGGGGCTACGAAAAACGTATACATAAGGTCTCGTGTTGTTTAATCGTGGATAATAAACACGTTTTTAGGTGCTATGGCTGCTTTTTGCCAGATTCTCCAAAGGTGACAAGTACACCCAATGACCCAATGCGGCAACATGACACTGTTTCATACAGGGCACAAGGCAGCATGCTGACCAATCCTATTGTTGCAGTGGGTAACTTGTTCTGAACTGCAGTGGGGTTTTTATCAGTACCATTCAGACCCCACACCAGACAACACATCCTTCTGTGAGTCCTCTGTGCTGGGCTGTTGGTCTTTTTGAGTAAACTCCACCGGGATGGAGGTGAGACTCTCTTGGAACATCCTCATAGCAACAGTTTGATATAATGATCAGTTTAATTTTGAAGTAATTGAGATGTCCATTCTGTGTCTGTACACTTTACATAATCTTAAACAGTATCATCACTGCCTTCAGCTAACCCTGCACTGCTAATTCAAGGTGAAATACTGGCCTCTATTTTGTCAGAGCATGTGGCCACTAAATTTAAATTGCACCTTTAGATTTAAAAAATCAGTCTTCAGCACTGCAGATAGCCATTCACCATTCCACGTTCTCTTAAAAAGAGTAAGAGTGAGGGACAAAGAGACAGAATAGGCAGAGATAGAGTCATTCATAGGTTAAGGATATGTATTTTTGGCACGATACATCATGTAGAAAAGCATGACACAGTGTGTCTTAATTCCCTCCCACACACACACAGACACACTGCGCGACAGAGAAGAGGGCCATCACCACATAGCGCTTCCGGCTGCACACTCATCCACATCGATCCACATTGATCAAAGTCGGCTTGTACCACTTCAGCAAAAACGGGGTGATCACCTTCCCTAAGCCTCCCTCACAATGGCCTCATCTGCTGTCAAAATGCCAAGTACTGTATGTTATAGCAGAAGTTGTACCGTGAATCGGTGTGTAGCAGGGGCCAAAATCTAATTAAAAAGAGGGAAAGGTCAGATGAAAATGTGAACAAATTTGACTTAAAATTGAATCGAGGTTACACTTAAGCTTACATTATTTGTTTTCCATGAACACTAAGGCTCTGATGGTAATCTCTACAACATTTTAGATCGCATATTTTATGACACATATTCGACTCTAGACTTCAAATATCAGCAGGAACGCTGCAGTTCGAAGCAGCACGGTGACAGACAGAGTGCTGTCGGCAGACCCAACACAACACAGCTGCTGTATCTCTCTCTGATGGCTGAGCCTGATACTGCTGTAATCCAGTTAAAGCCTTTTGAAGAATCACAATGTCCAACAGCAAGCCCGGCAACATGCACTATAACAATAAAGGGATATTACAGACATTCTTCAATCTTGCATGCGTTGAACAGACGACTGACACGACTCCGGTTCACTTCCACTCTCTCCTCCTCTGTTATTACTTTCTCTCCATCCATACGCCATCTATCTGCTGTTCTTTCGTCTCCATCTGTCCATCACTGTCCATGTTACACCATTTGATGTCTCTGCACCCATCCATCACTCTTTCACCCTCTTACACTCAATTTCATCGCTGCACAGCCTCTTTTCCTCTCTGGCTATAATCTGCTTGTTGACACCACCCGTCTTCCTGTCCCGGACTGCAGACACATTCTTTGCAGAATATTTTACTTTGTGATGATGCAATTACAGATACAGGTATTTCTGCAACCAAATTGGCTCCTTGGGTCATTTCATAGTTATTTTCGTTCTTACTGCAGACTTGCATGACTTGCATGTTTTAAGAAAAAGAAATCCTCATTGCTATAAGACAGTTACACAGAGCTGATGTATTAACTTTTGCAGAAAGATAGCGAGAAAGAGCACGCTGTAAGCAACAAAAAACATCCGCTCCATAATGGTCATGAAGGATCAATATTGCATGGAGACAAAGTGCTGCTAAACAGTGTGGTTTCTGTTAATTAGCACTTCTCTAACGATCTCTCTCTCTCTTTTTTCTCCCCCTCCTTACCTCACTTCCTTTTTTTCTGTACTTCCCTCCCACTCTCACACTTTATTGCTCCTTTCCATTAAAACCCTTTCTTTCCCCAGCTTCATCACTTGTTCACTGCTATGTCTTAGTCTGTTGATTCTGCCCTCCTAACCAATGTTCTGTCTCAGCAGAGAAAACAAAAGGGAGAGGAGGTATCTGAGTTCTTTTCATAAGCATGATAAATATCCCACTCTTGTGTTTGCGGCTGATGGCTCTCAAGGATGAGATTTAATGAACCTCTCATCCAACTCTGATTATTTTCTAATTAAAGGAGTGAGTGATGGGGGCAACGAGTAAATTCATGAATGCATGTTTATAACTGCAGGGAGAAAAAAATTCAACAACAAACATGGTAATGACAGGCGCAGAGACAGTCGAGCCTGGTTTACCGCACTCCCTTGGGACTGCAGATCGTTTTGCAAAAAGATATGTTTGCAAAATTTAAACACATTACATGTGTAAAATTATATTATTTTTATATTGTAAAATATCAATGCATCTGGTGTTAATATAAACATGTTTTTAGTTGCTTTAATTAAGCTGGTTGCTTCATGAGCCGAAGCATATTTTTCATTATGTAGAGCAATAGGTTCGGGGATTATACTATAGCATTTCTGAAAGTTAGGTTTAGGGTTTCAGTTACATAATGATGAAGTAAACATGTCAAGTGTCAGATTTAAAGTAACTTGAACTCACTTAAAGGTAACTAACTGTCCTTTTTCAATATTTTAGCATCATGTCCCCAAACATTCCTGAATCCTAACCAAGTGCAGCAAGTCCATGACCATAACCACACACTGGTCTTAGACTCTACAGCTACCATCAAGGCTTTATTAGGATGTATCTTTTTGAGCTATGTGCTAACATCAGCATGCAATGATAATGCTAACATGCTGCTGTAAAGAAAGAAATGCTGACCACATTTATCTTTTTTGTTTCGTGTGTTAGTTGATTGATGAGGATTAGTTTTGCATGAATTTTGCACACACAGGAGTGTTGTAGTTAAGTGTCGTACAAGGCGCCCAGCTGCAAAGATATCTTGCTGGACCACCAATTAAATCCATCATTTACCTCCAGCTGCAGTGTAACCAGAAATTGAGTCCCTGTTCACCCATTTGGGAGCGTTAGCAGCCACGATGTTGTATGCATTCATGTGGATGCAGCCGTTTTCCAATTAAGTCTCCACTGCATCAATTAGTTTAGTCTTGTGTCAGCTGTGCGTCTCCCTGGCAAACCGTCGATGTAACCTGCCAGTCCTCACTGATGTAGTAGCATGTAATTGCCACATCCCTGTCCATGTGACTGTCATCGTTAGCAGGTCATTGTGCTTTGAAATATAGTCTCTGCTACTTTATTTACAATAAACTGCATGTGTAATTGTATGTGAAGCAATTTGCATTGTGTTTAATACATATATGATATAGCATTTTTTTATTTATCACTTAACCATTTTGTTTTTAATAATATATATAGTTAAGCCATTTGAATGATATCATTTACACTTAAATTGTTAATTATTTACATCCCTAATTTCGACATAATCCAAAGCTTTGGACAAATTAATATATATGACCCTGTGATCGTGCTACATGAAAAGTTAGGGGATTACCATAATACTATAAACCAAGGGATGATATAAGTCACTAGGATTCAACCTCTTAGAATCATGAATGTGGTACTCCATCTGTGAAGAGCTGACAGACTTCATCCCGCCTAGAGCCATGCTGCTAGTCTCTCAAAAGGTTAACACGAATACATACGTCAATTCACACTGTTAATCACACCTACAGGCAATTGTTAGTCAAAATTGACCTAACCTACACGTTTATGGACTAAGTAGGTAGAAACATGCAAATCCACAGTCAGACAGTCAGTTCTGGATTCGATCATTGTAAAGAGACAGTTGTAACCACTGCACCACCAGGCCAGACTATGCAGTGTGTTTAATCCAAAATAAAAACACGTCTGCCCTTTGGTTTCACTTTGATCATCCAAACTCTCTCCTGTCCCATTTTAATTTTCTCTGTTCCATTACGTCATGCATTGAGAGCTATCGTGCAATGTCTTCCATAATGACACACGCATACATAATGAATTCAGAATGCCCAATAACACAGCAGTGAGCGACTCGCACAGCCTCCAAATTCCTGCCTGCTGCAGCCTGCAATACCATTAACCAGGCACCAAAGCCACTCTAACGTGATTACCTACCTGAGGTGAATGCTCATGATTTCACAGGACCCTCTCTGCTTTACTGAGATCAGTGTCTGCGTATGTGTGGGTGACTGCAGACGGGAGTAACGGTTTGTTTGCTGTTCGTGTTGATTTGTGTGTTTTTGTGTTCAGGGTTGAAAGTGAAGGATTACCCTTCAGAAGTGCGACTGTATAGCGCCTGAACTCCTGAAATCAGTTGAAGAGCAGAGGGTCAGGGACGGATCAAGCGGACGAGGAGACAGAAGAAAGGGAAGACATATGTAGACAGACTTATGGCGTTGCCGAAAGACGGAAGTGGGAAAGCAAGTTGGCAGACGACTGGCTGTCCTGGAGTGAATTAATGCTCCATTGCTCCCACTCTCCATCTACTTCTCCCTCCACCCCCATACACCTTACTTGCCTGCAGTCTAATTTAAATGTTTGTTTATCCGCATCACTCTCAAAGAATTACAAATGGTGTGCTTTAAAAGCAGTTGGAAGGCTGAAAGTGTATGCGTGTGTGTCGTTGTAGTTGGGGAAAGATGCAGGGTTAGATTGGTGAGTTCGGGAGGGGGGTGAGACAGACTAACAGGAATGGATCAGGCCATAACTGATTAGATATTCTGTTCACAACAGCAGTAGCAGCAGGAGCAGCAATAGCAATGGGACATCACGACTCAGCAAGCAGAGATGCTGATATTAGCTTCAGACTGACTCCACGTCCAAGACCCTCCAGCCCTGTACGAAAAAACAAACGCAATGCCAGAGAACTATCTTTGCATGTACAGAGTTGTAGTTTGAGGCTAAATTAATGGGATGGTAATTGAAGGATTAAAAGCAAAAGAATGAAGGGTGCCAAAGGGTGAAAGAGAGTCGATTGCATGTGGCGGGAGGCACTATTCCTGAATGCCCTTGTATGTATTTTGGCTCTGATGTTGTTGTGTCATGTCTCCATGCTGATGCAGCATGTTTAAAGATGGATGTGCGTGTGTTTGTGTGTCTATGCTGAGGCAGCGTATCCACAGATGGATGTAGAAATTGTGGCCTCTCTGAGGACAGAGAGACATTTAGAGGAGACGTTTCAAGGGAGGACTTGCTCATGAAAAGAGCCAGACAAAGTTAATAGCTGCTGGCTGTGTGTTCAATGCTTACTTCATGGCAATGAGCTAATAAAAGCCTCCTTTCATAATGTCCTGTGTAGGCTGAGATATGTGAGAAATCAGATATGGTATATCTTATTTAGTTAGGCCCAAAATATGTATTCTATAAATGGGTCTGCAGAGTGCTGGATGATAACAGTTAGAAGGAGTACACCCACTTGCTAACTCTAATATTTCTGAGCGTCTCTTAGACCAATAATACCACTTTACAAAAACAGCGAGGAGGATACTCAAACACACTCAAGCACTTTAAATGTACCATTCAAATGTGATTGATTTGAAGTCAAACTGAAATTGTAGGCAGTTTGTATTTTAAAATTAGTCTTTCTTTATTGTTGATTTTTACTTGTTGATAATTAGTTTTAATGTATTTTTTGCAGTGACAGTGGCCATCTATGCACATGTTCTTGTGTGTGAATTAGGTATTAGTTCTTACATTAGCAACCAAGCTGTTACTTTCTGCACTGTGCACATCACTATTGTTTGTAACGCTGAAGTAAATCTTGACCGTAAAATACAATATAACATGTCTGACAAGTAAAAAAAAGTCCTGAATTGCCCTTTAACCTCAGCAGTGTAAATTACACATGCATATACTTGTAATTTATATAGTAAGCGTACAGAATAGGGATGAGTATTAGCAAGTATCTCACAATACGATATGCATCAAGCTACACAGGTCACAATATATTATTGCAATGTATTGATATAACCCGATATCTCGATGTATTGCGATGCATTACATAGTTTACTCTGGAACAATCTCAATGATGTATCTGGAAATCCCAATATTAATCAAAATTTAAAGTAATAATTTAGAAAAAACTGTTTGATTAAAAAATTTATTTATTTTTACTTTTGTTGTTCCTTCAATCTGAATAGAATAAACTTCATGAAACATATATCTAGATTTTATAGAAGGTCAAAGTATTGTGATACATTGCTGTATCGATTTTTTTTCGCAGGTCTATTACAGAATGCATATCTTTAAGAATATACATACATATAGAGAGACATGAGCAATCCACCTTAAAACAGTTTCTGAGTCAATGTCATCATAACCTTTTGTGTTTTTTACATTCAAGTACAGACTTTACAGATTTGAGGGAAAGACACCACTGCTTATAGGATCAGCAATTGGAAGAGACTGTCTGAGTTCAGGTACTGGAATCTGTATCAAGTAGAAAAAGTTGAATCTTTTAGCATATGATCATATTCACACAGAGCTCACTTAATTTAAGAACACGTCTTTTTTTCTGTTTGAGCCTTATTGTCAACCCCGAGTCAGCATTGTTCATGCACAAAAGCAAGCTTTTAATTAATAAATGGTCCCCATCGTGGATACATTGGGCCATTGTCCTCACATTGCTGTCTGGACAGGAAAAGTGAGGCTTTAGAGGGCAATAAAGTTGAGATTGCTTAGATGCATCAACCTACAGCTCTGGTGAGGATGCACATAGTTTCCATACATTGTCAGATATTGCCGTCTCAGAGAAGAAATAGTTTAAACACGGATGCCCTTAGTGAACCCTGTGGACCAAAGTCTGACGACACAAAACAAGGACAGGTAAGCGGCGTCAATCATGGAAGTAGTGGACCACAGTATGGGGAACAAAAAAAAGCCAGAGACAAACAAATGCCTCACCGAAATATGAGGGGAAGCGACAAAGAAAAAAAAAGATAAAAATCACTGTGTGTGAAATGGAAATGAAAGTGTCTGGGATGCCTGTGAGAGGAAAAAAAGAAGTGGGGGGAGGAGGGGGGTGTAGGATGGGTTGAGTAGAGACAGATTAACAGAGGTAATGAGAGGATAGGATGAGAGTGGAGAGCATGACAGTGGAATACAGATACAGAGCAGATTAACACTGTTGGAGTACGTTTCCCTTTCAAAGAGTTCTTATCCAATACACTGCATCCCTCTGTGCACTGCGCACTCACACACACATACACACACCTCTACTTCTGTTTTCTACTGGGCTCTCATCTCAATACATATTGCCTTACCTTTTTCTCCTGTTATCGGTTCTCTTTGCTTTCCTCTCTCTCTCTCTCTCTCTTGCGCTCACATTCTACATTTATTGTGTCTTTTCAAGGACTCTAAAGTGCACTGTACTGTATATGTAGGTCACCATACATCGCTTATCTCATGTTTGAGTGGCAGTGTCGGTGTAATATGAAAATGTACAGTATGTTGGGTTGAGTGTGTGTGTGTTTTTCTCTGTAGAACACAGCCTGTAATTGATTACTCTGACAGCAAAAAGACTGCTTATAACTCACACGCAGTGAGTAGCAGTAAACCATAACTTATGTGAGGAACATATTTCAGAACATGGCGCATTGATTGAAATGCCGGGATTTTACGATGCATACTGTATATAAAAGTAATTCAGTGTTGTTGCTTCAGAGGGTATGATAATGTTGGTTTTTTTTAAATCTTACATTATTTATTATGGTTCTTTTGGGAATTTTGAACAAATATAAAAATAACTTTTTTTTTATTACAGAGTGCTTCTCTAATAATGTACCAAATGGTAGGCATGTATTCGTCTTTTTTTCTTCTTCCGTGTTTACATGCCTGTGTTTGTATTTGATTAGTCATTACACAAAAGTAAATTGGTAGGGACCAAAGCCACACTTTCGCCCACTGATAATGTTTTCAAATGGTGAAATAAGTTCTACCACTTGGCATCACATTTTTTGGCATCTGGGGAAATTGAATGTCTTACTCATGGACCTTTAAGAAAATGTCTTAAAGAGACACTGGCTCTGCTTTATAACAGCCATTATACCCTTGAACAGCCTGTTTAAGGTGATTATGAGGACAAAATACGCAGCAGTTTCACCATAATGACACGAAGGAACGCCCTGTGTTTTTGCAATAATAAGTTCACTGATTCTCAAGGACATGTGGCATCACAAACACAATGTTCACCTTCAGGATAATGTCATGCATAACAACACCCAAAACTGTGCTAAGTCTAATATAAAGAGCACCAAGTTTTCATTAAGCTCCAGCAATAACAGCACTGTTATAGAGCTTTCAGCTGAGGACAAGGTGCTGGAGTGTCTAACAGTGGCCAATAAACAGGATCTGAACGGCATCTTTGACGTCAAAGGGTGACTAAGTGTTTTGTTAAATGGCCAAGAAGCCCGGAACAGCATATGTCTGGTCAACTGTATACTTTCCGATTCTCTGATCCAGTCTTCAGATGACACCTTTAAGCCACTGCAGGTGTGAAATTAACACCCCTGGGGCACAAAATATAAAGCAAGTTTGTCTTCAGTTAATAAAAGTCAGGCACTTGGATACCGTTGGAGGCAGAAACATTTCAGTTCTTCAACTATAAAACTGGTTCTCTGTCGTTGTTGAACTTTTGCTTTGTTTTTTGTTAAACATTTTGTCTGAGAATGAGCCAATCAGTTTAAATCGCTACATCATCAAACACATTGTTTACAGGCTGTTTAGTTCACATGCTCAAAACTAATTTTTAACTTTTTAATTTACTTGTTTTCTCATTGAGTAAGAAGAATAAATTACCGGTTTATCACCAGCATTACATGTATAATGGTAAGAAACATAAGGCAATATTTAACTACAAACAGACTGCTGAGAATGTGACTGTGTACTGCAAGATTAGTTTTTTCAAACCACCCAGCTTTAGCAGATGAAATAAGGTATCTACAGCATAGAGTATATTTAGCTTTTCATCATCCCTGAAGAACAAAAGTTATGACTACTAATTTATATCAATGACCACTTTGAAGTTTCTTCTTGTACTGTTGTTGTCTTTGAAGCAAGTAGATAAGTGCATTTGTAATTCCTGAGTGGGCTTGTTAGACTGCATGTTAACACTTAGTTAGAATCTCAGTTTGGGCTAAATATAATCAGAACAAAAAGACAAATATTTGTAGAAAGAGAAACAGCAATTAGAGCAACCACTCCCCAAACTAAAACCAAATTCTTCATATGTATTCCTGATATTAAATATTCCCAATAGGAAAAATAATCAACAATGAATGGATGCAAACTTTGACAATGTACCATTTTGGTAGCTTAGAGGGGTCATTTCCCCATCCAGCATCTTCGTGTTAAATACTCTTCAAGCAGATAAGGGTTATTACAATTTCAACAAAAGAATGAAAATTGGAGGAAATGAAGTGGAAATTCAACCCACTGAGGCGATTTCAGCATGGTCATCAGTAGCCAGTCCATCATACTGTAGTGGAGCTCCAGTGGCTTTCTGGCTCACTCCTACCTGTTTCCCATCACAGCCTAAATGGTGTGTTTATTGTATTTCGTCAGCCTAAATACCCCCAGATTTGCTTTTTATTCAGTTAAAATGAAAGCAGCTTTGTCTCCAGCTGCTAATAGCAACAAGCTGCTGAATTCCTGTGGCATGAGCCAAAAGGACAATCAAACAACCCATTTTTGAATCTTTTTCTTTAATCATAGGCAGTTGTCCAACAATTTAAAAACTCATTGTTTGTGCCTTTAACAACAAGCCATTCTCACTTATTTTATGCAAACGCTATTGCTGTCACTTTTAAACAGCCGGAATAACTCTTTAGCCATAGACATATTGAGGACCCCTACAGACTCTCAATTGTGGTTAAAATTGTGATTACATGCAAAAGTTCTTGGTTATGTTGAGGCAATAAAAAAGTTTGGCTGGGATTTGGGAAACATTGTGATATGGGGTAACAAAGATTCTGTTTTTGGTCATTTTAAACAAGACATGAACAACAGCCTCATCTCCCTCCACGGACTTTCTCGCTCTTTATATGATGTCCCCTGATTAAGCAGCGCTTTCCTGGAGAGGACAGCCTCCACTTGTTACTCTGACTCTGCAAAGGTTGATGATTAAACTAACGTCTTCATGCTATAAAACGTCATTATGATTCAATTCAATTTAATTTATGACTAAAAAAGGATGCGTACACCATATAAAAACCTTGTAAAGTAGTACTACGTATCCAGACAGTTTACTCACATCCTTGTCACGTCAGATACCATTCCAGACTGAGAGGGTCAGTCTCTCTGTAATATCAGCCAATCCTACCGACTCCCTGGGTCTGACTCATTTCCTGTTCACCTCTATCACTCCATCCTCTGTTACGTCAACCAACAAATGGAACTTTCCACTGTATTCACTCCAGACAAACACTTTTTTGAGACAACACTGAATGACTAAATGAAGCATATGAAATAAACACATCTACATGAATCCAGAACAACTGGCAGTGACTAACAAAGTACATTTCAAGAGTATTTGAATACACACAAAAAAGACATCCTATTTCGACCGCTACGTGCTCTCCTTTCCATTCCTATCCTTTCCCTTGCTTCGCTTTCCTTTCATTTCCCCTCCTTTCCCCGCATACGGACAGGAATGAAGGGCAGGTGGTGTGACACATTGTCCAGGAGTGCACAGCCACGTGTACCACTATCCATCCCTTTCCACCCTTTTTTCTCTCCACATCCTCTTGCCTGTCCCTCCCTATCCCCTTGCCCCTCTCTCCATGCCTGGCTATGTATTATGAATTCATCTGCAGATAAAGCAGATCTATCATTCTGTCACGGAGGCAGGGAGGGGAGGTAGACTGTGGAATGCCCTGGCACTGAGAGCAGGGAAGGGCGCTGAGCATAGTGCTACGCTTCCTCGCACATTCCCTGCTGCGCCTGCTCCCACCCTCCCAGGCTCAGCCTGCATGTCTGTTTTCATGATCCATGCAATGCCCCTGCAGCCCCCCTTCTCCATCCCTGTCTTACCTGTACCAACCAGACCCGCCCAAGCTATGGGAGCTCAGACCAACCAGCCCAGAACTATAATAACACAGTGTCTGGTTAACAAGAAATCCCCCCCCCTGGTTATAAACAGAGGTAAGCTGTGGCCTGGACTGGCTTGACTGACTTCCAGCTCTGCTCTCCAGTTACACTGAATAACACCCTGCTGGCCAATCTGATAGAAGACAAATTACAGGACATGTACACAACACGGTAGACAGAACTCAAGGATCCAGAATCATTGAGCTCACTTGAGCCAAAATACTCAGATGGACTGTAGTGATATCTCTGTATCCAACACATATCCACAATCTGGGAAAATGAGGCAGCAGGCAGAAATGCCAAAGTGTGAGTGTGTCTGTGTGACATGTGGGTATGTGACTTCTATGCTGCATACGTACATGTACATATACTTGTCTTCATATACAATAGCACAGAAGGCCAGTGTTTATGCTTGGCTCGCAGCCATGACACATGGTGCCACAGCTGACCCTTTACACACTCTCCTCCTGTAGTAAATTAAAAGTGTGACCAGATGTATTCACAGTGTATGGGCAGCCACAACACTGTCATAGCAAACACATTTTAAAAAAAAAAAAAAAGAAGAAAACTATAAGGTTATTTTTTTTTAAATCAGCTTTTCTTTAAATTTTTCATACATTAATATCAGCAGACACTGACAGCTTGTTTATAACCAATGGAGGTTTTGTTATGAGTTCAGTTTGCTTTTGGATTACGGCCGGATCCTTTATCCTGGTGGAAGGGTAAAGCATGGGCCATGATAGAACTGTTTTATTTTGGAGCAGATTCAAATCACAGAATATACAAACTATTTTTACTTTTGTTAACATTGCAAGATAGGACATGGCCTTGGCAGACACTGCAAATGCCCTTCTAGTTTGATTTGTTTTGCTATTCATGGCAACAAAAGCACGATTAATGACTTTAGGTTACCTATTTGTCAATGCTGACTTGAAGCATCAAACACATTTTTCCTTACATTTTTACCCAGAATGGGTCAAGGGATGGCGATGTTGGTTAATCAGTACATAACTTTGTTCCAGATCAAAAATATGTAAAACATTAAATGGATTGCTAACAGACTTTTTGCAGACATTCATGGTGTCAAGAGGGTAAATGCTATTGATTTGCTGAGTTTTTCTTAGTGCACCAACATGAGATTTGTGTTTTTTGTTTTATGTCTCAAGTTAACTCTCATTCATTTCACACAGACAGGTATGCCCCTGTCAGGATAAACTGTGGCGACACTGAAGAGCCTCTTTCTTTTCATTTAGCACCATCATAACCTCTAGATTTTAGTTTATTGGATATTGGGACCAAACATCTGCAAAATCATCAGCATTCTCATAAGCCTCGGCTGTACTTCGATTTTACTTTTAATTAGAAAGGTTTTCATGCTAAATATCAAAACTGACATGTTAAAGACTATATTTTATATAACTAACAACCTCACAAATTAAAAAAAAGCATTGGACTCAGGATCCAAACTGCAGTCTGCCGTGTCAAAGTCCTTTCAAAGTACTTTTCTGTTTGCTCAAAGCATTTTAGAGAAAACTTAAATACTGCCAATATTATGCTCACTGGTCCTGTTTTGTCCAGTCCAGGAAGTGCCTTAAATCTTGGACAGCAGCATATGTCAGGGACAGGGTTGGCTGACACTTACTGTGACAAAATGACATAAAAATCTAACTCTGTCATTATTGAAGTGTGTACCTGAACTAAACGGAGGGCGTTTCATTAGTCTATTGACACTATAGATGTTCTAATCAGCTGTGCCTTTGAGCATCAGGAAAACATTTCTTGCCCCAGTGAATATGCAGTGTTCTGTAATGAATCCCGTAACATATATTTTTCTTGTCCGTCACAAGCTCTTGACCCAGTCCATTCTATTTTCCTCCCTCTTTCCATCTTCGCTGCTGTTTGATTTTTCTTCCCCCCCTGCCTCTGACACAGAGAGAGGAGCTGCATAGTGGGAGTGTGTTGTCCCAGTGCCAGGGCAAAAATAGACAGTAAATTACAGAGCCTTCTGAGAACACCCCACTGTGCTGCATGACCTCAAAATAACACACACAGACATACACTCGCAGACTCACATACAAATATGAAATACACAGTGTGCTGCCCTACTTCTATATTTCTCATTCAGCCTGTTGATGTGACGATCACACAGAAACTTTCGCAATGTGCCAGCTGACAGTCCTGCGCTAAAGTTATGTGCCAGGGAAGGAAACTCTGAGTCTGATTCACAGATGTTAATGTGATTACGGCCTCATCTCAGCTTACCAAGACACACATGCACACTTTAAAAAAAGTATTTATACACATATGTATTTATCCCATTGCCATGGCTTAACCTTGTGGCTTCAGAGAGCATATCTCACTTTTCCTGGCAACTCACTACACACTACTGTGGCCTGCATCAAAACCCTGTATCACTAACTCCACCTTCACTTTAGGTCTAACGAGTTCTGGCATCCCTAAAACCCTAAAATAGAAACATCGTGAGGACAATGCCTGTCAACACTGCACACTAGCAAAAACAGAAGACAGGGCAGTGATGAATGAACGTTACAGGTGTTTGTCATACTCACCTTGAGTGAGTCAAAACAAGCAATGACTCTGCCGTTTTCCACTTGACAGCTCTTGGCAGGGTGGGCGAACTTGCACTCGCTGTCCGGTCGTGAACACGTTCCTCTCTGGAATTCCCGACAAACCTCCAACGTCAGCCACTTTGTGTCCCGTATCTGTGTCACATTCACCGCCATTTTCAGCCAGGCAGGAGGGGGGGGTTACGAGGAAAAGATATCCAGAAAATGCAATTATGTGCGTGTCTGTGTGTTTCTAATGACACTGGGGCAAGCGATGAGAAGGAGTAGGTAAAGGACATGGGAAAAAGTGTTTTTTTTAAGAGGTTTTGTCCCCAGCGTCTGGTTCTGAGGTGCAGCCTGTGAGGCCTGGGACTCGCCTACCACCTGCGGCCCATCCTAAGAGTCTGTTTGCGGCTGCGATCGGAATCCTTCAGCGCCTGTCACCCAGGGCCCGGGCTGGTGACGGCCACAGGGGTTTGCTTTGTAATCTCTCTCTCACGTTCGCTCTCTCTCAAACACACACCGGTCCCGGCTATCGCCTCGCTCCTCGGCCGAACTGTCAGACGAGATGAATGGCAAAACACATTATCGATTGAGCTGGCCCATGATGAAAAGATGCAGGCCTGGAGGAGAGGAGGAGGGAGGAGAGGGAGAGAGATGAACAGCAGGAGAAGGATGAGGAGGAGAGGGCTGGTGGAGGGGACAGCGAAGAGACAATCTCTTTCCGCTTACAGGAACCGATAAAAGCTGTCTGTCTTCAGAATCAGGCTCTCTCTGTAGGGGAGGGGGTGGTGGTTGACTTCCACAGGGGAGGGCTGAGTGGCATGGATGGAGAGAGGTTTGGCTTGCAGACGGAGCAGGAGATGGAGGGAAGAAGGTACGTGTCAGTGGTGTGGAGACGGGCTCAGTGGACGGGGTTGGCAGTCCTCGGGCTTCTGGTGGGGCTGGCAACTCTGGCAGACATGGACAGGCACAGAGGCAGAGATGGCTTCAGTGGAGCCAAACAGCCACAGGGGTCACCGAAAGAAGGCACTTCTCTCTGTGGAGAAGGAGGGAAGAGTGTCAGTGGAGCAGGGCTTCATGCACACACACCGACACACACACACACACA
>JAOWBC010001387.1:16190891-16204398 GCA_028566105.1 Hypoplectrus providencianus | reverse complement strand
ACACACACACACACACACACACATCATTAGAAGAATAGAGAATAATATCGTAGCTTAACATTTTGTCCCACTTTGTCTAAAATAAAAAAAAATGCATGCAGCAAAGAAACATCTTCACTAACTTGATGACACATGAAAGCATCAATTTGACAATGCAGGGGGAGTATACGCATGTCAAAAATTTAAAATTTTTACATATGATAATATCAAAATAAGTAAAAAAAGGGGGAAAAAGGGGGCATTTATTGTTCCAACAAAGTCAGACAGTTGAATTTAGCAACTTCATAATCTCCAAACAGCCTGCGCATCACTTTCTAGTTCCCCCTGCTGTGTCGATAGGTAGGTGAAACATTTGTTCATTTGAATTTGTTGTGTCTCTCTGCATGTGTTGTCTTAATTTGTGATGTTTTGAGCTGTCAGGGCCACCGTAAGCCTCAGCTGTTGACATGTGGTCCATGCAGAGCAGAGTGTAATGCAGAGTGTCACCAGGGTTCATGTCTCCATTTCCTCGTTTAAAGGAAGCCACCTGATCCTGTGCTAATCTGTCTGCTAAAATGGTGCCACTAGTTTGGCCGAACTCCGGATTTTTTCACGGTTTGGACAACTCTCCAGGAAAAACACACAGATTTAGCCTCTGGTGACACCACTGCAGCTGAATCACTGACTCCTAAAACCAAATTACACACACAGTTGGTGTGTTTTACTGTAATAAGCTGAGTGAAGGGGAATACAAAGAACTGTGGATTCTGTTCTTCATAAACTAACTACTGCACACACCAGTGGTCTTTCATTTAGCGGTAATACAAAGCTATCATTTACAAGATTACTTTTAATTTATCTGAGTCTTGTTTTTATCATGCAGGCCGTGAACAAGTATTTTACTGGGATCAAATTTACACTGAGCTGTGCATCTAGATATATTAATGTACCGTGCTTTTTTTGCAAGCCACATGGAAATGCGCTTTCCTTTATGGCGGGGCCTCTCGCAATGTTAACACAAGCCACATTCAGCCCTGCATCTGAGAGCAATACAGAGAGAGAGAGAGAGAGACGGAGAGAGAGAGAGAATGAGGAAAAATGGAGTGGACAGAAGCCAGAGATGGGAGCCATTTATTCACCTCGAATGACTCCTTGAAAAGAAAAAAAAATAAAGGGAAGATGAAGAAAAGAAAGCCAGAGAGCAGGTTCCCCCGTGTTTGATTTCCTATGGCTGACCTTTTAAACACAGTGGACAAAGCAACAAAAAGAGCAACGGTCAAAAGCTGCCGAAAAGTACGATAAAACAATAAAACTCCCCAGGAGAGGCACAGAGCAAACCCTGATCTGTAAAAGTGCTTTTAGACGTGCTGTCTAGCAATCAAAAGGTCTTGTTTGTTTTGGCGGCGAGCTGCAGTTCAGACATTCCTTAAGTGTTACAGATTCCATGAAGGGCTCAGAATTCGATTTGTATGCTTTCTCCCATAGGATGCTGGAGGAATATGGCTGATTAGTGGTGCAACTTTTGAAAGGCAAAGGAGAGAAAAGGCGAAGGAAAGATGGAGGGAGAGGAGGGAGGCGGGGTGGGGAAATTTGGTAATGCGAGAGGTTAAAGGGCGCTGACTGCAGCAGCAAAAAGCAGATGCTGGACGCTTCAGATTACACCGCATCACCGGCTGACCAGGATATCATCTATATACGACCCGAGCTGCCCTTTATTCTGATAGGAGCGCCACGAAGAAGAGAGCGGGGGGGGCAAATAGAGGAAAGCAGAGCAGAGGTGGTGACAGGAGAAGGATAGAGGCTGGAGGAAGAGTGATGGGAGGCAAACAGGAGCAATTAGTACAAGTTGGTGAGAGACAGAGGTTGGTGTCTGGTAGTGAGAGGGGGAGACAAGGTGAGCATTGTCAGGTGTAAAAGAGGAGGAATCACAGGGAAAGTATGGAGGGGAAAAAGCATGTTTTTGTTCCATTTCAAAGCACTGCTGGCGCTCTGCTGTGATACCATCTTGACATTTCTCATCTCTCTTCATTTATCTTTCTCTGATCCCCACCTGTTCTCCTTTTCTATTTGTCTCCACGCGTATGCTTCACTGTTTTCTGCTTTTTTTTTCTCCCCCCCCTCCCACCAAATCTTTCTTAGAAATCTGCTCGCCTTCTGCTAAGTTGCACTGCGAGTATCATGTGACACAAACAACTTCGTGAACGTGGCTCGTCTTTTAATAGTAGCTGTCCTCGTTTTATTCGCCCACTGTCTCGGCCCCCTCTATCTCTCCGTCTCGTTCCTTGTTCACACAACACCTTATGCTGCAGCGCCACGGTAATGTGCTGCAAGGTCACCATCGCCACGGCGGCGAGGGAAACCGTGTTTAAAGCAAGGACAAAGTGGCTAATGGTGTCAGGTCCAGCATGACATCATAGCAGTATGGTGCAAATTATGAAAGATACCAACTTTTCAAATGAGCTCTGTGACATCTGAACAGATCCATCGCCCACGAGACGCCCACACTGTCCATTAATGAGGCTGGAGCAGATAGCAAAGTGGTGCAATAGCTAGAGACAATGCCTGCGTCACCAACATATATACCGAATGTGACTGTAAAACAAATATGAAACACTTTTTTTCTCTTTTACTTACTTCAAAACTGATGATAAGTAATACTTTAATCAAACCAAGGTAACATTTTTCCTCTCAGAGTATCAGCCTTCGTGACAAAGAAGCCTGCAACATTTTACTCACAAGGACGGGAGAAACTTACAATAAAATAATCCTCATAATGTTCTGTCATTGAGCTTGGCCCTGCTGTAAGATCTCTCACTTTAGCCATATTTTCTCAAATCAAACGTGTCACAGCTGGATAATAACTCAGATCAGTGTTCATTTTTCATTTTCTTTCATCCCCCTGGCCATCAGACTGTACAACAGCTCTCAGTCAGGGAAGGGAGGACAATACAATATAGAGAATTTATTTTTCTTTTCCTTTAATATCTCTGGAAATGTTTTATTTCTCTGGATATATTGAATTTCTTGTAAATTTTAAATTTTTCCAATTACTTTGCAATTGTTTATTATTTTGGCAAATGTTTTATGTGAATTTCATTTCTATCTATCTGTCTGTATGTCTGTCAAAACTATGGAAATTTATAAAAAATTATTGATAAACCTTCTTAAAAAACAAAAAACAAGCTAAGCACTAAATAATGGGATAACTTTAAAAACAAATACTTCTGAGGAAACATTACTTTTTTAAAAATATCAGAATTATTATTTGAAGGACAAACAGATGGGAAAGAAAGTAGATCAACCACTTTTTAAGATGAAACATAGAGATACCAAAGGGCAAAATGTGCAATAAATACAGTTTTAATATGTCTTTCATTACTGATATTTAAATATTGTCATTACAGTCATAACTGGAACCAGACTGCCTGTGTTGATGTGTTTACTTTGACAGGCATCTGTTTTAGAGACAATAAAGAAGATCAGAAAAAACAAAAAACAATGAAGAATTTAGTTTGGTTGCAAACTGCAAAGTATTACTCTGACTATAATGTGACTAAGAATGGATACAGTATTTAAATTTTCAATAACCAAATGATGATCTCTGTGTACTACTTCTAAAAGTTTGTGTTTACCTCTGAAAATGAATAACTGATTAGAAATAGTCTTTTCAATGACCTGCAATGTATGCTTCTGATTGGTGAAATGCATCCAAAATAGTTTAAACTGCCTGACCTGTTGTACTAGTGAGGAGAATCTTGCATTTCAATAAAGTTATCACTGCCAATAATATTAGCTATCATTGCTGCTTCTTGGAAAGAAAATTGGGACAAATTTATGGACTGAATTAATTTACAATCCCAATGAAACTAACTGCACAAAACCAGCTGGGAGAAACCACGAAACAGGCTGACCAGCATTTCAGAAAGAGAAAAGAGCTATTGACAATGTTATATTATCAAGGGTTGAATGTGCATGGACCTTCAACAATGTCTTGAGTCTTCTGTACTTCGTGATTGAGAGCAGGACTAATAAAGAAGTGACCAAAAATAAAATGAAAATGCCACAGTCATGCACAGAAATGTCACAGCAGACAAGAAAATGTCTGGCAGAAATCACGACTCTCAGCGTACCACGGCTTGTTCTGACCCTGAAGCTTCCAGACAGATAAAGTTGCACGTTACTCTGAGAGTCTTACCTTCATCTTTCACAAAAAAGACGGGGAGCTGACAGTGTCTTCATCCTGGACAGTGTTATATGGGCCTATCCATTTGCAAGGTTTGGAATATGGACAGGCACTGTGTTATGGACTAGCTTGGGGCTAGTTAGCCGAGGGGACAGCACTTTCATGCTTCATTTAAACTGTTTGCTGCTGATAGAAAACACAGTATTCGCTTACTGTGTACCTGATGGCTCTGTTTTGCAGGTTTCCTGTTTATTTTTGAGGCTGTGCTACTGAGAAAGCTGCTGACCATCAGCTGGCTGATCACTTGACAAAGGTCAGGAGGTGAGCTGGAGCCTGAGGGCTTGAGTGCCCTGATGACACAATTTGCCAACAGGAATACCAAACAGACCTCTGAGTACTTAATATAACATGATACTGGATTTGGTCATGGATAGAGATTTAATAGCATGTTTTTTGCATTGTTATTGCTGTATGTTAAGCTAATGTAGCAGTAGCGTTTCGGCCGAGCTAAAATAATATCAGCAGTCATATAATCATCACATTAGCTTGGCTGAACAGCTTCAAGAGAAATTAATGTTATGTTTGAATGTATTTAAGCAGAACAGCAATATGATGTATATTTATTTTATACAAAAATATTAACGTACCTAGCATACAGGACATATTTGTATATGTATATTTTTTTTTTTCAAACATGAAGAATAAAAATAAGCTTCATGTGGTTATCTTATATAGACTGTGACCAGAAAACATGTTACTTAAATAAAGTTATCCAATATGACCTCCATCGGCATAACAGCCCTTTGGGTTTCTGGTGAGCCATTGTGAAGCTCAGTGTGGTGGTTCTGGAGGCTGCCATCTTGGAAGTGCCTGACTCCTCCTAACTACCAGCTTATCACAAAATGGGCAAAGAAATAGAGCCTGGTTGCTAAAACATGCCAACTCTGAAAGCTACTGCCTGTTACTGAAAAATAACAGCACCTAAATTATGCATAAATTAGGCCATAATGTAATTTAACAGGTGAGTTATACAAAAAAAAAAAAAAAAACGGCTGTAAACATGTTTATTTCTGATATGGTGGGATATTTTAAAATGGGGTCGACAGGGCTGGACTTATTTTATTTAGTCAGCCTCAAGCAGCCATTGAGGGAACTGCAGTTTTTTGTGATATCCAAGTTGACTTCCATTTTCAACCCCTTGTATAAACACTTGATCAGGATGGAAGATTTTGGTACTTGGTAGCGATCTCAAAGTTTGTTCTTTAAGTACAAGTAGTATTTTAGATTTAAATAATATCTCCATTAATGGTTAAGATATGGCTCATTAAAAAAACATTAAGTCACATGACAGTGAATAATGGATTTTGAAGTTTCCAACTTTACTTTAGCCAAAGTATTTGTGTTTAAAAAATCTTTTTTTTTTTAAACTGCCTGCAGAACACTGGTTGATGGTGACGGACATCCCGGTGACATTAATGAGCTGAAATACCTTGCCGAGGGGACATCAGTGTTAATAATGCTCACGCTGTCCATAATATATACACACTCCCACCCGCACAGGCTTGAGATCCGATCCGACAGTTTTCAGCTGAGTGCTGGTCATTCCGAAACAATACTCCATTACGATGATGTTTCCACAGATTGTACCATCAGGGTAATCTTAGACTCCATCCCATTCCCTATGGCCCGTGAATCTCTCTCACGCACACACACACACCTGCATTAGTATTGACCACAAACCATGAGACAGCAGATCTGCATCATCTACGGAGGACGCACAACTACAGAGATGAATGGAAGGTCAGCCGGTGCATTGATATTCAGGACACAGCCATATGAGTAATATGTATGCATATGCATAACATCAACTATCTCTCTTGAGCGCGCTCGATCTCTCGCTCTCTCGCACGCACACATAAACACACACAATCTATGACTCCCTCCTTCAGCTGGAAGACAAACAGAGGGGAGGGGAGGGGAGAGGAGGGGAGGGGAGACGACGAGGGCAGTCAAGTGGCACGTGTGCAAGCTGTCGTCTGCACGGTGATATCAGCGCAAGTGTTTAAACAGCCTGACGTGCACACAGAGACAGGGGGCGAGGCGGTTATAGTAGACACCCATATGAATAGGGATGTGAGATAATGGATACATGGTTACCTGTTTTGCATGTGTTAGGGAGGGGAGCATTTACATGGACTGTGCATATATGCATACGTTTTATTCATCTCTACAGCTACTCTTCCTTCTTATCTCCACTGCAGTGTGGCCACCTGACTGGCTGTGGTGGTGCCATTGTGGTGTAATGCAGTGGCAGGGTGTCATTGAGTTCATGGACATAAACCAACCCACTGCCAGACCAGTCTACTCCTCTCAGGAATAGCAATGGAGGAGGCGTGTGTGTGAGTGCGTGGGTGGGAGGAGGGTAACATCGAGAAAGATTGGAAAATGAGAGGAAAAGTCGCAGAGACGGATAGACGGACAGGGTAGGGAACAGACGGAGAGTGATAGAAAGGACACGTCCGAGGGATATAGCTGTGATAGGTGAAAAAGGAGACAGATGCCGATGAAAAAGTAGTCTGCCCACTTTGAAAAAGCTCCCCTGTGCAAATTTACCGCCTCCGCATGTGGCATTTCAAGCACGGAGGGCCTTTATCAAACATAAAAAAAAAGGCAAACACACATGTATGCACAGTCTTTCCTCTTTTACTTTCACTGTCTCTCCCTTGCTCTCACACTCAGACACATGCCAAACCAGACGGACGCTTAGACACGCAGGCAGACAGGCGAATGAGATAAAAACGAGGAAGATATGCAGAAAGACAGACAGGTAGACAGAGGGGAAGAACAGGTGGCATGGCCTGAGAAAGACAAGGTGGAGATATTCGGCGTGTAATGAGATGGGAGCAGAGTGGGAGAGAGGATTCAGACACGGAGAGATACAATAAGTACAGCGAGATAAGAATAATTTATGACAGTGGAAAATCCTTGACAGGAGACGGTTCAGTAACGGCAATATGATCGCTGATTAGAAGCTGAATGGCTGAAAAGCTTAATAGCAGAATTGTTGTAAAGATTATGAAGCTGAATAGATGGAGATGATTAACGCTAATGATTTGGCCTTCTGTGAATTTTTCACATTCCGCAGTCTGGTAGTTTTGTTTAAATCAGGAAATACCGGAGGAGTGGATGCGCCCGGAAAGAAAATACCTACAATCACTTGTCCAAATCACTGCCACACACACACACACACACACACACACGGAGTGCAGAATCCCTGACTCGTCATCAGAGGAGCATTTGGCCAAACAGGGGATAATCTGTACTCTTCAGCTGTCTATGACCAGTGATTCAGTTTGACACCTTAATCTGTGGAAATCACAGAGGGCTCCACCGTGGAGCCAACTGTATTTACTATAGATTACATCTTCCACTAGTGTGCATTAGTCCGGTGACAGCTTTGCAGACGGCAGGGAAAACAGCAATCATACGCCACTGACTGACTCACTATGATTTTGCCACTTGCCAAATGGCCTCGTCGAGCTCCCCCGACCATTTGTCTGAGTGACCGACCGTCTATCTGCCAGTGATATGCTCCGAGTTGAATTTCTGAGGCTTGGGACTCAAAGTCATCTCCCCTCACGTTCTCCTGCTGTCACCTTGATCATCCGTCCCAGTTTCTTTTTTCTCCATAATTGAATAATGTAAATCAGGGTATCAGGGAGCCCATGTCATTATGCACATACACACTAATTTCTTCACCCTCACACACAAACTCTCCACTCATCTGCATTCGACAGACTGCCCCGTGTCTGCTGAGGACAGCAGGGAGATGACATCACTTCCAAAGGACAGATTAGTCGAAGGGGGTGAAACGGGAAGGTGGGGGAGGAAGACAAAAGAGGAAGAATTTACAGAAATAAAAACATTCATTTACAGGAATCAACACGGTGGGATGCAGGTAGCAGTGCACCCTCTTCCCCTCAGTGTTTCTGCCTGAGAGCCTCTTTCTTCTCTCACACACAGTTGTTTAGTGAGAGTCGTGTGCGCTGTGAAATTCAGTATGTATCTGAGTGCCTCTGCGCTCTCGCTGTTCTATACTCTAATGACCTTGTAGATCTGCCTGCTCTGATCTGCAGAGAAGCTTTTTCAACCCACTGAGAGTCACACGCTGACAGAGAAACACTAAGTGAGCCATAACAAAAAAAAGAAGAAGAAGCAGAAAGATGGAGAATAATACCGAGAGGGCTGAGGAACTGAAACTGTGAGAGGGAGAGAGGTGGTGAGATCAGTGGGTGAGAAGAGGGTGTGTACTCAGAACAACAGGGAATATCCAGACAGATGCAGCGTCGATGGCAGCATCACTCTGTTAAATCATAAAATTAGAGTTCAAGCAATGGTAATAAATTTTATTACAAGAAATTAATGGATAGGTAAAATATTTAATATCATACATTTTGGGAGCTGGGCCACCTACAATTTTCCATCAACATTCAGACAACATGATGTCTCTACTTCAAAGTTTAGATTGCTTTAATTGTACAACTTTTTTTGAACCACCCAGCAACTACTGCAAGGCTTTTATTGTGAAGTCTGTAGCTACATACAGAGCAGCCTTCGTCATGAAGGTAACGGTGCAAACTCATGCAGTAGAGAAAAAGGGATATAATAAAGGACATCCCTTAGAAATAATAATTGATTATCAATTATTATCTAAGGGAAGTGTGTATCTGCAGAGACTCCTCCATCTGCACGTATTTTTTCTCTTCTCCTTTCATTTTGTTGTGCTCAGAATGTTTCTGGATGTCACCTTTAGGACACAAGCTATAAAAATTGCAGAAACAGCATTGAAAACAAAACAAATATAGCAAGCTGAAATGCCAAAGCGCTTTCCTTTTAATATGACTTTGATAAATTACGTCCAAAAAAAAAAAGCTGCATTCCGCTTTTTAGGTATACAAAAAAGAAGAAACAGATCATCATGTAATTACGATCTTTACATTACAGCTGTTCGAAGAGCAGCTTTCCAAAATTTGTGGAAAAATGGCAAATGAGTTGTTCATGGTTAATGAATGAAAATAAATGTTTAGACCCCAAAGCAAATGTATGTTTTACACTTAGACCTTATTTGTATAAATAATATTTTAATTCAGAACAATTAATTGTTCTAAAATCTATTAAATTACACTTATCTGTCTGTCGAACTCAATTTTTTTAATTATTTTTTCATGAAAATAACTTTTTATAAATGTATGAGTGTTGCCCTTTAGAGATCCATATTGTGGTTTGCTATCCCATCCAATCAACAGCAAATATAACTGTACTCATATCATTTAAAACACTGACTGATTCTAACACTTATACACAGTATTATGAAGCCATTACATCCAAATTATGTTCTCTTTTACAACATGGAGATTTCAGTAATGATTTTGTGTGTGCACATGTATCTGTGTTATTGTGTTTGTGTGTCAGGCTGGTACAGACGGCCTGGGCAGAGCGGGAGTTAAATCATTTCCTGAGGGCAGCTGTAGTGTAAACACCAGTCGTGCAGTCATTATACAGGAGGAGTGCGGGGCCGTTCATATGTGTAAGTGTGTTTTCTGAGTGAGTCAGTGTGTGTTTTCATTCATTCATCCATAAACGTGAGCGCGTATTTAGCTTCAGTGTTAACAGTAGGAGTCACACAACAGGGATTTCAGTGTAGTCCGAGAGAGAGAGAGAGAGAGAGAGAGAAGTCTGCGAGAAAAGGGAATGTGTGTCAGTGTGTGTGTCTGTGCATGAGTGCATGCATGTGTGTGTGTACGTGTGTGCTAACTACTCTGCGGAACATTAAACACTAACGTTGCCCATTCTTTCGTCTGCTCAGCTCTTTTCCACATTAAAACTGTCCCGCCTCAAACTACCACACATTAGCGATGGGGCACGGTGGCCATCTGCATATGTACACACACGCTCAAACACACATAACTCACTCCAACAACACATCACACTCAACATCCAGATGGTGAATTAAAAGAAAAAAAAAATCCAAAGAGCGAAAAAATGGCAAGAACAGAGCAGGAAATATAAGCGGGGACAACTCGGTCTTGTGTCTAAACAAACACAAAGTAACACAACACACACACACACACAGAGTAAACAGCAACAGACTTACTGTATCTCTGCATGGACTCATCTGACTGCTGCTGAGGGGAGAATGGAAAGTGAAAACCTCATGCTTGCTTCGCGGCACTCCTCTCTTTCACTCCCTCCGTCACTGCACCCTCCTCCCTCCTTTTTTCCTTTGCTTTCTCCCTCCCCTGCCTCTTTTCCTTCCTCCTTCTCCTCCTCCTCCTCCTCCTCCTCTTCCTTCCCCGTCCTTCACTTCCTCGCTCTCTCTCTCTCTCTCCCTCCTTCCCACTTGGCAGAGCCCTACTGTATTCAGATACACCAGTCTCCATAAAAGGCAGCACAGCTAAACATGTCACACATAATTTATCCACAGCAGGCTGCAAGTTCACCTTTCACAGCTCGCGCTTGGATCGTATGCAAAAGAGGGAGGAGAGGAGGGCAACGCAGGGGGAACTTAACTCAGACAAACTTCTACTGTCAACAGCCACGTTCCCATAATTTCACACTGCATGGGTGTGTGTGTGTGTGCATGTTAACAAATGCTGACAATCAGACCGTGAAAATGCTACCCGACACCAAAATGCAATTCACCTGCACTGTTCCAACCCCCCCACCCCCACCACCACCACCCCCCCACCTTCTCCCTCTCCCTCTTTTCTTCTTCGCAGTCTTTCCACCATCTGTATCTGCAGGCAGTAAATCTCATACAGATGCTGTTTGTGAGACCTGTCCACCTGCACGCTCCCCCTTCCCCTGCCTCCCTCTGCTCTTTTTTTTTTTTTTTTATCTGCGCTACTACCTTTATAAAACATGACTGACAGGAACAGAGAGGGGGAGAAAACAAACTGAAAAACAAAAAAAAAACAACATTAAAAAGGGTTAAAGAGAGGCAGAAAAGGAGAGGGGGAGTTAAATCATTTTGTTTTATGATTGAAACAGGGTGATGCAGCGAGTGAGAGTGCAAGGAGGGCGAGATAAAAATAATATGTCAACAAATAAGACGCCATCCGGAGTGCTGTCTGGTTGCAGCTGTGAGAATCAGCGCGATTCCCTCTGATGATGTGTCAGGTTTTTGCACAATCGATGGCTTTAAAAATACATGCCTGCTGACCTCTCTTCCGCCTCCTCTACTTCCCCTGGTTCTCTTTTTTGTGTGTTTTTTTTTTTTTTTTCAACTGACTGCCTTTATGATGCACTTGAAAAAATACATAAATAAAAAAAAATGTAGATAACAGTTGTGAAGAGAAAGAAAAATGAAAAAGCAGAGAGAAAGAGAATAATAATAGCTGCACTTGAGTAGTGGTGCTAGCTGGTAGCTTTCTCCTCCCTCCTCCACAGCTTCAGTCCACTCACAGGACAGCAAGAGTCACAGCTCTGTTGCCATGGCGTCTAACTCCATCAAACACTACGTCAGGTGCATGTGTGTCTATGCGAGCATGTGTGAGTGCGTGGTGTTGTGTGTGTGTGTGTGTGTCAGGTGGGTGTTACCAAGTGACTCAGAGCCACATCACTGACTTGTGGCTGCAATATATCATAGTGTTTGGAATATATCACTGTATTGGCTTGTGTGTGCATATGTGTGTGTGTATGCGTGCGCGCGGGAGTGCAAGGGAAAGGTGTTGATTGAACGGCAGCCTGCAGCCTGCCCTCAAAAGCACTCATGATGGATCTCTGTGCTGCTCTAAGTGTTAATGTTTAGCTCCAGCTTCTATAAATATTTATCAATTCGTTCATCGAGTCAAAAGCAACGCAATACAGACGCCGGTAATATGGAACTCTGATTTGAGAGCCGACAAGTCACCGACGTGCCCAAAAAAGGCTCTGCAGTTGTCTTCCAGGATTACACCGCGCTGGTAATGGTGTCTCCATTTGTGTACATGTTATATTGTGATTGTCAAGATTACAAATGGACTGAGGACATGATGTCAGTTTTCTCAGGAAAAAGCTTCATCTGTAAAGTATGTCGGTAATGCTCTGTAAGGAAACACTTTTTTTTTTCTCTTGCCTCGGTCAGAGCCCAGCTGTCTACTGCAGATTTAGTGTCTTGCTCGTGGACACTTTAGTAGGGCCAGCTGCGTTCAAACATACACTGCAGGACATCTTCTGGCGCTGCACAAAGTTGCAGTAGAAGATGCTGTGTCTCTGAAAAGTAACCATACCAATGTAGCAACGATTCCTTCATAGTAAAGAGAATTGTATGCAAACTTTTAAAATGTTATATAAAATATATATAAACATATATGAAATATAAAAACATGAGTACAGCATAAAGCAAATGCTGCAAAAAGTTGGCAGAAACTTTTATATCAGTGCTATTTTATATTATTTTGTTGGTATTATTGCTGGTGCATTAATGTTTAAGCAGCATTTAAATGTTGGAGCAAGCAATTGAAAAAATATGAAACTTCATAACTGATTCCAAAACGGTGAGGATGCTTAATAAAATGTTAATACAGAATACATCACTTTCAGAGTGAGTGTAAGCATTCATAAAAACAAAAATTCCCAGTTGGAGCATTAGATATCTTGTCTTTGTAGTGATTTCTATTAAATACAGGCTGCAAAGGATTTGCAAATCATTACATCATTTTCATTGTAGTTTTCACCGCGTCCCAATTTTTTTGAAATCATTTTTGTAGTTTATGTACCGATGAAGTTTGATTCACTGTGCGTTATATCTGAAGTGTTCATCGCAAGGTTTTTAAAAATAAATCTGCAAAGTACTTGGTTCCACTGAGTCATTGTGAAGTGAAATCGCAGGGTATTATAAAAGTAAATAACAAGTACTTGAGAATCATACCTAAGTACTTGAGTAAGTGTGCTTTCCACTGGCAGGCTTCTCCTCTAAAGGGTGAGACGCAGTGATGAAGAAACAAGGCACAGTGAAAGGTTTTGGACTTGCAGATAATTGCTGCAATTGCAGATAATTTAATGCACACTAAGGTTCCTGCTCACTGCTCTGTGATGTCTGTGTATGGAGGAGAGAGCGAAGGGACTTTTGAGGCACTGCTTTCTAACACGAGAGACGCTGGTCTCTCACATCCTTGCTCATTCTGATCATATCAAAATGAGGCCACAGATCCATGAACATGTGTCCCTTGTGTTTCACAACATTAAAGACAGGAATGAAGGTATAAAAAAAAAAAAAAAATAGGGGGGGAAATGTGGAGAAAAAAAAAACTTGGAGCTACACAGACAATAAAACATCAAAAAGAGCTTTCCGTCAAAGAAGAT
>JAOWBC010001387.1:16177940-16190137 GCA_028566105.1 Hypoplectrus providencianus | reverse complement strand
CCCCCCCCCCCCCCCCCCCCCCCCCCCCCCCCCCCCCCCCCCGCCCCCCCCCCCCACAAAGACAGACTGGGTTTAAGTTGGATAAGGATTTCTGGATCCATATATCACCTTTGATTCACACTGCTAAGCAAAGCCAGAGCTGGGCACGGAGAAAAAGAAAATGTTGGAGAACCTGGACGAGGATCTTAGCGAATGGAAAATACAGCAAGGCGACCTGGTGTGAGTCTGAGATGTTTTCAACAGTCATAACAGACTTCTGCTCTATTGTTGAGTAATCTTAGGTCAAATAAAGAAACAGATGATCTTCAAACAACAGTAACTCGTGCAGTCTGTTACAACAGCACGACTTACAAAGCTTCTGCCTTTTTTTGTTCCTAGTCTCGGTGTAATGGCAGTTCTGGGGCCCCATGGTGTGAGCTCAGTGGAAAATCTGTCAACACGGAGTTCTTTAACAGTCAAGTAGTGGAATATATGAATGACCATTGTCCAAAAGGCTCACAAGCTCATCAATGAATTAGCTATACTGTACATCCTTCTGCTTTTCTTTTCTCAGCTTCATCTTGATTCAAAACATTTTGAAGAACACCGTATATACCCAGGTGACAACAGTATATAGACACACATATATATAGGCAGCTGAACACCAACGCTGAATTATTACAGAGCGGAGGAGGAGATATAGATGCTACTGTCATATAGGTGTCTGGTGGATAATTCTATCACGCGACAACACAGATAGTGAAGGGGGGGTGGCTGTTAATGAAAGGAGCCATAATGAAAAAGAGGAAGCCTCTCCATTGTGACAGGTGGATTTCTGCAGAGGAAGTGCAGATAGAAACCTACTCTGTCAGAGCTAAATGGAGGCAACTGAATATTCAAAAGATGTTTTTGTCTGATTTGCGTTTTGGCTTTTTTGCATTTCATTTCCCAGGCCACAGAAGCTCTTTGCATAGTCCGTTACAGTGTTCAGCATAAACAGATTCCTACCTAACTGTCAAAAGGTGCAAGATACACAAGTAAAACAGTGCCAAAGCTGCTGTGAGACTTCCCTGTGATGAGGGGTAACAACAATAAAATTACCTGGAGCTTTAGTTTATTCAAAAGCTGGATTTCTGAGATAAAACAACTTACATTGCAACTTAAGGTGTAATTCAGAAATCACTGGGTTTTATATGAAACCCATTTCTCACTCGGAGCGCTTATTTTGATCTTCAATTGTGTTTCCACATCACAGCATTGAAACATGATTTCACAACGGGCTCCCATTGGTGGAAGACGGAAATTTCCCATTTGAGTCCTGGGGTAATAAAGTTTAAGAGTCCCTGCCCTATGCTGCTGCTGCTGCAATCGCACTTTCCAGCCCGTCTGTGTTTCTGGCGCAACAGATACGGTCACAATCCTGAGTGGCCGTTAAACCACAAACTGACCCGTAATGGAGAAGCCACGCTTAAAACCGCCAACCAGTTTGCACTAGTGTCACTTGGCATATTATGTGTGTTCCAAGCTTAGTTGAGTCAAGCACTTGAATATTGTGGGACCAACTACTTAGTTTAAATTACAAAAAGCCTTGGAAACGATTGCAAGTGTTTTACAAGTACATTTGGCTTACATTTTTAATAACATAATTTGTGTTACTTTAGTGTTACATGAAGCATGTCGAATAAAACCATGCAACATTAACTTTAATTTGCAATTTAAACCAAACTTACCATGCTACTATTTTATTATTGCTGTTATTAAGCATTTTGAAACGCCATGATTGTTTTATAACACAGATATGCAGGACTGTAAATGCTGTGCAATGTCATTTGTCAAGTCATCCTTTCCTAAAAGTTACAATGTGTTCACCAGCACATGTAAAACCTAGCCAGCATATTCAAAACTGTTCCAGTTAAACATTATCTGCAAGCTGGTAGGAAAAAAAATATGCAAAAAGCAAACCCAGTGACGGACAAAAAGTACCACAGATATTCCACATATTGGATAATTGATATCTCTCTAAAATATATCCGTGCTTTTGTGGGGGAAAAAAAGCAAACCAGACATTTTAAGAAAGAAATACAGCAGGAATCACTAGCAACAGGCAGGGAAGTTACCGGAATTATAGCATGTCAAACATTAGTGACACCCTGTTGTCTCCACAGAGCAACTCTCCCCTCTCCTGCTCTCCAGAGGCAGAAACAGACAGATAAAGAGATCATCCTGTGGAGGCAGCGGCTGTACCGCACGGTCACAAAAGCTGTCTTACCTGCCTGGTTGTCTGTGTGTCTCCCTGGCACTCGGTCCGGGTGTACGAGTGTGTGTGCGCTCACACACAATCCCTCCGAACAGGAACTGATGAATCTGCACGACTTCAGCCCTGCAGCGTGCAGTGCATTATGGGGTTTTCGGTCGGGCTCTCTCTCTCTCTCTCTCTCTCTCTCTTTCTCTGCTCTGTGTGTCTCTCTCTTCCTCTCCGTTGGCACTGTGTTAGAGGGGGATGTCCTCGCCTCCTGTCTGGAGAGAGGAGGGTGAACTCGCTG
Organism: Hypoplectrus providencianus; assembly: GCA_028566105.1. Taxonomy (NCBI): domain Eukaryota; kingdom Metazoa; phylum Chordata; class Actinopteri; order Perciformes; family Serranidae; genus Hypoplectrus; species Hypoplectrus providencianus. The sequence continues at coordinate 16,187,615 of JAOWBC010001387.1, read as the reverse complement.
TATCCACACACACACACAATGCAGAGGAAGCTTCATGATGACGAGCGTCGCTGCTGTGGTTGCCCTGGCAACAGCCTCCCCAAATGAAAAACTGAAATAATGTTGATTCTGTTTAAATAGTGAAAAATGTTTCACAAGCTGCAGTCATTCTCCTCGCCTCTGCATCTTTTATTTATTTATTTTTTATTTTACTTGCAGCCAAAGCTAACCAGCTAACAGAGAAATGAGAAGAGCCTCTTGTGGTCATGTGATCACTAACTGTTGCTTCTGCCTTCTGAGATAAAGAGAGGGTGGTGTGTAGTCAGAGGGAATAGAGACAGACACAGATACACGGTGCTTCTGTATGCACATGCATCTCGTTGTGTGTGTGTGTGTGTGTGTGTGTGTGTGTGTTCGGTGGGGGCTGGGGGGGGGGTTCCTGGAAGCAGGCTGTAGTTCCTGTTTGTGGTTTCTTTCCTTTTCTCCATTGCTACTGCCAGTGCACTGAGGCCTGCAGCCCTTTGATAACACACATTTCAGTCACATTACCAACAAGGGAAGTACGGCTGAACCGGCCAATGCAATGAATGGGTCATGTGCACACATGCATGCAGGCAAACACACATAGACTGACTGTGCGTGCAGGTGTAATTACTTCAGTTGTCATCATTATTCACCTTCCTGGACGTTGGTTTGAACTGATTCAGAATGATAATAGGAGCTCACTGGGTTATCAAGAAAAGAAGACAGAAGCAGGGAAAGAGACATGGAGGGATACGGACTGTGTTGGAGAGAGAATGAGGGTGAGGAAGAAAAGAAGACGAGACCTCCTCTCCACCGTCTCCCATGGAGACAGAGTGGGTGGAAGGCCGTGGCTGTCCTTCAGGCCCTGTAAATCAGCAGCTCACAGCTGAGTCCTGCAGCGCAGCAATCGCACTGGTTACCCCAACACTCAATCTTCCTATATCAAGACTTCCTGTTTTTCATCTCGCAGCTGTCATCACTAGCCGTGTTTCCACTAAAGCAAAACATAATCTTAAAGCCAAATTTTGGAATGTTGCATAAAAGAAAATGCAATGTAGGTGAATTTCCGTTAACTGGTTTAAAGTGAATAATCAAAGCTGCGTAAACGTACTTCAGAAGATTGCATTAAAATTTCCTGGTGTAGGCTAATCTCTCAGTAAACAGTAGAAGTAGAGATTTTGCAGGAACAGTTGAAGAAGAAGAGAGAGGAAAAAAAGGGAATTCAGGAATTGGATTCAACTGTACAACTTATAATTGGTCTTTCATGTCAACTCGTCTTCACCAGCAGAGCAGAAACCGCTGATCAGTCATGTGAGTTAAATGTCTGCTATGCCAGAACTCATTCGGAAAAATGGTTTCCAGCTGCTGCATTAATTAATTTTCAAAAAAAGACAAAAACTCCCTTATATTAGCATACTTTTATGTGTTTTCTGGATGTGTTATTGAATTTTTTGGCATTTCCATCAAGCTCTCATTTGTCATGTGAAGAAAAAAAAAATGCGTCTAGACATTTGTTGGTAACAACTTTTGTCTCTTCCCCTCTGTCTCTCCGTCTAACGCTCTACAAGACCCAACAAGAATCCCCTCTACCACAAAACATGCATAATATATTGCTGTAGAGTACACTGAAGCGAGTTTTCCTGCTCTGTCATGTAAACAGTTTAACTCTGATTATAATGCCACGTTTGCTTAGAAATTTATTTTTAAATTTAATTGTGAAAATTGGATTTTTGTATGGAATTATTGATAATATGATTTGTTAAAAAAAAAAAGTAATAGATGAAAGGCTGTGTAACTGATAATGTGATGTATTTAATGCACCTGATAACTGATACCAGCTGTGCATGGGGAACTTTTGTCCTAATAATAATATATAGTAATAATGATAATATATAGTAAACAATAACTGGACGAGGGCACTAGAGCAGAACCTTATGAGACCAAAAACTACATCTCCCACAATTCTGTCTTTCCAGTAGCCATGGGAACAGGTAGGAACTGGGATTCACTGAACAATGATTGTTGAAATTCTTGCGCGGATGATTTAATCAGTGAGTGTGGCAGCGGGAGGGACAGGGAGCAGAGTAAGGTATAGACGAGGTGGGAGGCAACAGATGGCGGTAAGTGTGAACGTGCCAGAATATGTGTTCCTGTTTGTCCGAGCATGTTGCCAATTCATACTTTCTGCTCTACTTATTCTTTAAGTCTGCCGAGAATGTGCCACTAAAGTTCAAGCTGCTCCTCCAAAGCGTCCGGTGCTCAGCAGGAGAGAGAACTGCATTGAATCAATAAGGGGGACTTTTCCGTGGCACCTATTTTGTTGCCTCTGGAAGAAGCATATCTGAACAAGCCGGTATTATCACTGAACCCTGACGTTCTCAGTCTAATGAAGGGTCCTTGAGTTTGAGGGACACTGAATAACCTGAATCAGAAACTAATCAGATTTGAAAGCCGCAGTGATTAGTCTGCTCTTTGGGACTAATGGCAACAGCAGGTGTCCAAAGGCTCCGTGTGCCACATCTATTCATTAGAGACATTAACACTAGCCACTTGCACAAACGCACGCACACACACACACACTGAGAGCTCACTGCTCATTGGAACTATTCATTAACACGATCGCAACAACCCTTAAGCGCAATGACCATTGATTAGGCTTCTGCATAATGATGGTGGTGGAAGTGCTGGTGTAATTATTACTACACCCAGACTTTTGTTCACCTGGGTTTACATTTTTCATACTTGTGCTGTAGGCACTTTGCCTCTTTTTGACACGGTAAGTAAAGCTGGAGTCTTAAAATGACTGTGTGCATGCTGCATTAAAGGAGCTGAAGTCCTGAGCCTTAGAAAAAAAGGGCTCTTGCTCAGCGGGAGTCTGTGGAAGCAAACTTATTTGCAAATATTAATTGTGAAATAATCTGCATTAGCGACCAGCTGTGACAGCCTGTGGCTGGTATTGTGGGTACTGGAAGTAATGGGGTAGGCTGTAGGAAAGTTGCCAGCAACCCTGAATAATAAAAATATGTTGAATAAAAATATTTTCAAGCATTTCTTCCTGTATTTGACCAAAAAGTTGAAAGGCCCTGATGCAGAAACCAAATCAATGACATGCACTAGTTCTGGAATCGAAGCACTGCATTGAATGTAGGATCTGTCCAAGTACAGAATGAAGCACACCCACTAGGCTGCTCCGGTTGTGTGGTATATCTGGTCAGACATGGTGGAGACGGACCTGTAGGATATTGTATTTTTCTCACCTGTGTCTGTGTGTCTGTGTGCAAGATGCAGTCACAAAACTTGAGCTCAATTGAAAGCTGAGTGTTGATGCAGGTGTGCACTGAGCGAAGGTGCTTGAAGGCGGGGGGAGCAGGATGCAGCAAAAGGAACGCCCACTTTACTCCCCTGCTTTGATTTGGTGTTGCGACTTTTTGTGATCCCATCAAAGGATGTTCTCCTGTTTTCTTTGCTTCATCATAGTGCATTTAAAGTAAAGGGAAGGCAAAACAAAGGGAATTCTCTGCTGCACTAGATACCATGACTCTCCTGTTCTTCAACATATGCAGATAAGCACTCTGAAAAGTCTGAAAGGTTCGGCTGCAGTATTGCCTTGAGGACAAAATATTTCTTAAGGCTCAGTTTGTTGATGCGAGCACACAACCACATCACAAATATTTTACACTGAGCATCTTAACAGAAATGCATTTCAAACCCCTATTTAAAGAGCTGGATTCTGCGTGTAATCTGTCAAGAGCAGAACTACAGTATTAAAGGCTTGAGTTCCAGCTGCTGGTGTAAGGTCGAACAGGCTTTTCAAATGGTGCATCTGACAGCAAAATAATATTTACCCATTTATTTTTAAACATATCTTCCCTCAACTCTATCTGAGAGACGGCGTGGGGTGGGTGAGGAGTTCCATGTCTGAGGCTGTTATAATCAGTCTGTTCCCGCAGAGAGACGCACACCAAACAGAAAGGGCGAGCATAACAGTGCAATTCTTTTTTTAATATTCCTCCTCATGCAAACTATCAACAGTCCTCTCTGTAGTATCCTAACAATATAGACTGTTGAGTAGTGAGTAATGTAGTATGCTGTCAAAAAGGTCACATCACCTTTTCCTCCTTGCAAGTTGAAAAAAAGAAAGAAAATATAAGTAATAGTTTTGGTTAAAGGCAAATAACCCTTAACAACAATGTATAGACTTATGGAAAAAAAATTGGGTGGTGACTGTATCTTCAGAGACCTGATGTTCTTTCTGTATTTTCTCTTTCATTTCATTTTTTTTTAGATGGTTCTGGGCTTGCCCTGCCAACACCTGGGCTCAGGTCCCCTTAATTTGCAAGAACATGTTATATTGACAAATGCCATTTCAGCCGGTTTACATCAATTCACACCTGTTTGAGCTTGTACACAGGACTGGACAGGAACAAGAATCTACCCAACTGTAACTATTGCTATTAATCTCTGCAAAACAAACAGGAAAACCTCCTCAGCCTTGTAAACAGAGGCCTGCGAGAACAAGATCCAACAGAGTGTTTCCTGACTAGAAAATTTACCAAAATGTTTCTTTCTATCTCACAGCATCCTGAAAACAGACCTGGTGCACCAGATGGTTTGTTACATAGAACCATTTGAGAAATTGTCACTGGAAACTGTTTGGAAAAGGGCAGACAGTTCCAAAAAATACCTGGCAGGTGATTGAATGATCCATCTGGTGATAACATCTATGACATGAAAGCCTGAGGAGGCAAGAGCAAAAACATCTTGTCTATTCATGCCATTATTTGCTTTTCATTCAATGAAGAAGCACCTTCCAGTTCTAGTTGCTGCTAATGAAGCATCTTCCCTTTTTAGGTGTTGCCATTGTTTGAAGGTAGGGTCACCTCTTTGTTACACCATACACACCTCCTCCTAGGATAGGATTGGTCTGAACACATGCATGACATGAATGCTGACAGGATTCGTTTTTATGGGATATTCCTGACCATAAACAACAGGAAGAAGACATTTGTAAAAACACAGGAGTGAGCTCAGACACAATTTTTTTTATCAACAACAACAACAAAAAAAACACTGATGGCAAACCACATCTATGCGCACTGATGTTGAAATTTTTCGCACTCAATTCAACCTCTGACCTATCCAGTTATGCAATGACAAACACCTGCACAATAACAAGAATGCTCCATTTGTGTTGTACCAGTGATTGGAAGGAGTCTTGCCTTGCTTCTATAGGACCTGACTCAGAAGGACCTGGTCCATCAAGAGATTATCCTTTGAGAAGCAACAAGTGACATTCCACTTCTATGGCACCATAAAAGACCCCCATATAAGAACACACAGGGACGACCAAATAGCACAGTAACTAAATGGTTATGATAATGTATGATAAAAGCCACCCTGCCCCTCCTCTGGTTGTGTGTGAGCCTGGCATCCAGTTCAGCACTGCTGCCCCTGACTGCGCTGCACAGATGAGCAATGTTGACAATAATGTGAATTGTTGAATAGTGTTGGATAGAAGACAGTTCCTTGTTAACGCCTCTCAGACAGAATGGTGCAATGTAGCTGCAAACTTGTCAGTGTCTTGGTGCGTGTATACTGTGTGATGTACAGACTGAGTTCTAGTTACAGTCAGTTACCCAACAATGCAGAGAGAGCTTGTACTGTATGTAGGAAATGTGAGGAAAACTAACACAGCTTCATTTCTCTTTTAAAATCCCATGAAAATGAATGATGATATGAGTATGCAAAAAAAAAAACACTCTGCATGTTAATCTACAGCAAGCCAGGCTCTGTGTGGGAGAGATGCTGGCATCTATGACAGCATAGGTTACTCTGAGGTTTGATCTGAATGCCTGACCCTGCCTAGAGGAGACTTCTGAAAAATAATACACACACATGCAATCTGAAGCCCACAGGCACAGGCATGCATACACATGAAACAAGGTGGGAGTGAGAAAATCTCAACAGATTGCCCTTGGTAACTTGCTGTTGGTAAATATTCATAAGAAAAATCTTTAGACTCATTGTAACTAGCAGGGAGATGTGTAAATGTGGGTTAAGAGAGATAATGATTATTGGAAAAGGAGAAACAGATGCTGTGACAGAGAGACAGAAGGTGAAGGATAACAGTGGAAAGCAAAAACAGTGATTTTATCATTGGTGTTGTAGTTTAAACACAGTGAAACAGCAGTGAAATGCTTTTGTCTCAGAGTTGCACATACTTTTGGAAACTAATTGGCAATTATGGTAGCTTAGTAATGCATACACAAAACTAAACAGCACTTTGTTTATGTGGAGATAAATATCTGATTAGAGATGCATGGAGAGAATATGACAGAACATTATGCAAGATAACTGGATCACTGACTTGCTGAGCTAATAAGGTTGAATTTGTTGATCATAACATGTTGAAAAATCATATTCCATGTGTATATATCTACAGTTTGTACCGCTCTCAAAATCTAACTGGGAATATCAAACTGCTACTTTTGTTGCCGTGAGAAAACCTTTAAAAGAATCACCTGCAGGAGCCCCCGGGCAATATGAAATCGAGATTTTCTTTTTGATTGGACAAACAAATGCCTCGTAAAATAATATCGCCTGTGGTGACTGCAAATCCTCGACACACATTGTACATATTCATAAGGCGATGTTTTTCCGCCAGATGATGTATGTGGTATTTAATGATTTAGAACACTTCTTCATTACTTGTTTCATAATTCAGAGTCAGGGTGTCTTTCCCTGGAGGCACACAGTCTTCCTCAGCAGCTGGTTAGAGAGCCACAATACACAGAGCAGATGAACCCAGCGGGCAGGCTATAGGGGAGCCATGGTGGGCAGAGCACAACATGTCCAGCCTGGGCACCACATACAATGTACAATGCATGTTCTCTGTTAACAAGGGTGATATATAAAGATACACTGAGCTCCAAGTAAAAAACCAAGATGTTGACCTCTTTAAACTCTGTCCTCCTGTCTCAGCTGGATATCCTATGTGTTGGATAGTGTACCTTATTTTTGGAGAGGATGATTCTCATTTTCCTTCTGTATTGATCTCAGGCAGCGTACACACTGTACACCACGCCTGATCCCCAACAAAAATGTTTCCTCTGAAGCCCAGTCATATCGCTTACACTGAAGAGAGGAGGATTAAGTTGTCGCACATGTGGAAATGTAAAAAAATGAAGGAAGTGTTCCAAAAACAACATTCTCAGGAGCGCTGAGTAATTTAAAATGTGTTGTAACTTTTTGGCCTTTTGTGCTCTGTTGACAGGTCACACAATACTTTAAAGGGATAGTCCAGATTTTTTCAAATGAGGTTCTATGAGGTACTTATCCATAGTGAGTTTATCACACACAGCAGATGGCAGTTGGCATGCTCCCAGTTTGGAGAAACAGGCACGAGTACTGACTCGGAAGCTCAGTAACATGCAGCTGTGGACAGGGGATTTTAGACTCCTTTAAACAGGTCCATGTAAAAAGAAAAATCAATATCAGTTTAAGTGCATGCTATATCCAGAATACATTTTGGTGCTTTACCTCTCCTTTGGCAGTATATTTTTTTCAACATAAACTTCTGTTTTCTTGCAATTAAGCACAACTATGTGCCCATAAAACATATAAAATTAAAATGAGTGATTGTACCATGAAATCTTTATGAATCTTAATGAGAAAAGAACATTTGCAGGAGGGAAACAGAATGTCTGCAAGTTATAGAAGTAAAACTTGTGTGGAAATAGAAAGAGGCAATCCAACAGAAATACAGAAGAAAATGTTGAGGCGATTACTATGCCATGCTATGTTTTGCTGCTTCCTCTATCCATGACTTCAAATAGCTTAGCTTTAGTGTTGGTAGTTCTGCTTGCCTCTCCATACTGTGGACGTGCTGACCGCCATCTAATGTAGTTGATACACTGACTATGAAGTATCTCATGCAGCTCCGCTTAAAAAAATATGAACTATTCCTTTGGCAAGCTTTTCTGACATAAGGCAATCCGATCAGACCTCTGCTTCTGTATCAAATTTCACCTTTGACCCTCTTGACAAAAATAATAATCACAACATCTATCTCTTCTTTAGCTAAAAATAAGTCTGTTTCTAAGAGGTGCTGGCCAGCTTAATAGACTAATTAACTCAAATCCCAGGAGTACTGTAACAGCCAAATGAAATTAAAAAACAGCTCACACAACACTCTGCATAAGAGCCAGTGACTTAGTATTGTTGCTGGTGCGCAATCGCCTGCATGAATATCCCTTTTTTAATCTCTCTCTTTTTCTCTCAAATACAAACATGCAAATCTCTTTCACACACATACTCCCAAACGCAATGATTTTTCACTTTTCACGCCCTTTTCCCCTTTCCTTTAGAGACAGTAATCCCCAGCTGCAGCACTAATAGCATTAGCAGAGCATATCCAATCCCCTTAGTACTCCGACAGGGAGCACAGAGCTCAGACCTACACTGAGACAGGCACTCTGGGGGACTACACTACCCATACTGCCTTAGGAAATCCATGCATGTTACTCAGCTCATTAGTGATTAAAGTTGACTAAAACAAAGAGTAGAAAACAAGCCTATAATCAATGTTATCACACAGGCACTGCAGAGGGCGTGATGGTGGGTGGAAGGTTGGTAATTCTCTGAGAAAAGATGTGCGTAAGAGTGCAACATCTGTAAAGAATAAGAAAGATCATGACAACACAAGCAAAAACTGGCAATGGGATTTAAATATATAGTATCAATCAGCAGATAATACTGTACAGTGCAGGTAATAACACGATCACTGCATTGATTTGGTATTTAATAGCCCATAAGGCATGCTGCATAATGGCTCATGAAGTGAGAGTAATGTTACAGTGTTATTATAGAAATATCATGTACAGCTATATTTTATGTAATAAAAACATTCATGGTGTTCTGTTGTATTTCTGTAGAATTCTTGTGACCTATATCAGCAATCTTGTGTCTCATTGTGGTGTTTTGTCTCATTATAGTATTTGTGTGCCATTGCAGCAATCCTGTGTCATGTGTTAGTATTCTTGTCTCTCGTAGTGTTCTTGTGTGAAAGTTTTGTCTGTTTAAAACAGCCATCATCTCATCTTAAAAACAGCCATAGCCGCATTGACAATGTCCAGCAATCATCACATCTTCGCAGCATGTGTAAGCAGCCATAGTCGTGTCACTATAGGAACAGATAACGTTCAAATTCACTGTATTTTCTTTAAAATGTAATGTTATATGTGGTTTGCAGACAGACACGATGGCAACGTGAATTATTATCTCTTCTCCTCACCAGGCAACCAACTATGTGCTCAAGTAACTATCAGTATATAAAAAATGCTGTAATAAGAAGAATCTCCTTCAATTCACCCACATCTCAGTATGTATTTGCTAAGGTGCTAAACATGTTATATTTGAGCCAATCACTGACAAACAAAATGACCAAACAAATCATGGAAAACACATCCAGAAAGATGTTAAGCATGATTAAATGAGGTAAAAAACAATGTTAACATGATTATTTTCAATTGGAATTCACTACAGCCTCCTGGAATCTGCTGCATTGTTCCTGAATTATTCATTTACACACAGAGCTGACGAGCATTTGCATGTAAATGTGTTTGTGTGTCTACATGCATGTTGTATGTCTCTGCAAAGAGAGAGAAAAGGAGA
>JAOWBC010001387.1:16163463-16177708 GCA_028566105.1 Hypoplectrus providencianus | reverse complement strand
ATAGATAGATAGATAGATAGATAGATAGATAGATAGATAGATAGATAGATAGATAGATAGATAGATAGATAGAACACTTTTCCTCCTTCCTCTCTCTCCCTGTTAGCCAGCCTGCCAGCCACTCCGCGTCTTGACTCCATCTCCATCTCTCAGCCCTTACCCAATGCTCACAGTGAGCCACTGACTGGAAAACAGGCTGCAGTCTGCCACAGCATCATCTTTAAAGTAATCAGTCTGCTATGCAGAGTCAATATTGTTTTTGTTTTTCTGTTTGTGTATGTGAGAGAGTGAGAGAGAGAGAGACAGAGACAGAGAAAAAGACGTAGACGCAAGGAAAGAGGAAGCTACAAAGGAATGAAGGGGAAAGGGAGGAGAAAAAAACAGAAGCGATTGTGTGCCAGGCCTAAGAATGAGCTGTAACCTAATGAGTCTAGATGAAAGCTGACTGTCTGAGCTAACTCAATTCTTTGCTCTGCTAGTCACAGTTCTTAGCTTAATGATGTTTGCTCCAGACTACTGATGCCACGGCCAACGCTGGATTGCCTTTTTTTGGTCATATGTTTTCCTGTGTGCGACGACCCTCTTCACCACTCGCATGCGTAGAATGTTGAACTTGGCTCCGGGCTGCGCACGGGATGACATCACCCACACTGTGCAGCAGACATCCGTTTAGGACGTGTTTACAGTGCTTAAACCACCAGCGTGCCTCTATCCCCGCTCGTATAAACACAGAATGTGGCTGACCATGTGCACACTTGCATGTGTATGCAGTGTTTACACAGAACAGATAAAGAAATCTAACCAGAGCAGGAGGTAAAGGCTGCAGTCTGTGAGGTTGTGGTTAAATACGGAACAGGATTGAAGCAACACGAGGGTGAGGATGTACCAGGGAGGTCTTTGAAAAGGGTATCGGAGCTTCTGAGGGGCAAGGTGTTGTGTGTACACAGAGGTGAGGAGGAGGCATGATTCTTGCTCAGGAATGTTGTAAAGCTGTTTGTAGAGTCAGCAGGCCAATGAAAAAGCTTATGTCCTGGAGCTCTGCCAAAGCTGTGATGGGAAAAATGAAGAAAAGGAAGAAAATGGGGGAATGGGAATAAAGAAAAGAATAGGATCCATAAAGAGAAATCTCAGGCGCGTTGTCCATTGAGGAGAGTTTTACACTCTCCATAAGAATGCAGTCTCAGGTTTAATGAAATCTGGGAAGCTCTCTTTAGAATTGAATCAAAGCCCTTCCTGCCCTACTGCACCATTTCTACCATTTCCATCTCCACTGCAGAGTGCATTCATCATTCTGCTCTTCATCCTCTTTGTTTCATGCTGCCTATCAGCAGCACATCTGTTTCACACACCACTGTAGTTCCTGAGCACATTTCTATACCTATCTATTGGGACGTATGTGTGAGTGTATATCCCCTATAGCAGCAATGTGAAAGAGCATACACATTTTACAGTGTACATTCACTCCACCCCAGTCAGAGAGAGAGTGAAAGAAACAATATCCAAGCAGGCTTAAAAAACCACTTTGTATACACCAACAGAACTAAATACTGTAGAAAAAAAGTGTTCCTTATGTAACTAGAAAATTAAAACATCTCAGTTGATATTGTGATGTTCACAGGTTTTCTATGGAAGCATGTCTCAGGAAATGTCAGTTGTTCTCAGTGCAGGTATATGTAGAATAGATGTCAATGAGGTTAATTCAGATGTCAGAAATGAGGCGTGATATAATCATGATGGTCTTGACAGGGTTTGGACGTATATATAAACCAAAAAAAATAAAAAATTAAAACAAGCTTACTTGACAGCTGATGTGAAAGAAATAGTCTACAGCCACCCGGGCTGCTAAGATGCAGATGTTAAGCAGCTTTTTTCAGGCATTCATTGTAATTTTTAGTTTAGGATGCTAACATTCGCAACTCAGAGCTAAGCAAAAAGTAAGGCTGAGACACACACTAACCTGGATGTCTTTATGTGTCGAATAGTCAATGTAAGTAATTCAACGTTTACATTGCACTCCTGCTGAAAAATCAGGGGTTTGTTTGACCCATCAAACAAGCCAGTCCCTCTCTTCCTGCAAACCACTCCAGGGCACTCATTTAAATACTTGGAAATTGAACATTTCCACCATAAAATATTATTGGAGGATATTCCAACTTACGTAGAACTTACTTTAACTTGTGTGAATTGTGAAAAATTGTTTATTTTTTATGTTGCAAATCAAGATCAACTGAGTTATTACTAACTCAGTTGAGTAACTGAGTTATTATATTACTGTTGGGTCAGATGCCATGGTGTCACTCTATGTGACGTAGCGTGATTTCGGCTGATTAGCTGGGGAGGTTCTACAACTCATCTTCTTTGCTGAAGTTACTAAATATGCCCAATAAAGGATTAAAACCGTATGCATACCACATAGACGCTAAAGGGTTCCAAAGTGCATTGGTATCAGACACTGAGGGCCCTGACAAAAAAAAAAAAAACGTTACTCACTGATCTATGGATCACCAATATCAGTAGGATTGGTCTCATGGGCACCATTATAGTTTGTATAAACTATTACAGAAATATGTTGTGTAGTTGTTAATGTAGTCTGGAGTCTGTTTAGTCTGGAGTGTTGGATCAACCAGCATTGCCATCCCTAAAGCCATGCCATTAGCATGCTAAAAATGTAGCAGTATAAGAATCTAAAGCACAGATGAGACTTCTCTGAAAAGAAAAGTCAGTGATTCCAATTATAAAACAAATGAGGAAGTGTGGCAACAAGGGAGGATGCAGAGAATATATGCATGTTCATTTTAGATTTATATCCATCTGAGCAAAAATCCAATTTAGATCGCCCGTACTTGACCACATACCCATGCAGACTCCCCCTCACAGTACAACATAACTCAAGGACAGTGAGTCGGACAACCAATTTGAGACTAATTTAATCTGTGGTGCTGAAACCTGAGCCGGCATGAGACAGGCAGGGAACTGTGATGTCACAGGGCGAGACCTCCACCCCGTCTACCTGCTGAGAGAGGCGATGCAAGAGTGAGCAGGAGACGGGAGAAAAACTGCTTCCCTCATTCTAAAACTGATGTTCTTTGTGTTTTTTTGACATGTCTGTGTGCAGCAGAGCACAAAGTTGAGACATTAGTATCATGTCACTCATAATCGCCCACCTGAGGAGAATTGAGTGAGGAGAAGAAGGCAGAACAACTGGCCGGTGAGAAAGGAAAGAGTTAGCAGGGATAGAGAAATGAGGATGAGCAAACAGAGGTTCAGGTGCCTGGACAGCAGTGGAGGCAGTTTTTCAATGGCCAAAGACATAAATACAGAAGCATGCATGCATTATATACTGGCTGTGACTTCTCGCAGTGTTCAAGATGCAGATCTCACCACAAACAAAAGTCTTAGTGCATCCAGCCCTGTGGGCACCTTCAAGAATGAACTCTCTTTATTTCCTCTCTTTATTTTCTTAAAACCAAGCAGACTGAGACAAATTCCTGTGGGTGTGTTATTTAGGAGAACTGTTGACCACTGTGACAATGGCTGGCAGAGTGAGCCCTGTCCTTTGGTGCCAATCCACACAAGCCAGGAATTTCACCTCTTTACGTTCTGCCTAATTTTATAGAGAATTGGGGGTGGGGGAACATGAAGATTCATTTCAGCGGTTTAGCATCTCAGCAGTTTGTGTCAAGATATTATCAAGTGCTTCTTTTATACAGTGAGGTCAAGCTTAAACAATGCTCTCAGGGCCATGAAATGGCTACTATGGCTACTAATATTACACACTTGAAAACAATTGGGCTCATTGAATGTAACTCTCACCTTTCCAGCCATACCCAATGTATTCACTTCAAACAGTCACTTTAAGAGGTTAAAGACAGCAAAAATCTCTCAGGCTTCACCTCAAATACTGAAACATCATATCAAGCAATTTTGTGAACAGTTTTTTTGCAGGTTTATCAGATTGCTTTCTTTTTCAATCATCTTTTGTATCAAATCTCATCATTTTACTTTTTATCCCTCCAAATTTACAGTGAAAACATCCAAATCATGTCATTGCTCAATGCATTGTTTTCGCCTTTGCATACTCTCTCTTCTTGAGTGTGAAGACAGATTTCAGTGACGTCCTCCGTGGAGCTACAAGATTTCCCAGTCCCCTGACACCATATGACACCAATTAGGAGGCTGTGGATATGACAAGCCATTGGTCCAAACGCTGTAACTGACAAAAAAAACCCCTCTCAAGCTGTGTTTCTTTGTGTCTGATATTATAGTGAGCTGGGAAAGAGCAAAACGGAGACAAGTCAGAAGAATTACAGTGATGAGGAGGAGAGAGGGAGGAACCTCCCCCCTCACAGGAAGTTAAAAGGGAGGGGGAAAAGAGGGAAAGAACAGCTGATGTGAGTGTTGCAAAGGGAAGTTTTCTGTTGTCAGCCCACGCTTGACTGTCAACTGACAGAGCTGCCGATTCAGGCCTTGCAGAAAAGGAGTGACAAGAGAGCTGATGTGCTGGTAAGAGTACTTGGAAAGCTGAGATATAAAAAGCGCTTCCCCCCCTTTGCTGTTAAGAGAAATGTAGAGTATTTTACAATCACCACAGAGGTTTACAAGACACTGACTGTCTCTAATAACCTTACTAAACCATTACAATGTGTTTTACATAGTATAACCTGCCTTACAGCTCCCAGGTTCCCCCACAGCAGCAGTATGATGTCATCAAGTCAGGACACAGAACAGGAGGGCCATTATTTTCTGTGCGGTGCGGTAATGTTCACGTCTGTAAAACCTGGTGATGCCGGTAATGAAACAAGAAAAGGCTTTAAAAGGGGTCCTAATGTGTGTGTAGTGTCAGTGTATGTGTGTGTGTGCGTGCACTTGGAAAACAACTCCAGCAAAGGAAACTCACAACTGCCACTTGCCGAAATGAATGGGAGCGATTCACGTGAACTCTGACAAGGACGCAACTGGCAAATCACACACAGATGTTGCAGTTTGGAGCGCACGTCTCTGTGTCACACAGCTGCCAGTTTAATGCGGGAAACAAGCTTCATTGCTTGTGAAAAACCCACAAAGACTCACTCAAGCTACTGTTTAGGAGAATTAAAAGCAGGCAGCTGCTTAATGCATCTCTGAGAGCTTACTATACATATACTTTCCATGCAAAACAGAGATTTGAATGAGCATCGCACACAAGTGTAAAGCATCTGGATATAGCCATGGTATGGTATTAGTGGTGCAGCTTGACTGACCCTCAGAGCTTGCTATCAGAGGCTGAGGTGAAAACATGGCAGGGTTAGATATTAGACCCTGCAAAGGCCAGGAAGTCTTAGCTCTGCAACGTGTCCAGTGACTAGCGTAGCGATTAGCTGACGGTTAGCTGACCTGACGGTGGTTTTGAATTTATACGTCCCAGTAGACAGCAGAGGCAATCATATCAGTAACGCTGAGAAAGCCTGACACAGCATACACCACCAGCGTGTGTAAAACAAGCCTCCAGAGCTGCCGTGACTGAAAATGAAATAGATCCACAGCAGGGCGAGGAATACAAAAAGGCATGCAGGAGGCACTGGGTTCAAACTGAGGAGGTGTAGAGACCCCAGACCACCTGACTTAACACAGCAGAACACGGGGGGTCCTGGCTATTCAATCATATTTTCTGTCAAAATGATTGCCCTGACATGACTTGGTTTCATCACCTTGTCAGCTGACTTGTCACCTTGTCAGCCTATATCAGGGCTAAAAGTATATTTTCTTCCCCTGAAAGGTTTTGAACATGTCATTGGGCTGCAGTTCTGATGTTGTCATGTGACCACTGAGAGATGGCCTGTGGCTACAAGGATTTCCTCTATGGCCACCAAGTATCCACAGTTGATGGAAGTTTTATCAGTTCTCTCTTGCAGAATTTCTGCTGCTTGAGATGCTTGAAATGTGCTGTAGCTTATAAATATTGGCATCAATCCATGATTTTAGTTACTCCTTTTCATAATGATTGGGGTACAAGTGTTGTACACTGTTGTCATTTATGATATTTTTGAACAAGAGTCTGCGGTTTATAAGCACCCTAAATGTCCTGGAAATGTTATGGCAAAATTTGACAATTATTTCCTACATTAAAGTTGTGTTTTATTTTCTCTCTGCAGCAGACATAAGGGGAAAGAAAGGGGGACTTAATTTGACAGTATGAGCCTAACTGGTTCTCTCACTGAAGTGAAACAGTAAATTGGCCACACACAAAAAAGAACCAATAGCTAGCTGTATATTTCAGCTGCTAATGATCATGTTTCACTGGGACAGAATGGTGGTGCACATCTGAAACATAAAAACGAGGACTGTCTTGGGGCTTTTAAGGACAATTTTTAAACTAGTTTGCATAACGGTCCAGGTTGTGACCCCAGCAAAGAGATGAGAGCAGGTGAAGCCCTCAATCTCACCCTCTGTCTCAGCATGGCTGTTTGACTGCTGCTCACACAAACACTGGATGAATTATTTAAACACCCTCTGACTCAAGCCTATAAGAACATATTGGAATTTGAAGTTTGGGAGAAAATAAAGAAGGTAGGATGGAGAAGGAGTGAGAGAGAAGGTTGAAAATGATCATAGAGGGAGAAAGAAAACTGTGACGGAGAGAAAAAGAATAAAACTCAGAACTTAAAGGAGCAGAGGTCATGTACAGAGCACAGTTAGTGCAGAGAGCTTGAGGACTTTATGTTATGCTTAAAACTTGCCACTATGCAGTTAAAAATGCAATATCTGACTTTTTCACCCCCCATCTCATGTGATACACACCGAAACACCCGTAAGCCCATGCTTTACATTGGCTTTTATCCAATTAACTCGCTGTCAAATGTGAACCACGCTGATAATTAGTGCAGCGTTGTAGTGATAAAGCTGTAAGTGTGTCACCTTCCAGAACTGGGACACTTTAAGCTACGGGGGGTAATGGGAACACTCAGTTGGAGCATGAGACACACACTAACGCACACGTTAACATGACATTCTAGTTAAAATTATATACATATGCTGTTGTCAGGTCAAATACTTGATTATATTATATTAGCTAAATAGTTGGGGACTTGATGTCACTGATTTGGTGTCAGTATGGGAACAAAATGTCCCCACAATGTAAATGATAACATTTTAGGTTAAAGACTTTAATTTTAGACAAGGGTTAGGTTAATGCAAGTAGCAGTTACAGTAAGTCTTCAGAAAATGAATGTAAGTCAAAGTAATGTCCCCACAAGGGATGAAAACACAACATGTGTGTGTGCGTGTGCGTGTGTGTGTGTGTGTGTGTGTTTGAGTGTATGTCAGGGAACATTTGGGACAAATTGCCCATCAAAAGAGGAGACCGAGGAATGAGCAAAGTGAAACTAGATACAGTCCATCACCTTTCCAATTCTTCATTTCACACACAGACACTCCAACATGTGCACACCAAGCTCACACTCAGACACACTCAGGAGCGATGAGGGCACAGTGACATACTGATTGGCACAGCCCCACCCTCCGCTAACTAGTCCATCACAAACTCCACCATCCATTTCACTCTCTGGTCCTCATGCTGTCTCCCTTTTTTTTTTTATTATCCCTATTTCATTTCCATTTAACTGGAAACAATTAGGACTTGCTCACATGTATTGTCCCCCCATGAATCCATCAGAATGACTCATAACTCTCATACATTATTTCGGCTCATTTGATCTGACTTCAAGGTGTTTTATGGATTTAATAGTTTGGTTTTGCTGCATAATTTCATCAGTGTAATTTTCCACAAACATAAGGCAGGACACTTGTGGAGTCTAACCCACTACATGAGCTGTTGGACAATACTGCCCTCTGCTGGATTACATGTGTACTTATTTAAATTTTAACAACAAAAGTTTTGTTTTCTGTTGGGTCCCATTTGAATGAGGATTATGATTAACATTGTTTTATGGGCTCTTTTTATAACATCCTCACAATATCACAAGCATATACATACAGTTGGCAGGAGACTACTGTGTTTTTTAATAACTAGATTCAAATTTAAATCAAATTGTAATCTTGGGAGGTAATTTAGTGCTTAACTGTTGGGACCACTACAAGGAGTCCTAACACAGATCAGAGTGCTCGTGAAATGAGTCATGAGAGAGATAAACAGCAAAAGCTTTTCTTTCATTTTTTTCTATCTATTTTTTCTTCTTGAGCATAACTGGCTAACATCTTTAACATTCCAATAACTGCTTGAAAGAAAAACAAAGCCTCTTTGGTTGAAGTGATCACACGTGGTAGACATGACACTGGTCAGTGTCTTGTAAGTGTCTTCTTTCATGCCGAACCCTTACTCGTTTTTTTTTGTAGAACTCCTCCATGGACCTGCTCCATACAAGGCCCTTACATAATGCTTGAGGTTCTTTATGTGCCAGAAAATTGGAGAAACGTGTATTTCACCACTATTATGTTGAGAAGGCAGACATCTCTATGGCTGATATTTCAATATGTCCAACACTAGCTTCAAAGCTACATGTGCAACCCAGATAAAAAAGCAGTCCCTTAAAATATGAATAATACCTACACACACACACACACACACACACATATACATATATATATATATATATATATGTGTGTGTGTGTGTGTGTGTGTGTGTGTGTATATATATATATATAAACAGATAGGCCTTTTAATCATTTAGTTTTAAATTAATCCACATCTTAAGTTATGCCATATTCATCTGAAATAGAGATATGAAGAAGCACTGGTGGCTGTTAGAGAGGCCAGAATCCAGACTCTGTCTGCAGGGTGAGCAATTATTAAAGGTTATATGGAGTCTATAAAAAATATAAGAAAAAAACATTGTTCAGTGACTGGGAGGTGCTGAATCTGAGTATCTTTCCAGCCCTGAAGCTCCTCATTTTGTTCTCTTCTACCTCCAACTTTCAGTCACTCTGATTCAGTTCAACTGCCAAATGGTTTAAGTGTGTGTGTGTGTGTGTGTGTGTGTGTGTGTGTGTGTGTGTGTGTGTGTTTGTGTGCGCTTACCAACCAAACCAACTGTGCACTTTGGCGACGGCACACACTCACGAACAGTGGACTTAAAAATAACAGGGAACTTTTTTGAGGTCCCCTCTTGCACATGCCTTAAATCAACCTAAAATCATCGCCAAGTCTCCTCTTAGCTCTTTCTTAAAAAAAAAAATAATAAAATAAAAAAAAAAAATACAATTTTACAATTTTTCATTTAAAGTAATATTATGGTACAAGACCTTTAAACTTAATGTGACATTTTAGTGTTGTATTTTGAAAATGACTGGAAAAACAGATGACCACTTAGCAGGTGCTAACCAACGGTCCACTGTTAACCAGATCCGCTTGTATGTGTGTATGTGTGCATTCACACACACATAGGTGTACATTATTATACAATCTGTAGGTTATATTTTAAAGATATTTTGTATGACACAAAGATACAGGACAGCACTGACCTAAATGTATGTATGTATGTATGTATGTGTAGTCTACAAAAGTAAAGCCCTCTCAAGGCCAAACATGCTTTACAAGCCGGTCAGTGAGAGCTGTTCAAACCAGAGTACCTTCCTGGAGCCTCTGCTCTGTGAGCACAGGTTAGTCCACAAATACAACAATTAGCAATGAAGACGGGTCATGTGTGAAAAGCTGTGATAGTTTAGTCCATGTAGTTTGCCACCAGAGGGCACTCTCATTATATAAAATAGCAAAAGCATAGCCTGCCTTTATCAGAGAGTAAAAGCTTTGCTAGAAAAAAGTGAGACAAGACAGGAAATGAAAAACTTTGTGAATATGTCAGACAGTAACAACAGAAAATACAGAAATGTGTAAAACTAAACATGGAATCAAAAGCAACGCAAATATATATCACACAAAGGAAGTAAGGCTTTAACTCTGTGTCCTTAAATAAACCTGTATATGTCCCTGTCTGTCCGAACCACAGGCGTCCTGCTGTGTTGAACTGTTAAGAACAAGCCAAGACAGCGCTGCCTGATGCTCCGAGAATTCCAGAGGTTGATATTGGACGAACAATTGTTTTGTGTAATCTGGAGCGAGGCCAATCAAGTCTTATCTCGTCGTATTTAATGCTTCACATCTTTTATAAATAATATAAACCAAAGATACTTTAACCTGAGCTAACCCAAGTCCCTATTAAAAATAAGACTCAGTCATTGCCCCACTGTTGGCCTCCACAGAGACAAATCCTCACACTACCAAAACACAGGAATGCTAAAGATTACTCTTGATCCCAGTGTAATATAACCAAACAAACCACTGCCAGTCCTCGGCAGGGTTTCTTAAGGACATGTCTATTCTATCATACCTAGCTTACTGTCTCTGCAGAGCAAGGTAAATATAATAACAATAATACCCTGACCCCAGCTTTGTCTCACATGTCTGTCAGCAGTAGATCATGTGCTTTTTTAAAGGCTGACCAACATTGTAAGCTCTGTTGCCAAAATATACCTTAGGCTTCCTATCATAATCAACAGAATCAACATCAGGGTGGATTATGCAACAGGCCTCGACGCCATAGACTGAAAATGAAAGTCAGCACTGTGAGAGTGTTTTACAAGCACCATATATTCAAAAGCAAAGCAAATACATTACAGCTAAAGTTCCACACTACAAAAGCATATCAAAATACAAACAAGGTTTAATGCATTTTCTGCTCATGATAGCCATTACAATTGCTTTAAATCTCTTTTCTTATGTGGAGAGAGCATTTGAACATTTGTTAGATGTTTTAAATTAGTGTGTCAAACCACCATGTTCAGTTTAAAAGGATTAAATTAAAGACGCCTACTGTACGCCTTTAAACAGACAAAAAAAGAGAGGAGGTTTGAGCTATCAACAGCAGATACATTAGTAAAGCAAGCTACAGTCACAGTAATCATGAACACATTTATACGTTTTCCTAAGAAGCAGGTTGTAGTAAAGGGGAAGCAGTAAGTTGTTTGTTAGCAGCTTTCTTAGAAAATGCAAAGTAATTAAGTATAAGTATGTTTAAATATGAAACTATTTTAAGCATTTATGGTGAAAACAAGACAAGAAATTTACTTTTTGTTTGCTGAAAAAAGGGAAGTACTGTTGGTAAGTACAAAGAAGGCTGTAAATAAATAGTTACAAGAAATTATCTCATCTTTCAGATGCTGCAATCATCTAGCACAGTTTCCGTAGAAGGACAAAATGAAAGAATATATAAACCACAACATCTGAAAAAGTCGTAAGATCAGTCTCTATATGGGAGAGTGCAACCCTTGCAACGGATTTGTTACATTCTACAATTATGTGCAACCTTTTTTTGCAACAGAGTTTCACATTTTTCTTGGGATCAGACATATTCTTCAGGACTTGTAAGACTGTAAGTACAATAAAGTTTATAAACTGATTTATAGTTCCCATGTTCATCATTAAATTTCAGATTTTAAAGGTGAATTATGCATTGTTGGAGAAAGACTTTGGAGTCTCATCCCCAGGTTTTCAAATACAGAAGGCCTCATTATTTGACAACCTGGGTACGAGTCTCAACAATCAACTGTCTTTCTGTAGAATCACTAACCACACCATTAGTTTAGGAATGCTTTACCTTTTCTTGTGTAGTGCCTTCTCTCTATTGAATGATTGGCATCAGATGTAAGACAATATAAGAACACTAGTGTCTGAACCTTGTGCAAAAATGTACACTCAATGGGTTGCCTTGGATATTTACATTTTTCTCACAGCAGACAAAGATTGGCAGGTTACCTAACTTTGAACTAACATGTAAAAAGTGTTTAGACAGGCCAGTGCAGATACTGGCAGGGTGACAGTAGAGGAAGCATCATCAAGAAGTTAGTCATCGTTATTATATGGTTAATGCCCAGTCGTAAAACCCTTGTCTAACAGTAAATTGAGTATGATATACAATGAGGAAATATAATGCATAATGCAATTTATTGCTCTGCTCTTGCTGATAATCTAACTAATGCTGTACTCCTGCCATCAGAAGTTTGCAGACTGCACTATATATATTAATCCTTGATCATAATTTCCTGCATTATAATCAGATCTTAAACACAATTTCCTAAAAATCTGAAATGTGAAATTGTTTAATCGGAGCACTCTTCTTATGGAGATCATACTAAACCATTTTTTCAAGAATTAATGCAAGTGTGTAAATAAACTTTGGAGCAGCTGATAACAGGATACATTCAGTCTGTTTTTCCAGACATTTACCTTTTGTATGACCCTTGCTTCAATGCCATTTTGATGAGTAGAAATGATAGTCAGTCATATCCAATAATAATAACACTATGGATGGAGTGCCAGGTAGCCAGACAGAGCATGATTTTGCAGTGATAGGTAACCTATTAAGTCTTTTAGGAAGTGTTGTTTGTTTTACATCATCTTTCCATATTTAACAATATGCAAATGTCGATCAAACCTGCCTGTTTGTTTTCTCAGCCATGTCATATTCGGGCACCAGTATTGTCACAACTCACTGTTTACTGTTTCCACTGTACAGATAGTGGCTGCACCTGCTCATGGTCGCACTCCCTAGTCACGTTACCAGCAACGACTAGAACAGCTACAGCATGGTAAGTCTTTCTCATCAGCTCTGGTTAGACTAAGGTGTACTATGTTAATGTTGTGCTGGATGTACTCATCTTTGACCCTAAATATAGTTTTTTTTATTAGAATTTGTACTTGAAAATGATCCTTGTTTCCTCTTACTTCCCTTCCCTCTGCCTTCCCTGCCTCTTCTCATCTATTTCCCTCTCCTCTCCAGGGGCTCAACTGTACACAGATAGATGATGTGCTGGAGATGTACTACCTTTCACCATTTTATGGCATCGAGTTCTGCATTGGTTTCCCTGGAAACCTTTTGGTTATACTTGGTTACATATTTTGTTTGCCAGAGTGGCAGAGCTATAATATCTACCTCTTCAGCCTGGCAGTCTCTGACCTTATTTTTCTCTGCACACTGCCACGCCTGTCGTACCTGTATGCGAACCACCAATCAGAGACCAGTCCGGCTGGTTGTATCCTTAACCGCTATGTCCTGCATGTCAATCTTTACTCATCCATCCTGTTTATGGTTTTACTAAGCATGGATCGCTTCCTGCTCATTAGACATCCAACACGGAACCACTTCCTGCTGAAGCCAAAAACAGCCCTGATGGTAACTGGGCTGAGCTGGCTGGCAGTCAATGTGGAGGTTGCACCAATGATATCGCTGATGGTCCAAGATCTTCACACTGGAAACTGGAGTCGCTGTAAGGATTTTGCTAGCCTTAAAGGAGACATTAACACACTGGCCTACAGCCTGGGGTTAACCCTGACTGGTTACATACTCCCTATGCTTGGCCTTTGTGCTTTCTCCTACCAAATCAGACATCTGCTCCGTGCCCAGGAAAGGGCTATACAGCGCAGGACGACTTCGTACAAGCGGCCTCTGAGGGTTGTTGCAATGGCCGCAGTCATGTTTCTGATTATCTACACCCCATACCATGTTCTGAGAAATGTCAGAATAGCATCTCAGCAGGCCTGGGCCGGGCTGCAGCTGTGTACGAGGATGTACATAGAGGGTGTGTACATCATAACCCGACCATTGGCCTTCTTGCACAGTGTCATAAACCCTGTGTTTTACTTCTTCATGGGTGACAAGTTCAGAGAGCTCCTACTAGACAAGTTCAGAAAGCTGGTCCGAAAGAAAGGACAGCAAAGCGCACCAGCCTCAACATAAAACATCCACATATGTGAATCTGCTGTTTTTGTTTTTTTTTCTCCTTTGGTTTTATGCATCTCTTTATTTCTATTGATTTTTTTTAATTGTTTAGGCTTCATTAATTTAATTGTAATGTTTTAAAAATATTGTCTGCTACTAATATTGCTTAGTGACAACATGAAATGATATAATTGTTCAGAACATGCTGGTTGTGTCTATGATGTGAAAGCATGTTCAGAAATATTACAATAATGATATATGAATATGATTGATAGAAACATATAAAGTGTCAAGGTATCTTTTATGTTGACTGAGTAAAGAAACATAATAATGTTTAAATGCCAGAGCCTGTTGCTGGTGATTGATTAATGCTCTGTTAAGGTATACATATGTGCATGTGCAGACTGGTTGGTATTAGTATTTTGTGTTTGATAAAAGTATTTGTTGCTGCATGAAACTGGAGGTGCATCTTTGTCTGTGTGAGCATTAAAATATAACTTTACTTATAATATTTTGGGTGCTATCTATATTTTTAA
>JAOWBC010001387.1:16146030-16160106 GCA_028566105.1 Hypoplectrus providencianus | reverse complement strand
ATGAGGCATTTTATCTGTACCACCAAGAAACACAAAACAAGTGTTTTCTAGTAAGCAACACAATTGAATGCATTTTAATTGTTTTTATAATGTCCAATTTCAGTATAGTGTTTTGTGCTTGTTTTGTGATGATAGTATTTTTTAGCAATGGTATTCACACACACACTTTTTTAATTTTTAAAAAAAAATTTTTAAATAATGAGTGTTGAATTTCATTCAGTTTCATTACAGCACAAGCAGGTAAAAATGTGGATGTCCTATTGGTTTATCAATCATGTCCAGTTTTATCATTCACAATATAATCCATTCCATGTAGTTGGCTGAATAACTACTACGTTTACATCTTTGAAAAAGTATCTACTGGTATTAATAAAATCCTTATTTTACCACCCTGCCAACCAGTGCTTTGTTTGGCTTTGGTGGTTTCTTCTCAGATGTCTTTATGGATAATGTGAAACCTGTGTATCACATTTACTGTGGGTTTTTCTTAGAACCTAAGCTGTTTTTTGTTCCTCAGTACACCAAATCTTTCCCGTCTGCATTTCTTGTAATACAATATTCTACACCTAAAACAGTGGAAAAAAGGGGCTCTTGTTATCTTCTGTGTGTTATAAAAGAGGCTTGAATCTGAAAATCAAAGAAAACAGCTTAAAGATTTGATCTGGGTTGTCTTTGTTTTGCATGGACTTAACTGGACCCAGATTGCTGCATAACACCTTACATTGTGACCTTTTCAACTGAGTCATCAGCATGATTTTCATTTTCATTGTGAGAGACTTGTCATTGTTTTGGAGAACTGAAACTTATTGTGCAAATTCCTGAGTGGCTTGTGGGTTCATGGAAGATGCTCACTTAGAGTAAAGAAGGGCTGGAAGGTTTTGAGCTGGCTGCTATGTAAGCATCACACATCTCATGACTGCATGACTATTTTCCTTTTTTCATGAATGTGTGAAGTATGCATGTTTAATAGCCTTATGACGCCTACTTTGAGCTCCTACACACAAATACCAGCACTATCATTACACATCGTTTCCTCTTTGTTTTCTGTTGCCTTTCACAGAGCATGAAACCTGTTTCACAGGTTTGAAACATAAATACTTAATCCTTCCCGAGCACCCATGAAGGTTTTAGGTCTCTAGTTTATGCTGTTCTGGTTTTGTTGATCCCATTCATATATATTCTGCCTTTATACTTCATTTAACAATAGTTGGAATCCAGAGGCCTCCACTATGTTTGAATGTCAGTGACCGCTTACTGCTTATTTACACCCTGAATCCCCATCAAGCACACTTAACTTCACAGCACTCTGTTAGAACAGACAGGGTCAGGTGCTTTCTTTCACACTGTGCTTGATTCCTTATTTCATTTACATTGGCATCTCTCCTGGAATGAACAAAGAAGCTGCGCTCTGTACGTGAGTTTCTGGTTTCATAACAAGAGCCAGAGGAGCTGTATTGAGACAGAGCTGATGAGAAAGAGCAGAAGAGAGGTTCATTTGAGGATAACAGCTTTATAACCTGTAATTCGACATTGAATAAGATATTCTTGTACAGGTAATTCCACATCACAATTCAACTTTGGCTACTAATAAAACAAATGTTGTCTGTGGCACTTGTTCTAACTAGTGGTAATGTTATGGTGATGAAATCACTCATCAAGTCTAGGACTCAGAATTAATTAAGGTAATAAATCTACCATTACTGGCAATAGTTTCAAATATTTCAGTATTTGACCTTAGAAAAGACATGATTTATTTTCAACTGGTTTTGAACAGTGTTGCACCAAACCTAGTAGGAAATCATATTAGTGCATATTTGCTCCAGCAGTATGGACACGTTTACTGATGCTTACTCACATTCCTGTGTGAGAACAGAGTAAGTATCTGTGCACGTTCCATACTGTACGTATAATCCGGGGAAAAGCACTATACATTATTAACAGTTTCAAAGAATCATCTGCAGTAATCCATGTCACGTTACTGTTATTAGCCCTTCATAGCTGGAAAGGATTTTGGGAACAATCTCAGCATTCCATCTACAGAGGAAAAGGTAAGTATATGTAGATACACTTCATGCACACACATCTGCAAAGCCAGTTTAAAAGGAATATGACCAGCATAGTGTAGCACATAAATAGTCCACTCTATACCCAGTAGGTGTGGAGTGTTTTATTAAACTTGTCCTGATGAACGAGGTTGACCTATTTGAATCATCCTTTTGTATAAATGGTGTTGTTCGTACTCATGTATCATCCTCTTCACTATCCGGAGGGGAAAAAAATAACACTTGTTTTTTCCAACCTCTTGGATAGAACGTGTGTAGGTGTTGTTAGTGGTAGATTTGTGGTCTGCAGCATGTTCACAGATCAACCATTTCCTCTCTCTCTCTCTGGCTCAGCAAAATAAACCCTGAACAAATACGACCATGATCACTTTAACTAAGTGGTGCCAAGTGGATCTGGTGTGCCATATTCAGTCTATATAAAATAACCTCATAACATACCATCCTTAACACTTTAAATATGTGCATATTTAAATTAGTCATGGCCATGTAACATGCCAAGAACCTTCTGTTCCTAGTACAGTACGTCCTTCTCTCTTCACACAGTATGTGATTGCACACAAGAACAACTAATCAGTAGTGACAGGTCAAGTTAATTTATTGACGTTAAAATAAAAATGATGCAAATCATAACTTCTCTATGAGGGGATCCAAACCAAAAATGGAAATAGTCTATTTACAATTCAGAATGTAGCAGTGCTTATGCAAACAAGACGATTCCTCTGACAAACTGTCACTTTAAAAACTTACATATTTTATGTGATGCTGTATTTTCATTGAATAAATGAGAAACGGGTAAAAAAAAAAAAAAAAAAAAAAGCTCCAGTAACTAACATCCATGTGTTTGATATCATCTATAACCTTTAAAGTCATGGGATGATGTTGCCCAAACACATGACGAAAAAGCAAATACAAGAAAGAGACAAGTGAATAGTTTAAAGCCACCTTGTGGTTGCTGGGCCTAAGAGGTGAATTAATGCAACCCCATTTGTTCTGAATGCCATTAGAGCAGAGGTTTAGGGACTAAAAGCTGACTGTGTTGTCATACCAACAAACAGTAACAGAAACAGGCAGCAGTCATAGTGCCAGCCATATAATGCCCTCAACACACTGTTAAAAGTTTAAAATTTCATCATGAAACTGGCACCTGAGACTAAACTCTACTGTACACTGGAAGTTTCACAAGTACATTTATGATCCGATGGGAGTTAGTCTTATTGCGCAATGGCTGTATTTTTTTGGTAAGGCTGTTAACTCACACACCCAAAATGCATGTTTGAACAAAGAAGGGACTATTGCACGTTAGAGGTGGGGCCCTTAAAGCCTCCCACACTCTTTTCAGTTCTATTTCTTTACTTGCTTTTACAAAAACTCAGAACAACTGATTAAGTTGACCATTTATTTAAAGGATAAAGCCAAATGCAATTACAGCGCTGGATTCTGTAGTGTCCACCCCAGGGCACAAATACAGAATGAGTAGATACTTCTTCATTCACATTTTTCTTCATTTTTCTTTTCTTCATTCTGATTGGACCTCTCGCTACTGGTCAATTTGGGGCATCAGCTGCCAATCAAAGCTTTCATCTTGAATCATACTTCCATATATGGTGTTTGTGGGGTTTTTTTTGGTTTCCCAGAATATTCCAGTTTTGGTGTTAACTAGTCAGAAGATCTCTGTATGAAAAACTAAAGCCCTCTTGACCTGCAATTAATCAGAAGAAGCAGGCCCTAAATTACTAATGGATGACCTTTGACCTGCAGCTAGGCAGAAAAGCAGACCCTCCATGTCTGCTTGAACAATCATTAGCCAACAACACTTCACCAAATCTAAATCTAAATCTATAATGTGCTGTTAGTGTTAAAATACAATGTTGCCCAAATTCTGTCATGGAAATGATCCCTGTCTTTGACGTATTGCTATGTCAATCTCAGCAAAGACCAATTTTGCATCAAGTGTAGAGGCATGCATATTGTTACAGCATCTTTAATCATAAATACCAATATTCGAAAGTGGTTATTCAAATGTGTAGCCCTGATGTGCAGCCATTAAAAAAGCAAAAAAGGCAAACAAGAGTTAAGTATTGTTTTTGTTATAATTCTGGTTATTTGAAAATGTAACTATATTAAATTGGTTGTTACACTGATGAAGATCCTACTAACTACAGTACCAGCAAGCTAATTGTATTTAGGCTGTACAACTAAAAGCTAGTTCCTTCCATGTGAGAACTATGTTGATACCTTTGACAGAAATTCACATGCCAATTGTTGATGCATTTGGGAAACTCCCAAATGGAGAGGTGAAAGTCATTTTCCCTCTTTTGCCAAGACTTATATTAGATTCTTAAAATCCCAGATGGGACAGCTGACATTTCTTTAGTGCATTGCGAGTTTACAGTATACATACTGGTGCAATGGATAAAAGATCAAGAACAGGTAGAAGGTCCTGTGATGGGAAACAAGAATTAGCAGCAACTCAAAAGGCCAGCTAGCCAGCTTACACAGCAGTTAACAATCCACAACACCACAACATTTGTGATGTCCTTGTTTGATTTGCCCCCTTATATCTCTCTAGGTTGTATAATGTCTGTCTGACAACAAACACTTTAATACATTCAGTACAATACATAAAATGTCATGTTGTGTTTTACTCAAAGTGCCTTTTAAGAACTATTCCTTCTTGCTGCTATGCATTGTGGTAAATTCCTTGAGTAGAAAAACAGAAGAAGTTGGTATATTTCTCAATATATTTACAGATGCATGATGAAATAAAATGAAAAAAAAAAACAACAACAAAACAGCAGATGAGAGAAATATGCACCTCACCAAACACTGGCGCATTATGTGGAAACTCTGGAATGAATATGATAGTCACAATTTTTTTATACATTTTCCTTGAGCCATTTGATATAGTTGTCTGTCATGCGACGTGCAATCAGGAAGTCAGTTGGCCACACTGTGAACATCAGCCCTCCATGAAATCCTGTGTCATAGTGTTCATGTGTCACCTCAACACCTGCAGCACGAAGCCGCGTGACATACATGATCCCATCATCTCGGAGAACATCATACTCACAGGTCAAAATGTAGGCCTTGGGCAGGGAGCGTAAGGAAGTGTCTGGAACCAGCAGGGGGGATGCCCTTGGGTCAGCAAAAGACAGAGTTGGTCCGTCCATTCCATCGGTCTCCCCTCTGGCTCCGTGCACCACAGCAGGAGCACTGTAGTTGTATTTTCTATGATATGTTTCTGGCAGAAAGGCGCTCCAATTAACAAACTTCAGCAGGCTGGAGGACTCTGGGTTGTTGTGGGTGTTGGCCATCATGGCTCTGAAAAGGGCTTTGTCGCTGGTAAAGTACTCACTCCAGAAACGCACCATGAGGGTTCGTGGCAGAATGGGCATGTCCCGATTCTGCTGATAGGAAGGTGTGTTTAGGTCCAGAGCCTGCAGCACAGGGTAGATGAGTGCTTGGGCCTTCAACTGAACCTGCTGTGGTGGCTCTTTTTGTAACTGTGAAGAGAGAGAGAGAGAGAGAGAGAAAGAATGGATGGCATTTAAAGCAGATTGGATTAGTATGACTTAAACCAATTCAATATGTGCTTAGAAGCTTTACATAAATAAAACATCATAATTTGTCACATGTACTAGTCATGATTGTTTGGTGGAGAAATTGCATTATCCCCACTGTTCTGTACTTGTTTTCCTTTTAACTTAATTATGCATGTTAGGAGAACTGGACTGATGTGACACCTAAGCTGCCCTCTAAAATTCAACTTGGCCAACCAGTCAAGTTGAGTTTACAACCAGTACGTTCACTTATGTGCTTCCCAGAGAAGCTTAATAGCAGCT
The DNA here is from genome assembly GCA_028566105.1 of Hypoplectrus providencianus. Lineage (NCBI taxonomy): Eukaryota > Metazoa > Chordata > Actinopteri > Perciformes > Serranidae > Hypoplectrus > Hypoplectrus providencianus. The sequence continues at coordinate 16,154,201 of JAOWBC010001387.1, read as the reverse complement.
ATAGCAAACCCCAAAGCTGCAGACCTAGAGCTGCACTCATTATGCAGTTCTTACATGACAAACCAATTGCACAGCTTGTCTTTCTTGTTCAGCATGAAAAAAAGTCCTGTAAAGTCATGTTGTTGGCTCTTCTATGTCAAAGTAGCTAACCAAATTGGTGTCTTTATATTGCTATCTCCGCTGGTGCAGGCAGTGTCTTCATCTCAACGTCTGTCATTATACTGCCAAAAAAAAGTCTGGTCATTCGAAGTATTATCTAATTCAGTGTAAAACTGTGCTGAGGCTCAGCAATAGTATCAGTGAACTTGAACACCTAAATAATTCTTGCAGTGTAAATTCCAAAGAGATTACTTTGGGAGAGCTAAAGTCCTTGCCCTGTTAAGGCTTGTTAAGGCTCTGAGCCCTGAATTTATCTGATCACTTCAGATACCTGTTGCCAAGTGCAACACTGAACGTTTGGTTTTAGATTTCTTTTTTAAATCACATACCTCTTAAATCAGCTTTTTAGTGACATTTTTTCTTTCTTTTCTCAGATTTGGAATGAAAATTGTTATTGATTTCTGCTCCTGTAACCTGACAACTCCCTCTTATAAGAAACTTAACCTTAGATCTCATCATAATATGTCTTTAACAGTTTATTTTTCTTTCTCTTTTCTTCTTCCATAGTTTAACAGGTCTAATTCCCCAGGGATTGCTGATATTAAGACTGGCCTGAATGATATTTTATGGCACACACACAGTATACATGATTATAAATAAGTCAAGTATATGAATTTGAGAAATTTGCTTCAGAGTTATGGAAAAAACAGGCTATGTAATGTGAGAGCACTGTTTGTCACCTCAGTTTCTCTTGGTTCAGGATAATACAATACTATTTATCATAAACCTATCATGTCACCTATTCAAATATTTCTTTTCCGATGTGTGTAAATGAAAGATAAAGCTGAAAACATATATTCAGTACCTGCTGGGAGACAGCAGCTGCCAGGTTCCCCCCAGCACTATCTCCAGACACTGCAATCCGCTCTGGGTCCACATAATACTGGGCCAGCACCCTCTTCTGGAGGAAGTGCTTGACCACACGGTACACATCTTCATAAGGGACAGGGAAGTGGTGAGCAGGGGCCAGTCTGTACCTGGAAAAGCAGAAAGGTGCAGATTAAAGCTACGGCATGCATAAATACAAGCTTTGAGGCCATGGGTTCAGACAACAGTTTGAGTCAAGGCAAATAAACATGAAGATATTTGGAGCAAGCTGAAACCTTTCCTGTGTTTTTTGTCATAGCTTTATTTATTGGCTTTCTAACTTCTTTTACCATGTTTGGGAGAAGAACTCTAGGCAAGAAATAAATAAAGCAACAGAAAGCTTCTCAACCAAGCTGTAAATTATAGAACGAGTGGTCAATGTTATCAAACCACATTTGCCGTTTACTTATTCAGCACCCTCTGCACAGGCCTACTGTTAAATAATTCACCAAAATTGAACATTTATCACTTTGCAGATAAACATGACATAATATCAATCAGATTTTTCTTTTATTTTACAGTGGTAAAATAAGGTCTTATTATTATGAGAGAATATTTTCTTAAACTATCCTGTTGAAATGCTAACCTGAAATCAAACCACACTGATACATGGTACACATATTAAGTTTCAGTAACAATCCTGCAATATAAGCAATATTCAATGGGCAAAGCATTTAAAATGTATATAAAAGAATAAACACTGACAATGCATGGATCATTTTGGGCTACTACTCTTTCCTAAACTAATGTTTTAACCATGTATTGATTACCAAATCCTGTTTGAGACACCTAAAGACTCATATTGACAAACAACAATAGGCTAGAGTAAACAACAGGATCGTAAAAGGCCATAAACAGAGAAAAACACTGATTGTTTCAAATAAATATGTCTGAATACTGCTGGCAAGTGTTTCAACAACTGCGAATGTCACCTGCAAAATGTATATAAAATCCATGACATAACTGAAATCAAAGCTTAGTTGTATTTTCTGAGTTTCAATCAATTAGTCAAGTGGTGCACAGGGTTAACTTTCGGATTGTGAAATGCCTGAAATGCTCATTGAACCCTAAACAAATTGCAGACTGGAATTTAGATAGGGAGTTAAGGCATTACCCCCACATACCAGACACAATAACACATCTACTGTTCCTCCCACTGGCAGATACTGTAAGTCAACAAGTAGAGTTATGTTCTAAAAAGAAAAAGGATAACTTGATGACTCAGACCAAGCATTATAAATTACATTTAACTGCTGAATAAATATGAGTAGTGGACAGGCATGGTGAGATAATTGGCAAAGAAAAAGTTACAGCACTGGGAGGCAGAATGAGAACCGGACGTGCCAAAGAGCACCAGTGAGTGAAGCTGTGGCAGGGAAAGGCCTGGCGAGACCCAAATGAAAGCCTGTTAGCTTCACTTCCTCGCTCTCATCTAGTCTGTGACTAATGAGGGAGGACAGGCACATACGACAACAGAAATGTGTGTGCAAGGGCCTGGGAGAATAACTGAGAGGATCATTACGACTATGAACTATGAAAACCACAAATGAAACAGCAGTTTGTGCGGTATGTTACAGTAGCTGAATTTGACAAGCTGTACAATATGACCAACTTACTCCACAGAAAGAACCACTGCATCCAGCTCGGTAACCATTGTTCTGGCCAGGAGATCATATGGACTCATCCCTGCACAAACAGAGAAGATGGACAACACAAACCTCTGGTTTATTAATTCCTAAAATCAGTTTACATGAAGGTAACACTTCAGCAACAGATATGAACCCACCATCTTGCTGAGTGTTACTTCCTGGCAAGATCTGTGTGACTGTAATTGTTAAAGCCGTTCAACAGATTGCAAAAACAGCATGAGAAGTGTCAAACTGCATGTCATGTCTTTACATTTTGGATTAGCGAGGGTAACCACCCACTGAGGATCCCACAGCTCCAGCAGACGGTGTGTTATTTTCTCAGAAAACTGTAAAAGCTTTGTGGCTTGTGTTTAATAGTTTGTTCATTATTTATGATCCTGTCATAGAAGCTGTCACAGGGAGTCTGTATAAAGCTGTGAGGTCATTTGTCACAGCAATTTTGAAATACTTTCTCAATAAAACCATAGAATGACTGTGATGAACACATCACAAGAAAATGAATTATCCATCCATCTATCCATCCATCCATTTTCTAGCCATCCTTAAAAGTCAAAGTCATAATTCTGTATGATAAAGGGGAATAGAGGCCAGCCTATCAACTTACGGGAACTGCCCAGGCACCATCCTCCACCATGCAGGTATATGATAGCTCTTCTGAGCTCAGTGTCTCCGCCCCCGTGCTTTGGCTGGTACAGCACCACCTCCACTCCATCAAATTTCTGCTCTGTAACCTTGACATGCTCGTCAGACACAGGCACTACTTTTTCAACCAGAGTAATAAAGTACATTACTCCCATGTAGTCCTTCAGCCCCAGTAGTTCACTGAAGTCTGCCTGGAAAGTAAAACAGAGGGACAAAATGAGAGACAGAATTTGCCATTAGTCATTAAAGGCAAGTCTAATACATACAGCAGTGGCGGGCCGTGCATTTTACACCTAAGCTTTGAGTAGTGCTCCGTCTGAATCAATCCAACCTCACTTACTATTCCTTGGAGATGATAACCATCATATTATGCAGAAATGCAGCAAAAACAGCTACTGCATTACAGACAGATAACTCGTGTGCCAGAAATAAATGCATTTACTAAAGACACAAACCCGGGGTACACAAGTCTCCTTCTACTGCAGCTACAAATGCGACACACACGTAAAAGCATCAATAACAACCTCACAAAACTGCTATGTTATTTATGAAAATAGCAACATTTTACTCACCAATTATTTGTTAACAAAATCCATCCTCCTTTCTTTGCTCATAAAGACTTCAATGACTGAAAAGTCTTTCTCTCTTTAACAATACACCTGCAATCAAATCACTTTCTTCTCCTCCCTCAGCCATTGTAGTTTGATAAAAAGCGATATAAGCAACAGAAATGTTTACAGTCATGCAGCTCGCGGCATATGCTAGCTAGTACCCTAGTAGCATTAGTATGCTCTCTGACTATCCATCAGAGGGAACTAATATGCCCACGTGACTGTTCGCCTGCTAGAAGACCTTGGTGTTGCGACCTCAAAGTCTGAGTGGTTGAAACAACAGTTTGAGCAAGACTTATTTTATGCTACAGGGTCAGCAGAACTGGTTGTGAAGGCCTCCAGACAGATTCCGTTTTACCTGGTAACTAATGATGGCTGAAATGAGATTGGTTTAAATGCTTTAATATGAAAATACACATCTGGAAGCAGCGCAACAAAGGGAGAAGCTATGAAAGATAGTGGACTAACCGTTTGGAATTATTTAATTAGTGGAATTAATGGAAAAAATGTAATTATCAGTCTGTGATTCAGATATTATTTTAGGCCAGCAGAGAAGGCCTTGCAGGCCCTGATGGCCAACCACTGACATACAGTAATGTTACTGCAAGCAGCTTATTTGTCTGAACAAAAACCTTGACCGAAGCTCATAATATTGAAAGCAGAAAGGGTTAAGATGCAAAGCAATGTTGTTATATTACAAAGAGGCACTATAGTCATGTGAAAGCTGCCTCATAAAATGTCATCACCCCCCTGCAGATATTTGTTTTAAAAAGTTGTTACTGCACATAAATTATAAAAGCAGGTCTTGTACTCCATTATGTTTTATGAAGTAGACAGTCATTGGTTGGCATGAGGGTAATCAGCTGAGGCTCTTACTGCAACCACAAAGCAAATTCATCACTGTGTCATCCACTCCAAGCTACAATTAAGCTCTAAAGAAAAAAAAAACAATCATAAAGTAGAAACAGAGTGAGCATAACAAAATCAGGTTTCATTAAGATTTTATAAAAGCATTCAGACGTAAGCAGTGCCAAAAACACTGTGAAGGCCTGTGACAAAAAGAGATGTTTCTCTTATCATTACAGTCCAAGAGTGGAACACTTATTGTAATTACACATGATCAATCAGTTGGAAGTATGCCTGGTCCAGTGGAATAAATCTGACTATAAAATGTCTGATTTAATAGTTTAATGCGATGCATTCAACATTATGATAATGAAAACAGAATATACTGCTGCATAGTAAACTGTCTTCTGCTGAACAGTGGCTTTGTATTGATTCCATCTGAAAGAACGAGAGTCTAGAAACTTTTCACATTACAACAGAAATAACAATGTCTTGTGTTTCAGTCAGTGGCCTGAGCTCAGTCTTGATTATGTCTTGACACAAATGTAAACTACTATTACTGCCACACCTCTCTAGCTATTCAGCAGACCTAAAGTGTGGCAGAATAGAGCCAAAACACATTTATGTACTAATGACACAGTCATGGGTCTAATTCCTTGTTAATATCTAAGACCATAATGGTCACAATACCTGCACCACAATGGAGTATAGCAACCAGAGGCATCCAACGGTCATAAACTAAGTCGGGTTTCCTTAATAAGGTCTATTATTAGAACAGGTGAGCAGGACTATACAACACATGGATTAGCATCTGACATAATCTGGTGTAACAACAATGTAAATCCACATCAGCAAAACACAATAAATGTTTAACCTGTCTGTACTCTAAGAGGTCAAATAAACAGTTGAATGTATTTTTTATATTACATTTATGGCTATAAAACAACTAACCATTATTACATTTAATGAGAAATACATGTACAATGTACAATCAGACACAGAGCTAGATAGCTTTCTCTTAAGTAGAGGGATTTATTTCCAAAGTAACTCTCAGTACAAGCAGTGCTAATTTCACAACAGAAAAATGTTTTTTTTTTCTTACCAGGTGGCTGAGACTTCTGAAGAAAGAGTTGGTCAGCATGAGTTTCCATCTCTCTTCTATCTCCTCGGGAATGGGCTCATATATGTAATAAGCGGTAAAAGAGCAGAGAGCGACGAATAAAATGATGCTTCCAAACCTCATTTTACAACGTGCGTCCCCAGCAACTGACTGCAGGGTGCAAACACAAACAAGCTGCTCGGTGCGCGTGTTGGCAAGTCAGTCCGCTGCGCGACAAAGCTTACGCTCCTAATTAATTTTGGATCTACACCAGCTCAATATGACAGCACGTGTTTGGTGTCATTTGATGGTTATCGGCGTGCATGCTCGGAGCTTTTCCTCGCTGCTCGTGCGCGTGTCGTAGTGCATGTCCGTCTCGTGGACCGGGAGAATGAATTTAAGTGTCAGTGATATGGAAACTGGAGCGCGCGCACTGTGTACTCACGAGGCAGAACCGTCCCACCTTGGCCCGCACCGCAAATTCCTCAGGTGCCTGCGTCTACTGCTTACACAGGACGCGCGACGAAACCTTGTGCCAAGATGCAACTGATGCTTAAATATCTCAGCTTATGAAACAACAGCGGGTCATGCTTCCAACTTTGCCACAATATTTGAAAGATAAATACATTTTAAGGTCTGAAATAGAAGGCATAGAGGGATATAGTGAAGAGAAAGTTACTCCACATATCTGCAGCTGACGCACAGAAGTGTCCGTTGTGCGCTCCAAGACATACTTGTGCTGATCCACAGTACGTTATCTGTGTGGCTCATTACCCTGGGGCATTAATAAGCCACTGCAGTGCAGCTAAAAGGCTATGGTTGCAAGCTAATTATACGATTGGTGACAGAGCCAGATGAGATGTCTCGTTTCCTGGTAGTCAAAGCAATATGATTCTCTCATGCACTCAGGTTTTAAAAGGACCCTGCACGAGGATCAGATTTAGTGCTGCAGGAGTTGACAGACAAAGAAATTATAAGTTCTTGAGTTTTTTCCCTCCCAGTACGAGATATTATTTCTACTAAATTGAGTTTAATATCAGTCTAGGAGTCTAGTTTGTTGCCAAGTATAATTCATTATGACAATGTTAGCTTCGTCCTTAGGCCACACCTATATCGGAGTTAACAAATTAAAGGCTCCTTATAGCACTTATCTATACAAATGCACTTTCATCGAAAAACTAGGCTTGAAAAATGTAAGTAAATTTGATTTTAGATTATTAAAACCTATCATAAATTACAAAGATTCTAAACAACTAGTACCAATTAAAGGCTATATTAGTGTCATTTCATGTTCTCTTGTTTGAAAGTGAGTTAGTTTAGCAATGTATGTTGTTAGATTTCTCTGCAGGCCTCTTCTTTGAAACCTGAACCACATGCCTCCACATGACTTTGTATTAACCTCTGTGTTATGATCCTTTCAAACTTTTCCTCAGTCAAGTTGGAATTTGTAATTGACTGGTGTTTAAGAGCAGGCAAGTGTCTCCTTCCATTAGCCATCAAACTCTATTGAGATGCAATCTGCAGGATCCGGGTGTGACGGAGGCTTGGTGAAAGCCTCTGTGAGACTGATCACTGCTGAGCAGTAGAATACTAAATCTCTTCTCTGAATACAAAATTACACTTCAGACGCTCCGGGATTCTCCCTGGAATTCCCTCCCTCCTCTTTGCCTTCAACCACCGGCCTCCACTCAGCTTCTAAGGGAGACCACCTCAGTTAGCTTGTAAATCTTTCATGGAGCTCTCCTCACTCTTTGCGTCTTGTCAGTGGGGAGGACGGATGTCAGAGTGTGCGTGGGTGAAGATGTTGTCTTCATCTAGGTAGAGCCATGCTGTGCAGTGCTGTGCCACGTGGCTGCCCAGCACCCTGCTGCGTGTGGGGGTAGCTCAAGCAGATGTGAAATGTCTGAAGACTCAAACAAGGAGTTTGACTCTGTGTGTTCATGCGTTAAAGTGTGAGTGCTTGGCCGTGTTTCATTCCTTTGTGCGTGCACATTCTTGGGTTCAACACATCTACAGAGGCAGATAAAATTCCTATAATTAAGAGCTCAGTCCAGACCTTAACTGACAACTAGTATGAGGGCAAACTTTGTAACTTTTTTAATTTGCAAAACCCCTGCTGAGGTAAAGTATGTGGCTGCATGTCAAGAGGTATTTGAAGGCACTAGAGTATGACTTCAGGCCAAAATGAGCGAAAAGCTCATTTTTGACAAAGTAATCAAGGAATAGGTCTAGCTGCATTGCAATGATACTTTAACTAGTACTAACCTTGAGCTTGATTTACACAGTTTTTCTGTATAT
>JAOWBC010001387.1:16114821-16141477 GCA_028566105.1 Hypoplectrus providencianus | reverse complement strand
CTATCTATCTATCTATCTATCTATCTATCTATCTATCTATCTATCTATCTATCTATCTATCTATCTATCTATCTATCGTTTTATGTAACTAGACTGACGTCTTGTTTTTAACAAGTACTTTTGTCTTTCTATCCATGCTCCATTTAACCATCTATCGTTTATACATATTTAATTTCGAATTTTGTTTTTAATATACATACTTTATAGTTCTCTCTCCACCTGTTGTTTTCATATATAAATATTTGGGAGGGACGCCTTAAAACGTGTGCTTTTTCTTCCAGGTGGGTTTTATTGATGGTTTAAGACAAAGTCTAGCCTCCGTTGTCCGTGCAGCTGAAGCCCGATCCTCCTGCATAATGACGAGCGTGTGTGGCTGCAGCGCCTCGTACCTGTGGAGGTGGCCGCTGAAGGCTCTGTTATTCTTGGCCGCTGTGCTGCAGACGAGCGGTGACTGCCCCAAATCCTGCGCCTGCTACGTCCCCACTGAAGTGCATTGCACCTTCAGATACCTGACCGCGGTACCTAACCACATCCAGCCAGCTGTGGAAAGAATTAACCTCGGGTAAGCTTTCACTTTTTTTCCCCAGTTTGAAGCAAATTGGAGAAACTGCACTTGAGATACTCTGGGGAGGATTATATTGAGTGATTTAAACCGCAGAAAGCGGGGACATTACAAAGAAACCAGTGTTAGCTACTCTATTGTCAGAGTTTAAATCAACAACACTATAGTACACCTTAACTGCTTGTAAATTCTGTAACTGAAAGTTTTTTTTTAATACAAATTGAGAACATTGGCCATTACGAGCTAGCATAATGTATCTCAAATATGTGATAGGGGAAGGTTAACAAGCTAAATCAGCCACGTTAGCATAAGCTAACAGGTTAATGGAAATATTAGGCTAGCTACTATCAACTTTGTTTAAAAACTCTCCAAGACATTTTTTAGTTTTAAGGCATTAGATCAATTTAACAGCTAGCTCACCCACACTGGTTAGTTAGTTCCCCCCTAAAGCTAAAGTTGTAAGAGAATATGCTTTTACACAATATCGAACACAAAATTAGATTCTAATACACTATGATGCTGTCTCCAGGTGAACATTTTTTATTAAAAAAAAAAAAAAAAAAACCCTACCTGATGATGATAAAGGATGTTCCAATAAATTTGTCGTCGTGTTTCCTCTATTTTCTCATTTGAAGAACATGAACCAATTTTAAATGCTGTTGTACAGCTTTTCAAGATGATGCACGTCTATGTTAGGCCCTCACAGGTGTTTTTAATCCATCTAATTAGACCCCTTCTGCAGGTGTGGTTAGACTAAAGCCTCATCTTTCACATAGATAGACTAGTAGTATATATACACAACATTAATCCAAGTGTATGGTTAAATAACACATTAATGAACTGCTGACAGTGATAACAAAGCACAATAATACTTTAAAGCATGTTTTACTAAAATACCATTATAATTACTTGGTGCATGCTGGTAATGCTTTGTGAATACTTTTCTTTGGTCATAAGGAATTCTTTGAGTATAGGTCAGTATTTCAAATTTTATGGGAGTGAGTCTGATGTTTTGAGTAACCAGTTTCTTAGCAAATATAAAGTCCAGCACTGATACAGTAAGTCTGTATGCGGACAGTACACACCAACGATGGACCTACACAGGTGTTTTCACTTATGTCCCTTGATTAGCCCTCTCATGACTGTATGTACATGCCCATAATCAACATCCTTCCTCTTCATTTTACATTTTAGGGCAGAAGAGCTTTAACTTTTCTTTTTTCTTTATAAGAATATGCATAATGTTGATATCACCTACCAGCGTAGCTATCTCATTTTCAACCTGAGCAGAGGTCCAATGTGCATTAATTGTAAAACACTTACGTGGTTGTGCAGGGGTTAAAAGGAGACTGTTTTTACTGTGCATTAACTTCTACAAAAAAATATGTGGTAGCCTTATATTGAAAACTTGGAGTCTGTTTTTAATTTCTATGCTTTTAGGTACAACAGCATAACTGTCTTGAGAGAAAATGATCTTTCAGGACTTGAGAATTTGGAGTTGTTGATGCTGCATAGCAACACTATCCACAGTATTGATGACAGAGCCTTCCAAGACCTCAAGTCCCTGCAGGTAATGTGTTTGTCGGTCTCTTGTGGAGAGATTACAGCCCTGTGTTGTAGAATTGGCATGTTCACAAGGTCGCTGTACTGGAATATTAAAAGAATTACATGGTGTGAAAAGCCTGACAGTAGATGGTTGGGTAAATTGTAAAGTTCAATACTTTTGACACATGAATATGTGTGGAGTGTACTTCATGAAGGGAGTATTTTTTTTGTCGGGCCTTCATTTTGGATTGCATTACTTTCTGCTTTTATTTATTTTGTATGAAGGATGCTAGCCAGTAACTGATTGCTTGGACTCTTTCAGACTAAATATATGTTCTTCACATTATTCTGCTGTCCTGACATTTCATGCTATCTCTCAGTAACATGCTGTTGTGTGTTTATACAATAGTCTTCCATCAACATCTCCTCTTCTTAACAAACATCTCCAACTTATCAATTATGTTCTCACAGGTCCTAAAGATGTCCTTTAACAAAGTTAATGAAATCAGGAAAGAGACACTCAAAGGCCTGGACAGTCTGCTGAGACTCCACATGGACCACAACAACATTGAGTTCATCAGCCCAGAGGCTTTCTACGGCCTAACCAAACTACAGTTGGTCCATCTGGAGGGTAACCACCTTCAGCAGCTCCACCCAGACACATTCATCACACTGAGGCACAGTCAGGTGTTCAAAGTGTCCTCTGTAAGAAACATCCACCTGTCGGACAACCTCCTCACCACTCTGCCTGAAGATGTCTTTTCAGGCTGCAGCCAGTTAGAGAACCTCTTCCTTCATGGCAATCCATGGACTTGTGATTGTGGTATGAAATGGTTCTCAGCATGGGCAGAGAGGAACACAGGTGAGGAAATCATATATAAAACACACATTTGTTAACATTGGTTGCTAACAGTATTCAAATAGCTTATTTCACTCAGACTTCAAGCCATTTCAGCATTCATTTATAAAAAAAATATTTTGTGGGTTCTTAACACATGTATGCACACCCTTGTGGAACATTTGTGTACAGGGGAAACATACTTGGACAGACCTCAATTTCAGCGGATTCCTTCCTGCAGAAATGTCCACAGAAATTATTTGATTCATTTCATGTCATACCTCAAATCTCCAGCCATATACTGTAGCTTGTCTCTCTGGATAAGTTCTTCCATTTTATGTTGCAGAAAATGAAATTCAGCAATGTAGATAGTTCACAGTGGTATGTTTTTCTCCTATAAGCTAACAGTGCATGGAATTGTATGCAAAGTAAGAAAGGCACATCCAAGAAAAGCATATAAATCTTTGCAGAGACAAGACTGGAGGCAGAAATCATATCAGCTTCTCATGATGAGGACTAGAGAACACTCAAAACACACAGAGGAAAAAAAAGTTACACCATTCAATCATGACTTGGCTTTTGTAAAAGGCAATTCATAAATAACAATTCTGTTCGATGATGAGGATCTTTTCTGTTTCACAGGTTGTACTGATCAGTTTTGGTTTGGCTGCCCATAATGTGGAAACTGTAAGTGTTCTTTTCATACATGCAACCAACTAAACTCTACACCACCCCATTTAAATGTTTCCAGGTGTGCTGAAATGCAAGCGAGACAGGAGATATCCAAGAGGCCAGCTGTGTCCTGTTTGTGAAAATCCTGCCCCTTACCACAACAGACCTCTATCCCATCTCCCTGGCGATGCCTTCACTTGCAGAAAACCCTGGATACAACCCCATCTTAAGCAGAAAAACATCAGCCTGGATGAGGGGGACTTCACTCCAGTTTCCCCCAAGGACTTCATTGCCCCATTAGGCTCCATACAAATGAACCTGACTGACCAGTTTCACAATGATGCCAGTCTGTCCTGCACTGTCCAGAGGCCTACTGCTTTTGAGAACCTAACACAGACCTTAGAGGTGGAAGAGGGAAACAATGTCACAGTGCTTACTGCAGCCATAACTACATACTTGGTGTGTAACATGGACTATGAACACATACAGCAGCTATGGCAAATCCTGGCCACTTACAGTGACTCTCCAATGACTTTGGAAAGAGGCTTTATGCTGGCCAGAAGCCCTGAAATGGTGTTCAGGTACAGTCAGAAGAAAACGATGGAGGGAGAGGAAGGAATTCACACAAACATTGTGGCTGATATAAAAACCTCCCCTGCATGGTTGATGCAGGGAGAGGTCAGCTTCCAGCTTGATCGCACTACTACCACTTTCTCTACTCTACACATTAAGTACCAGACTGAGGTGAACCTACGTGTGGAAAACGCATCACCTAAGAGGGACCGTTATTCCTGGACTATGATCAAGCGAGACAATCAAACCAAGACTGAGCACACTGTAGTAACAGGTGAGATTTAGAGAATAACAATCCAATTCTGATTCGACCTCAACTTCAGTCCACCTTTAAGTATGTATCCCTTAACTGATGCATACAAATCTACTGATAATAATAACTGATATTTGTTTTTATGTTAACATACATGTAGGTGGTGTGGCACAATTGAGCTGTCATATCCAGGGTGAGCCAAAGCCATTACTGGAGTGGATTTTACCAGACGGAAGTAAGGTCAGAGCTCCTTACTCCAGTGAGGACAGGAGGATCATAATTTCTGCTGAAGGAAAGCTCACTCTGCTTGGTGCAGATGCTTCAGACAGTGGCCTTTACCGGTGCATTGCCACAAACTACCTGGATGCAGATATCCTTGTCTTTCGCGTGACAGTCCTGTCCCCTGATGTGGAAGAAGCTGAGGTCAACGGTGTCAAACTCTCAAGGCCGCTAGGTGGAAATCTGGTACTTGACTGTAGCTCTTCAGGGAGTCCTGAGGCCTCGACACATTGGGTACTCCCTGACCACTCAGTACTGGATAAGTCCCATGGGAACAGGAAAGCATATCAGAATGGAACCTTGCTAATCCAGGGTCTCACAGTGAGGGACAGAGGATTTTATAGGTGTTTGGTTTCTAATCAACTTGGAGCTGATCTACTCGTGTACCAGGTGACAGTCACTGGAGAAACATCTGAAAGGATGATAGTTTTGGACAATGATGGCTCAGGGGTGGAAATGGAAGACAAGGGTGACTCAAGTTTCACTGAAAACATGGTCACCCTTGATGAGATTCCCTCTTCAAGTCCCTCTGAAAGAACTAGCCAGGAATCAAGAACTATCACCTCTGATAGGCCTTACCCTAGACTCAGGTCACAGGGAAAAGGAGGTTCTGGAGGTAGACTGGGACAGAGGAGAAGAGGGTCAGTTGGCCACAGACGCATCTGGAGTAGTAGGGTGTTTGATAAAGCTTCCAGGAAAGTGGACCCACAGAAATTTGCTGAATTAATGAAAAAAGCTCAAGATGGATCAAGAATAAAGACTAGCACAGAGAAAGAAGAGTTAAAATATGAGGACTCAAACACTGGTCTTTCTGGTGATGATGAAATTGGATCTGGGGAGCATCACAGTGAAGATCAGCTCATCATTGTGCCAAGTATAATCAGATCAACTACTGTTAATCCAAATAAAGGAAGAATATTTGGAAAGGAGAACAGGCATAATGTAAACAAGCCAACAACTCAGTCATATATGCAGTCAGATTCTACAACAATAAAATCCAAATTTACACACTATCCAACAGAAATAATGGAAAGCCAAAGTGATGCAGTCACACCATATAACACAATTTCATACAATACAGGCCTGTCTAGTTTTGAGGAGACCAATGATTTTTATTCCCTGGAAGGATCTACCAAGCCAAGATCAAACAAGAACCCAATTACTGTCCAGCTTACTGTAACAGATACGTCACACGAAACTGAGCTACAGTTCTCAGGAGAACAACCTGCAGAGCCAGAGACATCCACAGGGGCAGCGCTGTCATTTACCACAGATCCTTATGTCACTCCAATGAGGGATGGCCCTGGGCCAATGGAGCTAGTCTTACACACATCCACAGACCCAGAAAGCCAGACGACATTCACAGCTGTAACAACCACAGAGAGACAGCAAGATGAGATAACCTTCCACACTACCCAAACAATCAAATCCCCACGCTTGTCTGCGGGATCAACCATCATCTCCCGGCAGCAGATCCAAATCATCCCAAACAAGAACAACAGAGGAGGGGGGCGCAGGAGGACCTTCCAAGGCCGTAGGAGGATCATTAAACCCAACAGGATCAATGACATACAGTCCTTTATCAATAAACTCAAACAACCCTCAGTGAAGAATGAAGGGAATGCCACAGTGCCTTATAGAATTGAACTGACAACAGGTAAGCATCTTGTTTTCTAAGCAAATAGAGCCATTGTTAAACTTTTGATTTATTGTTTGGCATGTCTTTTTACCTGATATTTCACTTATCTGTGTTTTCCTTTTGTCAATTTCTTCCTCAGAATGTGAATGCGATGAAGATAAAAAGAAGACAGTGTCCGCTGATCTTCAGGTTGTCAAACCAACAGTTTCCTCCAGTCCATCTTTACGCAGAACAGAAAGACCTGCTTCAACACAAAAACCTGCTGTTTCAACCACAAACTCATACATTACTTCAAATGCCCAAATAACCCATACAGAGTCTAGACATGAGGTGTCCAGTGGCTATATAACGTCTGCTGATGCACCTGAGTTTGACTCTACAGTCGATCCCTTTGTGATCACAGATAAAGAACCTTCAATCTCCACAACAGCCTCAACTACAACTGCCTCTAAGGTTATCCGTGGACGAATTCCATGGAACAGGCTTTTTGGAGGGAAAGAGAAGGGAAGTATACTGACCAGGCTAAAGAAGCCATACATCACTCGGAAAACCACAACTACAGCTCAGACTACAACAGTGATCGCAACCACAACCCCTGCTGCTACACCCACCCCTATTGCAAATTCACTCTCTGAACCTCAGACTCTGTCCCCATCCAGACCGAAAGAGAGCAAAGAAGGCTCATTAGATGATGACGACGGAGATTTGTCCTCAGCAGATTTTGAGTTCACAACAGTGCCCAGCTTTTACCATCTAACTACTACCAACCCATCTTATTCATACTCCAGGTTTGCCACCACTGCTGAAACACCATCAGAATCGCAGACATTACCTTCCCCACCTACTGTCAGAACACCTTCTATTGAAAATACAGATGAAGCCGTATCATCTGGGTCAGGGGGACTGCCTAATGACTGGTTAGTAATCAGACAGAGGCCTGGCAGGACAAGAGGAAGACAAGGGCGGAGAAGGAGGCCCTTCAGGGGCAGGAGACCCTTCAAGCAGCCTGCAGTCAGTAAATTACACCCTGCTACAACAACAGAGGCTTTAACTACAACTATTGAAACTACAGTGGAGACAACGACTCTGCCACAACGGACACTCTACAAGCCACTTTACATACCATCTAGGAAAGAGGACAAAACTCCAGTAGTTGTATTCTCTGATCAAACATCAAAAGAAGAGACTGACTTATATGAGGAAGGTGAATGGAGTACATCAAGCAGTTTAGCAGCCTATACAACAACAAATGTGATGCCTTCAACCACATTTATGCCCACCACCACATTCATGCCAGTTACCACAGAAGTGCCGTACACAACAGCGCGGCCCAAAATCCACAGCAACATCAGACCACCAACACAGAGGAACACTGGTAACCCAACTCATAGGCCACCAGTGAGGAGAGTTAGACCCACTGTGCAGAGTAATAGTGCCAGAGACACAATAACTATCCTTACAACTGAGAAGGAATCCACTACAAGTGCCAATATTGCTGTTTTTGAACCCACTACAAAGGTCATGACAAGCAAACCTAAGATAATGGGGGGCAATGCAGCCAGCTTCACAGTGTTATCCAACTCTGACGCTTTCCTGCCATGTGAGGCTGTTGGAAACCCTTACCCAACTATAACCTGGAAGCGCTTCTCCACAACCACAGGTACAGAAACAACTTCAGTACTCCTTAGAAATTGGAAAAACAAATCAGTGAGACACCCATCACGTTTTTCAGATTGGCATTCCATTGGCACTGGAGTTTAGAATTACTACATGTATTATAAACTTGTGGTGTTTATTGAGTTAAATGTATATGGGGTTTTTTGACAAAAAAAGCAACAACATAATCAACAAAATGCAAAATTAACAAAGATAACAAATTTTCAAAATAGATAAAAATGTGGGTTTCAAGAAGAACCTGAAATTAAAACCTAAAATGATGTTTTTTTGTTGTTTTGAATACGCATTTGTGTCAGTAGTGATATTAATATTGCTTCAGAATGTTTTAAAGTAGAACTTTTCTTATAAGAAATTCTCTCTATTTCAGGAAGCACCATCACCATAACAGGGCGAATGGGGAAGTTTGAGGTGTTGAACAATGGCACGCTGTCGATCCAGAATGCCAACATTAAGGACCGTGGCCAGTACCTCTGTTTAGCAGAAAATGATCATGGGTCAGATAAACTTCTTGTTACCCTCTCTGTGGTGGCCTACCCCTCACGCATTCTGGAGCCAAAGATACGTGAAATAAAGTCTCATGCAGGAAACACTGTGGAGATGAAATGTAAAGCAGAAGGTCGGCCCACACCCATGATATCTTGGATCCTGGCCAACCGAACCCAGGTCAGGGGTCAAAACACAGAGAAGGGAAGGGTATCTGTATCTGTTGATGGGACTTTGGTCATTGAGCTGGTGTCTGTTTATGACAGAGGCCATTACAAATGCATTGCCAGTAATCCAGCTGGAGCAGATACAGCTACAGTCCGACTGCAGGTGGTGGCAGCTCCCCCAGGTATTTTGGAGGAGAAACGGCAGCAGGTGAAAGCGGGTGTAAACCAAAACTTGTGGCTACCCTGCACTGGCCAAGGCAGCCCTCAGCCTATTATTCACTGGGTCCTCCATGATGGGACAATGGTACGATCTAACGGACCTAGAGACTCAAGGTTATCAGTGTATGGGAATGGAACCCTCCTCCTTAAGGATGTGACTGAAAAAGACAGTGGCAAATATGAATGTATTGCTACCAGCTCTACTGGCTCAGAAAGAAGGGTGGTCACTCTGACACTAGAGAGGCTAGAGTCTGCACCTCAAATAGTGGAGACATCCCAACGTATGACAGGGTTGTTCTTTGAAGACCAGCTGAGACTGAATTGTTCAGCTACAGGAGACCCTAAACCCAGGATTATCTGGAGGCTGCCCTCTAAAGCTGTGGTGGACCAGTGGCACAGGTAAAAATCACTGGCAGTAATGCAGAGAGCATAGATACTAGAATTTACAGCGAAAGCTGAAACAGACATTGGTAACATTTTGGACAAAAGAGAAAAAACATTCCTAATAGTTTCACGACAATGCAGGACTTGCATGCAGAAAACATGAGATTTATTCTTTTGAAAGGCGTACACTTCACTTTAGTCAAGTACAGAATAATCAAGTCAATATATTGATGTGATGATAACTCATCTTAAACATGGCCGTAGATCCTTTATTGTCTCTGTTTTCTACAAATGAGAACAGCTACTGAAAATAAGAGAGAAGAAAATCAGTTGCTGTTATTTTAAAGAAAAAATACTAGGAGGCAGCCCGAGTGTTTTTCCAATTTATTGCTAAGGCCTTGGCTGAGTTTACTGGTGAGTTCATAAAATGTTTAATCCCTTTAGACTACCTTGTTGATTATTAATTTTAAGTGTTTCCCTCTGTTTTGAATGCAGTGATTTAAATTAGTTGTTGCTATACGTTTTAAATTATAACATTGGACTGCATAGCAAAATTCATCCTATGAGGCAATATGATGTGTTGGTGATAGAAGATAAACAAAGAGATACAGTACAACTAAATGACCTCAATTTTATTTTCTTATGTTGATGTTAAGTGCTACTGTACCTCTCAAAATAAGCATAGCCCTGAAAAAGTATTTATATAATTCTATAAATAATCATTTTACACTTCAGAAGCTTATGAATTGACAATATTGTATGTGTTATTTGTCTTTGTCCTGTATTATAGTAAAAATGTCCACTTGTAGTTCATCAGGCTTTATTCTGTTCTTACCAAATACTAATTTTATTATCCGTCATATATTTTTCCAGGATGGGCAGCAGAATTCAGGTCCTCGATAATGGCACTCTTATTATTAGCACTGTGACTGATAAAGATGCCGGAGACTATCTCTGTGTGGCCCGAAACAAAATAGGCGACGACCTCCACCTTATGAAGGTTAGTGTTTCAATGAAGCCTGCAAAGATAGAGTCAAAACTCTATGGAAAGAAGCAGGTACCTTATGGTAAAGACATTAAGGTGGACTGTAAAGCCTCAGGAGCACCAAAGCCAGAGATCTCCTGGGGTTTACCAGATGGCACGTTGGTCAACAGTGCTCTTCAGTCTGATGCCAGCAGTGGAGGAGGTCGAGCGCGGCGCTACACACTCTTTGACAACGGAACTCTCTACCTAAACCAGGTAAGCAATGAAATGTCAGCTTTCACCATGAAAAAGAGAAGATATTAAAAATATTTATTTTGCTGTGCTGTTTCTTTCATAGGTTGGTATGTCGGAGGAAGGGGACTACACCTGCTATGCTGAAAACCAGGGGGGCAAGGATGAGATGCATTTACATATTACAGTGGTGACCGCTGCCCCGAGGATACGCCCAGCCATCCAGACATATGTCAGAGTGAAGCCTGGAGGAAACATCCGCTTTGACTGTGAAGCCCTTGGGGAGCCCAAACCTAAAATCCTGTGGATGCTGCCCACCAATGATGTCATTGCAGCATCGAATGAACGCTATCTAATGCATGTCAATGGCTCACTAGACATTAGGGATGTGAAGCTTATTGATGCTGGGGAATATGTTTGCATGGCTCGAAACCCTGCTGGAGAAAATAGAAAAATCTACAAGCTTGATATTGAAGGAAACCCACCAGTGATCAATGGCTACCGGCAGAACAGGACTGTAATCAAGGATGTGGCTGCTAAATACTCCAGGAAATTAATAGATTGTAAGGCTGAGGGTGACCCCACGCCTAGTATCACTTGGATTATGCCAGACAACATCTTTCTCAAGGCACCGTACTATGGCAGCAGGATTAGTGTGCACCATAATGGGACATTAGACATTCGTAACGTGCGGCCAACAGATACAGCTGAATTTATCTGCATGGCAAGGAATGATGGAGGGGAAGCTGTAATGGTGGTGCAGCTGGAGGTGAGCAGTTTACTCCGAAGGCCTATTTTCAAGAACCCCTTCAATGAACGCATTGTGTCTCGGGTTGGGAAAACCACAGTGCTGAACTGCTCTGCTGATGGATACCCAGCACCAGAGATCACTTGGACTTTGCCTAATGGAACACGGATTAGTAGTGGTCACCACCTGGTACACAATGGGACTCTAGTCATTCACAACCCTGGTAAAGAAGATGCTGGGAAGTACCGCTGCGGTGCAAAGAATTTTATGGGCTACATTGAAAAGCTTATCATTTTGGAAGTCGGGCAAAAGCCTTACATCCTGACAAGGCCAAGGGGTATTATACGCAGTTTGTCTGGAGAACCTCTCTTCCTTCATTGTCTATCTGATGGGAGTCCAAGACCTAGGATCTACTGGACCATTCCTGGTGGGCACACTCTTACTCGGCCTCAAGTCCTTGGGCGCTACCAGTTACTGCAGAACGGTACTTTGGTTGTTCAAGATACAATGCTCCATGATCGAGGGAACTACATCTGCAGGGCTCGGAGTGATGCTGGAGAGGCTGTGCTCACTGTCCCTGTAATTATCATTGCCTACCCTCCACGGATCACATCAGGTCCACCTCCCAGTGTGAGGACAGTGACTGGGACACCTATCCAACTCAACTGTGCCGCCGCTGGGATCCCCAAGCCAGAGATCACCTGGGAGTTGCCTGATCGTTCAGTTCTGTCAGCGGCCGAACAGGGACGGCCTATGGGTAGCGAAATGCTCCATCCACAGGGCACACTTATCATTCAGAGGCCCAAGGCCTCAGACTCTGGCACATACAAGTGCCTGGCAAAAAATAATCTGGGTACAGACTCGAAGGTCACATATGTACATATATTGTGAGAAACAGACAAGACAAAGGGAGGACAGTGGCATATCTGAATGTAAACATTAACAGAAAGTCTGTTGTGTCTTTGAGGTACAGTGCATGTTTTCTCACATGGATATGGGAGGCTCGTGGCTTGAGGAGTGTTATTAAGAAAATGACAAATGTGGATAAAAAAATAAACAGAGCACAAGAAGAGAAATGAAACAGACATTTTATAGAGAAAAGGGTGCTGTTATTTTAACTGGAAATCCCAGCCTGGGGCAAGAAAAGTTGTTATTGTAACTTTGGAACTGGGAATCTGGACATTCATAGGTGGTTCTCATCGAGTGAGGTTCTCATGGGAGCAAAAGGCCACAGTCAAACTTAAAATGATTTCTCTGACCAGGCATTGGTGGCGGCACATGGGGATACAATTACAACACATACAGACAGGGGAAAAAAATGTGTAACAGATTGAAAGAAAGAAAAACAGGCTGCCGAGAGCCTTTTGATTCCCTTCAGACATTGGCCAGAAGTTGTTGCTGTCATGGCAATTTTTTTGTTAATGAAAAAGTCAACATGTAGAGCATATAGGAAAATATCTTTCAAGAGCAATCTTTGGAAATTCAAAGTGGAATAAAATAAATGTGCTAAGAAAATTAGTCTTGTTTTACACTGGATAGATATCTGCATGGGCAGTACAGTGCTTTTATCACACAAATATGACTTCTTTGTTCTATTGTTTTTATTTCGGGTGACATTCCTTTATGTCTATTCACAGTGCAGTTTATTAGTTAAAAAAAATACAAAAACACACCCTCAGTCTATTGTGTTGTACACAAGAATTTACAGTAATGTTATACATTATGCTAATCTGTAATAATACAGTATATGTTTATCTATTTGTAGTATCTACTTTATTAAAGTATGAGAGACTATATAAAATTTGAAAGAAAATATGGTTCATGTGTTTAATTTTTTTTATTATTATTATTTTTCTTTGTCCTATTTTTATACCCACTACTATTTTAAATGAGACATATGCATCACTAATGAAGGTACACAGAACCAGCTGTTATTACCCTGAGGCTATTATTATTCTGTTGTGATGGAGTTGTCCCTCTAACCTACAGGCGCAAGTTATGGCTCTGACCGCTGTAGAGATCTTCCAGACACACACAGTTTTAACCTTCCAGCTGTGAAAATAGTTCTTTACCCAACTCTTCAGTTTGCAAGACACACAGGGGAGCCTTTGATTTTTGTTTGTGATTGAGTGCTGATTTTACTGGCCTCCTGGAAGCTACAAGTAGAGAGGAGGGATGGTGTTGAGACAGAAAGTTGGGGTGGGGGGTGGGGCATGTACATTAAATATTAATCTGTAAATAATCAACCACGTAATCCTCTTATTTTCAGCGTTGTATTTTAACAACATAGTGTATTTACAACCTTGAATATGAGAAAAAGTATTGTCTACTAGATAGCAATATTTATTCTCTTCCCACTAAAGGAGTTCCAGGCACATTAATGAAGACAAATACCTCCGCCTTTAAGGCAACAACTGGAACCACTCTCAATAAATTGCACCAGTTGTGAATTACCTGTAATGATGCACATTTAAAATAGGCTAAATCTTCCTTTATGCAGGGCTTCATTAATAATGCTGTGCCTTGAACAGGGATTATATATTTTTACACTAATTAGGAAAAAAAGGAAAACTATTAAATAAAGGAATCGACTGTGTCCCATGGATGAATTTGCAGGTACATTTAGCAACACTTTTAAATCCACTACACGATATGCACTTGGGTTATAGACTGATATTTTGTAAAGTAATTCTCTAAATATGAGTTAATATTGAGTTTTCCTTCAGTTTTTCCCCCCAATGCTGGAGTATGACAGACAGCTTTAAACACCATCGTTAAACAGCACAGGATTAATTTTGAGGTGGCTTCCAGTATCTAACAGCTGCTTTTTAATGGGGTCTCAAAAAAGCAGGTCAATGGTTAAACCTCAAGTGTGTACATTCCAATAAATCAATTTTTGAGATCTCAGAAAAACACATTTTTCCAAAGTTCAGAGCCAGTCTACAGCAGTGTGATATGACCCAGACAGATATGAGGAAAGAGGGAATTGTCTTCCATAAACTTTGGAATGCAGGATACTTGCTCCATGATTGGAAAGAAAACTGCTTTCATATGTGAGCTTGGCAAAAAACCACACACAAATTAGACTAATTAAGGGATGTCCTTCTAAACCACATATTTTTATTTCAAAGTGAAAGACAGTTCATCATTTGCACTGTGTGCCCTCTCTGGATGGTGACGAGTTTATTTGTTCAGTTCTGGTTTTGCGGTTCATGTTTGGGGAACGATGAAGTTTAACGTCCACTGACTTGGAAATTTATGAGGATTTATGTGATTTTCCCATTCGCTCCTTTCCTCTTGGGTTTCTGAAGGAAAAGAGTTGAAGTCTTACACGTATCATTGAAATATGGTTTTATAAGAGGCTACTGAAAAGAGCAGTGTGTGTTTTTGTATTTGTGTTCATTAAAACCTTTGACAGGTCAAATGAACTGTACCCTAAACCCAGTTTCTGTTCACAGCTGGTAAAGGGAGACATCTCAATCTACAGACCCGGCCTACTGCTCACATTTAGTAAGATCAATAAACAACACCTGTTATTACACCAAATGAGGGAGGTAAGAGTACGAACACTCCTTGACCACCTCGAAGACTCTGAAAAAACATCAGAATTAAATGACTTCTGGGTGGGAAAATTGTCTTCACCACCCCACAGTCCCCCTTTTCCACAGTAATACAGTCCTAGAAGACGACAACGTTTAATCGCCTGTACTTTTTTAAAATCTGGATTTAGCTTCCAACTCAGTTTTAGATCATGAAGACCATCTTTATCTCAACAGGCTCTCTCAGCTATAGTCAAACTGGAGGGAACATTTAACAATAGATGCTTTGTTCAACCACCAATTCCTACGTCAGGATTTTCCAGGTTTCCATCCAGAGGCTAAACTGTCCATCTCTGCAGGAAACAATGGATGGCCAGATTTGTCACTCAATAAATCAGTGATTCTACTTGAAAAAAAATCTTCTTAGCCTCCTAAATACCAATTTATCATATCCATATGAACTGTCTAGCATGCAAAATTAAACATGGTTATTATCTCATATTTGCACTTTATTTTATATTTTCAAAATGAGCACTGACTTAGCATTCATCATGATACTGTTTAGGTTGATACTGACATCGAAAGAAATAGGACAATATATCTGCATGGACAAAAATGTATCTAAGGAGAGAAATTAGGCTTGTAATACATCAGTAGGAAAAGGCTAGAAAGAGTTATCCAAAAGAATGCCAATATTGCTAAATACATTTTTACTTCGCATAGCAGATAAATGACAAATGGGAGTATTCGTGCACTTATGTGGGGTATTATTATTCTCAATTACACCCAATATGATATTAAAAGGTTTGAATTAAATATTTTTCTGCAGTCATTAAAAGTTCAGCAATCATTGATGTTCAGTTATCACAAGAACATTTCATATTGTACCAGTTATTTAGAAAGTAATACTTATTTTCAAAACTGAATATGCCCATGTTGTTGTCATAGTGGGCAATTCCTGCATGAGTAATGACAAACAGTTAGAAAAAAAGAGGAAACTTAGAGCTAAGTGAGAAGAGGTGGAAAGGAAGGAGAAAGTCCACAGAGTCGGTGGACGAGGTAAACCAGGGGCGAGTGAGACATTTTTTTGGTCTGTGGTAGGAATTCCATACTTAAACTAGAATGCAAGCAGTCTGAACATGGAAACTGAGCCCTGGAGAGGGGACTGCTGGTTGGCAACCAGCACAAGTCTGACACAGTACTTCTCTGTAAGCACAGGGTCTGTTTTATTTCTTTGATGCTGCAAACTTGGCAACAAGTACGGAGTGGACCATTCGCTTTACATTCGCTGCGATCCAATCCTATGGATAGGAATCACTTTGTGTGTGTCTCTCTCGGTTACACACACAGCCTTGTGGGTGCATACACACATGCTTGCATGTACAGTAGATTGGTGCCTCTGTCAGTACCTGTAGCAATGCTGGAATTTCACACCAGCACTGCAGAATCCACACATCCACCGTCTAACCACAAGTAAGACAGATTCATCTTTGCACCTCTCTCACAGGTAGGATCTGTCATGCTGTGATGGCGGTTCCAGATTTCTCAGATCATTGCTTCTCAGGAAAGAACTGAGTTTTACAGGGACCTAATGCATTGGCCATTAGTAAGGAAAAGGAAAGTAAGCAGGTATTTGATGTCATCTTGCTACCAGCCTTGCATTTAAAACATAAGCTGATTTACAATGATAGTCTTACTATGAGAATTTTCAAAGCCTCTGCCCTCCTTGGATGTGTTAAAAATGTGCCCTTAAGCACTATAAGCCAGACATAACAGCCAGGTACAGGGGCAAAGGTACATTCATAAATCAGCTGACTTTATCCATAAACTGTCAAAGCTTTCAGTAAGTGGATACTGCCACTATAAAATCTGAAAGGGGTCTAATAAATAGAAAACAAAAAGTATCCAATATGGTACACAGATTTTTATGTTTATAGGAAAGAAGGGGATACACATTTTAATAGGACCACTTCCCTCCATGTCCATCCTGAGGCCAGTGGAAGTACATCAGTAGGGGTTCTCCGATCTGATCGGGTGCAGATGTGGCCCTTTGGTCCCCAGAGAGTAACCAGGTGGACTGGTGGAGCCCACTGCTGTATACCGGGCCTTCCGAACTTCAGTCACATGAACGCCAAACTACAAACATCAAAGCGCCTCTAAATGACTGAATCCCAAAGGGGGGAAAGCTTTTAAACAAGCCAGCTCACCCAATTAGGCTGCATCAACAATGTGACACTGGTACTTTACAGCAGGGGCTGGTGCTGGTGTCTGACAGGTTTAGCTTTTCCAGGAAATGTTTTTAACGTTCAGTAATCAAGGACTAAAGATAATTGGGGTGGGGTGTCACTAGGACAATACATTAAAGACATGGGCATCATGCAATGTATAACTTTAACCTGTAGGCAGCACAATTTCCCCATGGGATCAGTTTTAATGGACTTAAGGTGAGACATTCCAAACATTAGTTATGGACAGGGTTTTATTTTTGAGGCCTGCGCATGTATGTGAGATGAGGGAACAGCTGGTACCCGTCTCTTCGTATCTGTGGTTGTGGGAATGAGGTTGTCTGTATTTCTCCTCCTGTTTGATTGGTTTCCCATATTTTGTGAAACCTCATTGTTTCCAACACAAGAAGACAAAGCCCAAGGTGAAGGGCTGTTGTAAAAGAGAGTCAGAAGTTTGAAAATGACTTCACTCAGACGCGTCAGCATTTCCTCTGTGCTTCTGGGAATAAAGTTTAATTTACCACGCTGCAGTAAAGCCAATGTGTAATTTAGATGCAATCTGGAGGAGCTGTAACACGGCTGAGGAAACACTAAACACCTATAAATAAAAAACGAGACAGAAGCTGGAGTCTTAGCTTTGGACAGCTAAAAAATCCTTCTGGAGTTTAAGAAAAATAAGCATACATATGCATGTTGTCTAGACTGAAATTTATTTTCCGTGATTGATGTACATTTTGAAACTGTGACTATCAATCAAATCATCTTTCTTTTTGTAACTTATAATGCAAAACTGATGTACTGACACATTGACTCAGCATCCTGACTGTGTTATCCTGACACACACCAACAGATGGCATCAACAGCTCGAATAATCATACTCTTTTTTTTGTGATTCCAAATAAGACTGATGATACAATAAAATATAGAATTAAAATATGAAAATCTTTGAAAGTATTCCTCTGGTGCCCAACTAACTAAAATATATGAATGGTGTCACTGTGTTAACTATAAACAGACTCACAGGTTTAGCTTTACATGAGTGCTGCAGTGAAATCAATTTACGTGACATCATTTAGACCACCTGCTGCAGCCTGTCCGCTCGGCAAAAATGTCTTTATGGCACCTAGCAACCTCAGATACCAAGATGACATCACAGGAAAAACAGACCCTCATTTTAGCTCTGACTTCACTGGTTGCTACTGAAGTCATGTTTGCTACTTGGACCATAAAAGTTGCTCTAGATATTCTCTTAAGCAGCTTTCATGCTTCCTTTTCTGATTTACTGCTTTATCCGGTGTCAAGGAAGCAGTTGGGCTGGCTTTGTTTCAACTAACACATATGCTCCCAGTATGTCATTAGGCCTTGAAATGTCTTTGCTTGAGCTTTCGGGTATAGTTAGTCATACCCAAGAAGAAAGATGTTAGGTTGAGATCATTTGCAGCTACAGTGGTGTTTGTTTGTTTTTTCTTACTTTGTACATGACATTGACCTTTTTGCACAAGTATTCCCTACCGCAGCTGACGCTGACACTTTCTGCCCTGTCCCTCTGGCCTATCTGCTGCCCTCTGTGTGCATGCAGGTCTCTGCTGAGCACACAGAGACACCCTGTCAAATATGCCTGGTATCCCACACTATCCGGCCTCTCAAAGGGATACTGTTGTTCCTCATTTCTTTTTTTCAATTCTCATGCCGCAGCTCTGCATCCTGCTCTCTCAGGCAGCGGGGTGAGCGATTATCAGACAAACATCAACACCATGGATGAGAATTTAAAAGGGGAATGCCACTGCTGACAGGTGCCAGAGGTACTCAAACAGTGTTCCCACTTTGGTTTCATCGCAGATGCGTATGGAGTTTTCCATCATTAAAAAGCTGATGTCTCACTGCCTCAGTACAGTGTGTGAATGATTTGTTGTAATGAGTCACTGTGCAGACATGGCTGTGTGAAGTGGTGTATATGTTTGCACTGGAAGTAAAGCCACACTAGATCTTAAAACGTAATGACACAATAAATGTCCACAAAACAGCTAATGAGGGCTAAACATAACATGAGCCTCTACACTCATTTTCCAACCTGAATAAAATGTCACCATGCACTGTTTGCACAAAGGTCAACGTCACTGTAAAACTGTACCAGCATACACACAAAGTACCACTGTTTATAATATTTTTAGATTAAGCTTCAAATCTAAGAAACCAAAATATTCCCACATTCGAATGTTAATTTTCTAGAAAATGATTGCCTATGAGATGCCTATTAGTTGCCTATTTTCACAGCCAGCAGATACAGAGCAACACTATAATTCAGTTATGTTTTTCATCCTCTGGTAAATGTAAGTCAAGTATTTCCTCTTTTGGCTTAGTTTTGGTCTGAGGGAATGTCCCCCACCTGCTGCACCATATTGTGGGTCTTTCACTTGTGCAACACTTTTTTCATATTATCTATTGTGATGTCATCCATTGTTATTGAAGATAAAAAATACTGATTTCTTTAAGATGACAAAAGTTTTAATAAACCTAAGAAAACAAAATTGCTGTCTAACCTTGAAATGAACTCAGTCTGTCAGTCTAAAGGGATGCATTTCTGAAAAGTTCAGTTGTGTAAGCCAGGTAGTGTTTAGTAGGTCATTCACTGATGCATAAGCCAGACCAGAGAGATGAGCAACTGATGTGTAGCAACACCCAAACAAAAGCAGTTGCTAGGAAAACGTCTATGTGAGCCACAAACTGGATCTCTGGATGGAATCAACGACATCATTCACCAGAAGAAACTATAGCCCGGGAGCCAGTTGGACCCACCGATGTTCGTGTGAGTGTGTGTGTGTGTGCAGTCCTGATGCAGACGGTCAACACACCCATACTGGACACATGGGGCTCATGAGAAATGAAGGAATGCACTTAAGTCAGCAGTTGCCAATGCAGAGCCCTCACATAGCTCCCATCAAAATAAAACTAGCAGCTATGGTCGCACAAATAGACCATTCAATCCATTTTTTATCATCAGTGTGGAATGATGCTTTACACCTTTATGGTGCATGACAGCAAATGTGGTTTCATCCTCAATAAAAGCTAGAAATACTGTAGCTGACACTATTTTTCAGTTATGCCCATCTCCCCCTTCACCTCCATATGAGCTGCTTTAGGTTTGTCAGTGTGGATAAGCATATGGGAGGCAGACCTGCTGGAATCGACACTGAGCAGCACACCAGCAGCGGTAGCCAAAGAAACCTTACACTGTCAAAACAAAGTGTGGCCCACACATTTCAACAATGCAAGTAGGAGCTAATTTAAACTCCTGCCAATAGAAATGTATACATGTAAACATGCATATATAAAGACAGAGACAGTCACAAACAAACCACAACCACAGACCACCCTGGGGATGTATTTTTCTCTCGCCATGTGGCAGGAAGTTCCCATCTCATGTCTTTCTACCTGTCACAATGACAACATGATCAATTGTGGAGCATTTGCAAAGGTCAGAGGTCACAGTTCAGCTGCATCGACCGAGCTTTTCAGCCCACAGCTGTTACAGCTCTGTCTGTTATTAGCTACATGTTTGCCCTCAAACACCAGGGTCTTTTTTCATAACCTTTTTGCCTAACTAATACTGACTGCTGTGCTAAAAGGCCGCATAAAGACAGGGTATTTTTGCTTCAAGCAGGGCTGCTGAAGGCCCCACGCACAGAGAGGAAATGAAGTTTTCCCTCCTTCAACTTCAAGCTTCATCATTGCCACAGGGTGAAAAAAAAGTGCAAGACGGTAGCTGTCTTAAAGCAGGCTTGCGGTCTAGGATTGGCAGTAAGTGAAAGTGGCGACTCAAAGGTCAAGAGGTGACGTGGGACGTGAGGAAAGCACCGACAGTGACAGCAAAAGGCATGTGTGTGTGTAAGAGGGGGTGTTGGGAAGGCTCAGAGGGATTTAAATGGAAATTCAGTCAAGTCTTGTGTTACGCTCTTTTTATTTCCCTCCTCATTCCCCCTTTCCTGTCTGTCTGAGAGGGAGCCGACCAGGATTACTCTGTGTGAATAAAGTGCAGTGTTGCCTGTTTCTCCATGTGTGTCTGCATCTGTGCATTGACACACCATTTTATTACATTTCTATGTAAATCATTAATCGGATTTTTAAACATCAGGACAAGAGGTGAGATTACACAGTAATTCTCTTGACATCAGACCTGAGGTGACATTTGACAAGAAAGCAAAGAAAAAAAAGAAGCAAATGTAATCAAGTACAGTATAAAATTAAAATGTTAGCAGATAAAACATGTAGAAACACTTGCGTTAAACTGAAAAGCAGCAAGTGTAGCTGTCGACTTCTCACCAGGAGAGTGCATGCTGGATGCAGTCCTGATCGGACCCAGATGTGCACAGATCACAGCTGTGGGAAACATGACTGCATGTAAATATGAAGGATTGAGAAATCAGCCTCACGTACAGGATGCCTGACTAAATATAGATATACGTGATAGTAACCGCACCAGCATGCCGTGTTCAGAGACATTGAGATAAGCACTTCTTTAGGAAGTGAATGCTGCTGATTTGGCCAGTCCTGCCCCAGACGCAGGAAGTTGCAGCGCTGCCATGCTATCTGCTGGCACTCAACAGCGTGAAGGGCAGAAGGCCATCAGGGTCATGTGACGGGGAGAGAAGTAGATACCAGCGTGTTCTCTAAACTGTTTTCAATTCCAACATAATAAAAAATGTGTTGTGAGACAACCAGTAAGGGATGTGACCTAAAACAGGACCAAGGTCAATATAAAGACACAATACACACCTTACTACTATAACTGGAGTGTTAGCAGCATTTTTCATTTACGTTTTGACCAAACAAATTAAAATTTTAATGAATAAACAAAATTCTTCTACATGTGACTTTGTTGCGGTATTTTTATATTCTGTCTGATGTTTTATTTGTCTTGTGTGCAATATACATGTGTTACCACTATTGTCATGTACTTTACAATCCATGTGTGAGTTATAAACTATCCAAAAAGTGCAACAATAAATGTGTTTTTGTCATTTTTGATCAGTGATTGAGCAGCAGTTTGGTGCATGATCTGACTTCTTTTTCTGTCTGTTTGTGTTAATCATTGCATATTATTAAAATTCTTGTATTGTGAGTATCTTTATAATTTCTAAAGCCATCATGTCAAAAAAATATGTACAAGATGAAGAATTTCTAAAGTATTTACTGGATGAAATAATACATATAATGAAGAAAAATACTTGGTGGTATAAAATCTGTTTTTTGTGTGTGTCTTTTTGAATTGGACTTTTTTGGGGCTGTGTCTGTTATATGTTATAACAGACGGCCGTTTGGGGAAGTTTCTTCACCCTGTCTCCAGGGGAGGTAGGTGAGAGGGTGAAACTACTGAAATGGGAACAAATATCTGTTTCACAACCTGTTTTGCATACCCTATGAATGAAAACATAACATCCATCATGACCTGGGAAGGCACAGAGTTAAAAATCCACACTGTTTTGTGAGTGATGTGGAAGTTTTATAACAGTGAAGCATCTGCCAAAAACTATGCCACATTGTTTCCACTTCTGGGTTTTTAGTGCCATATGCTGCCAATCTGTTTATTTTTTTAAAGCAACTGTGTTGTAACAAAAAACTTATTTATATTTTATGTGTATGGGTCTGGGTCTGGAGACTGCCAGACCCCAGTGCATGCTGGGATAGGCTGCAGTTCACTCTTGTGGAGGAACAAGGTGACACTTGAAATAAGGAGAAGGATGTTTTCTGTGACTCATGATGTGACAAATTATTATTTTTGCAACTGTTGGTGGATTTCCTATTTTTGAATGTCTCGAACCAGCACATTACAAACAACCAGGTTTAAATGGAGCTAATGACAGGTTAGTATCATTTACAGTACCAGATGTACAGATTGTAAAGCATTTGTCAAATAACAACATCCATTACAAATAGCATACCACCTTACGCAAGTGTTTTAAAATACAAGAATAATCAGAAACGTGCATTAAGCCATTCTATAAAATATTGCAGAAGCATGTGATTACAAAACAATTTAAAAAAGTAACGGAAATTAATAAGCGGAAACACATTAGCTTGTATCACGTTATGAAAGAGCAGGGAGGGGTCACGTTTGAAGGGCATCTTAACACTCTTATCAACTTGTCAACATTAGCAAGTCCACCATAAAAGAAATGTCTTCAACAATAGCTCAGTAGATAACACAGCCCCTTACTTTCAATAGAAAGTGAAGGTTTGTGGCTTGTTGCAGTTTCTAGGATGTGTTCTGCTGATGTGTGACTCAGTGTATCTGCTCTGCAGCAGCTACCACTGCAGACAATTAATCCACAGAACTAAGGAGAAACCTTTGTTTTAAAATAGATCTAGACATTTAATCTGGAGCGTCCCCGCGTGACAGGAAAGAAAAAGGAGAAGATGAAGAGAAAGTCTTCCTGTGAGACGCAAAGTTGTTTGCAACACTGAAACTGTCTGGACAAAACGCATGTCACATCACGTCTGTACAGAACAGAGAGAACGGCGCTGGGACGCTGATGGGACTTCACTGACACATATCAGCACAAGGTCAGCGACAAACACTGAGTTGTGTTTCAGATGTATAAAATCTGGATAGACGTGAAGAATGTGTTTAACAGTCAACAAGTATAGAAATGTTCTTCAGTCTTTGCTGCTAGTTACTTTACTTCTGTAAGGAATCTTATTCAGTATATTGAACATATGGATAGTACATCTGCAAAACTGCAAGGCTGTAGCAAGTGCTAGCTTTTGTTTAAACATTTTATGATGTTTTATCCACATTATGTCCCTATGATCATACAAAGGTTTCAGAACTTTTATGATCAAAACATGTTTTAATTTTAAATGACTGAATGATTTGAATGCCCTCATTTTTTATATTTTTATTATATTTTGCCTGGATTTTTAGCTATCCTGTTACATCTCATTATTTAATTTTGAAATGAGAACTACTCTCTCTTGTATTTTTCAGACAACGCTCATGGACAGAAATACAACTTTCCCGGTGTTCCCTGGCAATCACAGCCACACCAACAGCACCTGTTCCCGGGACAATGTTCTGAAGACGGTTGTTTTTCCTGTCCTCTACTCCGTCCTGTTCCTGGTGGGGCTTTTGCTCAACGGCGTGGCTGTGTGGGTGTTTTTTCGCATCCCGTCGAAGTCTCACTTCATCATATACCTGAAGAACATTGTGGTGGCGGATGTAATCATGACCTTCACTTTTCCTTTCAAGGTTTGTTTTTAGTACCATTTCCTTATTGGGCGCACTCTAAAGGGATAGTTCTGATTCTTTAACAAAGTGGGATTATTTCAAGAAGCAGGCAGGCTTTTCATCAGACAGCCTTTTTCTGATGGAACTGAAGCTCTGGTTATCTGTGGTCTCCTCAACGATACCAGACTTCTTTGACAGAAGGATTAATTTTACATTGCAGAACACAAAGTTTTGGTCCACAAACAATAATCAGTTAATTTGTTAAATCTTGTCATTGAACTGTAGAATTCAAATTAACCTTGTAAAAAAACAAAGCTACACAATAACATGAATAAAGCAACTAAGGCAGCCGGAGACCAGCAACTCCAGGTTCAGCATAAAATCACTATTTTGTCAATTAAGGTCTGGTATAAAAGCATTTTATAATAATCGGCTAATTGGAAAAGTCTTTTCCCCGCTGTGTTTCTGCAGGTGTTATCAGACTCCAACATGGCTTCCACTGGGTTGCGTATCTTCGTGTGCCGGGTCTCCTCAGTGCTCTTCTACCTCACCATGTACATCAGCATCCTGTTCTTTGGCCTCATCAGCATCGACCGCTGCAGGAAGACCCTGAAGCCCTTTAGAGGGACAAACGCAGCTCGCCTGGTCCGCCGCAAACTCCTTTCAGGAGCCATCTGGACCTTTCTGCTGGCTATCTGTCTGCCCAACGTCATCCTGACACGTAAAACCCCGACCTCACCTTATTTCAAGTGCAGCGACCTGAAGACGGAGGCTGGGCTGTACTGGCATGAGGTGGTAAATCACGTCTGTCAGGTTATTTTCTGGAGCAACCTGGTGACTGTGATCATATGCTACACTCTAATCACCAAGGAGCTGTACAGATCCTACTCCCGCACTAAGGCCCACAGCCCCGGGGGGAGTATATGTCAGCCGCAGAGTGGGCCGTCCATTCGGAAACCCCAGCAGGCCAAAAGAAAAATGAACGCGAATGTATTCCTGGTTCTGGCTGTGTTCTTTGTGTGCTTTGTGCCGTTCCACTTCGCCCGCGTACCGTACACCATGAGCCAGACCCGAGGCGTCCTCTTTGACTGCAAACTCAAGCTGTTCTTCTTTCAGCTGAAGGAAAGTACGCTCTTCCTCTCATCCTTAAACTCTCTTCTGGACCCTCTCATCTACTTCTTCCTCTGTAAGTCGTTCAGGACCACCCTGTTCAAGACCCTGCGGCTGCCTGCTGGTACCTGCAGCAGGCTGACAGGGAGAGGGGACACGGATTCAGGCAGCACGGCTCTGAGAGACTCCTCTGCATGATGAAGACTTTATAATGTTGTATCTGGATGTAAATATT
The DNA here is from genome assembly GCA_028566105.1 of Hypoplectrus providencianus. Taxonomy (NCBI): domain Eukaryota; kingdom Metazoa; phylum Chordata; class Actinopteri; order Perciformes; family Serranidae; genus Hypoplectrus; species Hypoplectrus providencianus. Next base: position 16,115,888 of record JAOWBC010001387.1, on the reverse strand, counting down.
TTGTGATGATGTGAGAATTTAATGCAAATTCAGCTTTGGGAAAAAACATTATACCATACCATACCATCCATACCATCCCCGTTTCAGCATTATAACTAAAAGTAATCAACGTTTTGGTCTTTGAAAAACAGACATATTGATACGAAGGTAGAGTAGAAAACATGAATTTAAAGTTTTATTTCACTGCATCAAACCTCAAGAAAACCGTCACGTTTTCAGTTTGTCTTTTACTTCTCTAAGCCAGTAAACATTAGGTTCCCCTTCTACATCTACATCTACTCTATTCCTTTATAGGGTGAATAGACTGATTTTCTATCCAGGTTTGAGACATAGGTGCATTAGGACCTGTACCTGACAAGTCAGAGTACATCCATTCATACGCTTCATTTATCAGTACCTAAACCTCAAGTCTGATTATAATCTCTTGTCAAATCTGTTATCCTCTATGTGCATAACAGTGTTGTGTTAGCATTAACCAAATAAACAGCATGTCTGCAAACACGTTTGTTGAGTTTTGCTGCTAACAGTGATCTCCATCCATCTCAGTAAGTAAGTATAAGGAATATAAGAGGTTTCCAAATGACTGTGTACGGTCATTTCATCCTCAGAAATAAAGAAATGCATAATGAAACAACAATAAAGGAACTAAAGCCAGTTTTATTATCTTTAACTTGGTTTGGGGTTTGGGGTTTATTATGTTCTCAACAGATATCTACTTCTCTCTGGGGTTGTACTTACAGGAACAGAAAGTATGTTTTCTATCGCAGTGGGATTATTTATCATAATACCAAGACTATTCTGTGGCAAAGGAGTTAAAAATCCACCTTAATAATATATGAACATTAAGGTCATCAATCCACTCAACTGTAATCATAAATATGTGACAAACAATAATACAGTTTTGGTACATCATCTCTGTTTCACTGTTAGAGAAGCTGTTCTATCCTATCTTTCAATAGTCGAGCCATGTTGATACCCTTAGAGATAAAACAACCTGGATTTAATGTTAAAAACACAGAAATGACCTGAGCATAACCTGGAAACACATGGCTTACCACAATCTATGT
>JAOWBC010001387.1:16094412-16108944 GCA_028566105.1 Hypoplectrus providencianus | reverse complement strand
GGATAGCAGCCTGGGTGTCTCTGCACCTCAAGTCCACCTCCACCTTTGTGGTGTACCTGAAAAACCTGGTCGCTGCTGACATCATCATGACCTTGACCATTCCAATCAAAGTCGCAAGAGACCTTCCAGGCCGTTCAAACACAACCATCATACTTTCGTGTTATGTCAGTGCCATTTTGTACAGTACAATGTACACATGTATAACCTTCCTGGGCTTTATCAGCCTGGACCGTTTCTTCAAGATCATGATACCTCACAGCAAGATCTTTGGTCAGAATGTGACCTTCAGCAAAGTGATTTCAGGCTTCGTCTGGGCCATTCTGTTTGGAGGCACAGCTTTGCCAAACATCATTTTAAGTAACAACCCGGTGGCCAGTATCACTGGGAGAATCACGTGTGTGAAACTGAAAGGGCCGGCTGGACTAAAATTCCATGAACACACCGTGATCAACGTGAGCGTCTTCTTCTGGGTCGTCAGCGTGGTCATTGCCGTTTGCTACATTTGCATCGCGAACAAGGTCATCCAATCTTTTAGAAACTCAGGCAGCAGCAACAACCAGGGACAGCAGAAGGTTAAACTGCGCGTTTTTCTAGTTGTCCTTGTGTTTTACCTGTCATTCGGGCCGTACCACATGGTCAGGATCCCTTACACTTTTCATCAAGTCAACACTTATTCAAATCCAGGCTGCTCTAACCTCAGCAAGTTTTCCAAGGAATTCTCCCTCTGGCTCGCCTGCACAAACATCTGCACCGTCCCGCTTCTCTACGTCTTTCTGTGTCGGGAGTTCAAAGACAAACTGGTGTCCATGATGCAAAATGTGTCAAACTCATTCCAAGGCACCCTGGAAGGTGGGACAGAAGACTCTTCCCAACAGAAAGTCTGACAGGAGTCATGAAGAGCCATCATCATCGACTAAGCTCAGATGTTACTGAAGATATTGTAAATTAAAGGTCACATTATGCTTTCACGTATAGATGAACATTTTGCTGTTTACTACATATTGAAGTTGTGCTGTGCTGTTTCTGTATCTTGTCGGTGCGCTCTAAATAGCTTGCAAACCATTAACAGGAAATACAATACGGGCGCAAGAGATAAACGGCACGAGAGAAGCGGGTGCTGTTATTATGCTGCTTTTAATGTCTGCACAACAGCTTTATAGCTCTGGGAGTTTTCAAAATCATAAAGAGAGAAAAGAGAAAGAGTTCAAGACAGGAGCCTGTAAATGAAGCAGATATGCAAAGCAAGTTAGAGCCAGTTAACCCTGGCACTGCACACTGATGTATAATGTTTGTGGTGAAAGCAGAAATGGGTCGAGTCTTTAATAAGCTCATCCAGACGTGTCTATCAGCCAGTGTCATCAGTTTGCTGCATGCAAATCAGCAACTAAAACTGAAGGGCACTGCAAACAACAACTGTAGTCTGTTAATCTTAAACTGTAAAACAAATAAATTATGCTGTAAATCTAGGAATTCCTTGTAATGAAGCCAAAATAAACACTACATTGAGGTATTATTCTGCTGTGTTGTTTAACTTTCTCCTTGTGAACATACCATCCATTAAGATGCTGCTGTTATTTTTCAGCTTTGCATCTCTAAATTTGCTAAAATTTTGATTTTGCTTCAAAGGAAAACACGTCTGCTTAGTAAAAAGTGTTATTTGGGGTATTCTGTCAGTCATCCAGATTTACATGATATGTATGATACATATCTAAAACCACAGGTCCGTGTCATTTACATTATAACAGATTCAGCTCAAACAATAAGAAGTTATTGTCACACAAGCTGAAAGTTTGCTTTGGGGCCTGTAGTGAACACATACATGTTATTTATGAGATAATATTTCCCACCAGACATTACCCCTGGAACACATCCAAGCAAAATGTCACAGGAAATCATGTCGTGTTTTTCTCATATTGCACTATTTTTATCGAGACAGCACGAAAGGGAATTGAAGATTGCAAAATTCATGAGTAAAAGATAATGTGCAGTCACTATAATGAGCCTGAAAGCACACTTTGATAAATTGAAAGTGGTCTCAATAGTGAAAAAACCAACAACTGCATTTTACACGAGCTACTGTGTTAATATATTGAGTTTAGGGGAAGCATTATGGTCAAATTTCACGAGAAGTAAGAAGCACAATTTCTCAGCCATTTAAAAACCACAAGTCTCTGTGGTTAGTGCTGCAAACTCTCATATTGAGTTAAGACAGTAGAGGTGGGGTAAAGCAGGCTGCAGGATGGAAGGAGGAGCAGCGGGGGTGCAGGAGGTCCCTATATGTGTGTCAACAAATGAGCCCATGGCTTTGGTGTTCGTCTGTCAACAGCTACTGAGACTGACGCAAGCTAGCGGAGGCAGGGGGACTGGCACGGAGCAGAACAAGCCTCTCAGCAGACAATTGGACACAGGAAGCGAGGAAGGAAAGGGTCTTTCACCCGGAGGAAGACTGGCAAACTCATTGGGATTGTGACAAGACAGCCACACAGTAGCTCCAGAGACCACCCATTGTAAGAGCATCAAACGCACACACACTCTTAAAGACAGCGAGGGAGAATTAGTGAGAAAGACAGACAGGCTGAAACCTCTTTAGGTCAGGAGTACTTTTTCTAAATGGATGTAAGAACTAAAGTAACACACTAAGAAGTTTTCAGTTTGGGATTTTCTTTTGTTACATTTGCTTCCTGTGGGGTTAAAGAGGAACGGGGAATTGGGTATTTCACTTCTTTTTTTTTTACTTGAAATACTGTAGTTTTTCCCTGCTTGATTCATTATTCTTCACATGCCCCACAGTCACAGACGACAAGGACACAGTGAGAAGGTAAGACTCAATTACTGGCTTTACAGCCATAATTTCTAACAAGATTACCACAGTCAGGTTTTGTGACAGGCCTAATTACCATTACCATGGGACCTAAAACAGACAAAGGTTTAAGTATATATTGGTTTCCATAGCACCTGCTGCTGGCCTGGGTGTTATTCTGAGCTGTTGTAACGGCAGCAGGCACATATGGTGTCGGACAGGAGGAGTATTCAGAACGGACAAATGCAGGAGTTAGCTTTTCTTTCAATCCTCTATATTTAGTGCATCTCTGCTTTCTGCCTGCAGAACTAAAAAAAACAGTCATACCATTATTCATACTGACATTTCTACTGAATGAGCCCTTCTCCTACTGTCATCAAATGTAATGCTGACACCGGACTATCATTTCCATTAAAAAAAATAATACAATAAAAAAAAAAAAAAACTTTGTATGGTCCTGAAAGGGGAAAGGAGATTCTACTTGTTGAATGCAGACAGAGAAACCTAACCATCACCCAAGTCTAACCTACGTCTTCAGAACCAGTGAGAGAAGAACCTGTAATCATACAAGGGTAAACTGTAGCTCTTTTTGGGGAGGAAATTGCATACATACGTGTTTCAGAAACAACATATTACACAGTTTCCCTTTTTACAGAATTGCTTTTTGTCCTCATGTGACTTAGTGTGTCACATCTGACCATCTGTCCTCTCCCTCACCGATTGAAGGCTCCACCAAAGGTCAGAAGATGAACAGCACCCTGACGAACACCTCCATCAAGTGTGTTCGGGACACCAGTGTGACGGCTGTGGTTTTCCCCATCCTATACAGCATCCTCTTTGTAGTCGCCCTCATACTGAACTCCCTGGCTGCATGGATCTTCTTCAGCATCCCCAGCTCCTCAACATTTGTGGTCTTTCTGAAAAATGTGGTGAGGGAAATTTGCTTTTTTTTTTTTTTTAAATGGTATCTGTGTAAAATAAAGAAACCCTAACCCTAACCCTTTGGTTGGCAGGTGGTGGCTGACTTGCTCATGACCCTGACCATCCCTCTGAGGGTCCTAAGTGATGCAGGTGTGGGTTCCTGGCAGCTGCGCGCCTTCCACTGCCGATACTCTGCCGTTCTCTTCTACATCACCATGTACATCAGCATTATCCTGCTGGGCCTCATCAGCCTGGACCGCTACCTGAAGATCGTGAGGCCGTTTGGGAAATGTGCCCTGCAGCAGGTTCGTGTCGGGCAGATGCTGAGTGCAGCCGTCTGGGTGGTCATGTTGTCTTTGGCCTTACCAAACGCCATCCTGAGTGACCAGCCGCCGAAAGTCTCCGGAGGCAGACTGAAGTGCACCTCCATGAAGAGCAGAGCCGGCCTTCTCTGGCATGAGGGATTCAACTACTTCTGTCAGGTAATTATTAAAAAATGGATTAGATGAGAAATTTCATGTCTTAAAGTGACATAAATCTTCTCATCTTTCTAGACAGTGAATAAGTATTTTTAGAAAATGTCCATCTGTTCCTTTAGCATATTTAGATCCAGCACACACTAAGGCTGGGAATCATGCTCTGAAGTCCCACTATAAGATATTAACATGATTCTTTATTAAGGATATTATACAATTGCAATTTAAAATTACACAATTTTATAATATGACGAGTGTTGTGATAACTTATAATATATTCCAATATATTGCAATGTATAACATTTTGAAATGCAAACTATGTCTCCAAATGGAAACATTTATTTAATTAAATTAAAGCTAAGAAATTGATTCAAATGATTAAAAAAAAAAAACATTAAATAAAAATTAAATAGATATTTGATTAAATAACAGTAAACAGTACAAATATGTGGTAGTTCAGTCTGCAACTAAGGAATTTGAATATAAATTTGAGTAAATATTTAAAATATGTTATTATTGTCATAGCAGAAAGTTTAATTTGTTTTTGCAAAATTATTTATTGAAATTAAAAGATATCTATTCATGACATTTGTGTATCCATACAATATTGCCAGTCAGTATATTGTTACTATATGCTGTAGTGATTCCTTTCAACAGACCTGACAGACTACATTTACATTTTTATACTAAAATTGACATTTGAATTGCTAAACTACAGCTGTTCAAATTGCATCCTGAGAAAATATGTAAGAAGTCCCTTCCTTGGTTAATGTTTGTTTCATTTCATGTGCACCTGCAGGTTGTTTTCTGGGGCACGCTGGCGCTGATGGTGGTTTGCTACACGTTCATCAGCAAAAAGGTTTATGAGTCATACAAAGCCTCAAAGAGCAGATCTCAAGCTGCCAGTCGCAGAACAAAAGCAAAGGTTTTTGTGGTTGTGGGGGTGTTTTTCATCTGCTTTGCCCCCTTTCATTTCGCCCGTGTGCCCTACACTCTGACCCAAACCGGCAGCATGGCGAGTCACTGCCGGGCACAGAACGCTTTCTACATCGCAAAGGAAACCACCCTGTGGCTGTCGGCCACTAACGTGTGCCTGGACCCGCTCATTTATGTGTTCTTGTGCAAGGTGTTTAGGAGAAGACTGACAGCCGCACTCTGCCGAAGGCCACTGCACAAAGGCGGCATGGACTCTCCCACTGCAACATCAACTCAACTGGAGATGTCACAGATGGCCATAAGTAACAGACTGTCATATAATGGGGTGCCACAGTAACCCGCTGGACAATGTACACAAGGAAACTGCAACTGTCAAGACACAATGACACCCTGCCTGAAAGGTTGTTTTTCTTGTAAATAGCATTTTATCTTGACGACACGGGTTGTAAAAAGGTGATCAAAGTCTGTTGAACGGACAATACTGTGTGACAGTATTCAAAGTGTATAGACATGGTCATAATGTTTCTTTTGATACAGTACTAACAAAGCATTTCTGTCTGCCAAGTCATCCAACATGTTTCCTTTTGTGTGCTCACTGTCATTTTCCACTTCCTTTTCTTCTCTAATCTCATTCAAACTGCACTTTCCCTTCACAGAAAACTGGCAAGACTGTAAACATCTTGACAGCAAATATTCTCCGATGATTGCAGCCCATGCGCTCTGAGAGCAGGGACTGAAAGATAACAAAATTAAGACTGCATTAGACAGTGCTTACAGCTATAACTTCTGTGCAATACAACTATATTAATATTAATAAAATTCATATTTTTCATACTAAAATTGCACGGTGTTCAGATTTATGTTGGAAATATTTACAAGTGGTTGAGGTTCAAGGTATGGGGGCAGATTCTAAAACAGAAGGTAAAATTGCATTTCAATCCAATCTTCAAAGGCGTAGGAGAAACTGCATGCATTCACAGCTGAGCTAAGAACCATCTGCAACAAAGAAAGCCAATAGGAAGTAGATCAGACCACTTAAACCTTGTTCCTATTGCACAGCAGTGCTGGAATAGATGCTGATGATCTGATTCAGAATTCACAGCATTTTCAAGCTATCGTCAAATCTATCATCACTTAAAACCTGGCGAGGGAGTTCATCTGTTTGTGACTTTACTGTGGCTAACAGGAACTTGACATTGCTGAGTTGCAAATTTGATGTTTGATAACATTTGGTGTCAACCCACCACACCCAGCAAAGCAGCAAGCATCTGCAAGTAGAGCAAGTAGTCTTCCACAGTATTATAATAGAGCTGACGCTTCATTAATTTTTTAATCGAACAAGAGGAGAAAAAAAAAAATACAGAACTGAAATAAATTGACTTTTTTCCAACACTGCAACCCCCCCGAAGACGGGTTTCAGGACATTCACAAACTGGTTCTGCAGGATTAATGTCACCTCCCACCTGATTTACAATCACGTCCGCATGTGGGTCTGATTAATGTAATAATGAAATATGATCATCCTCCATTCCCACCCTCTGTCGGCTACGACAGAAGCAGATATTTGGGCAGGAAATTAATGAGCAACAGAGCGGTCGGAGCAGCGACTGCAGCCGAGGAAGGGACCGTTCGTCACCCTCAGATTAAATCCTCTGACAGATGACCCCGCAGTAGTGAATTATGAGAAATTCTAAATGACATTCATGGAAATTAAATAAACCCTGCAGATAATGTTGCCTGGCAGTATGCATGGACACAAGTAGGGGACAAAAAAGAGCCAAATAAATAGGCGGCAGGTAGGTAGAGGCTGACAGGATTTTGATGAAACAAGGTGGTAAAGCTCACATGTCTTAAAAACCTGTCAAGTGAACATGTCAGTTATGCCAATCAGCAGAAGTTTATAAAGAGTTTCCTGTCAAGAAGCCCCAGATAAGTGGCTTACAGTCAGCTTATTAAACTTAGACTTCAGCTTTAGGTCAAAAGAGTCATTTCGACATGTTGTTCAATTGTTCAAACTTCCAGTGGCTGAAAATAATGAAAGTAGACAAGCTTACTGCACTCTCCTCAAACACCATAAAACAAATTGATACAAAAATCCACACTGTACTAAACTTACAGACAGAACAGCACACAACAACAAATGTAGCGTTGATTTTGACATTTGTAAAGGCAGTACTGTCTATGGTTTGGACATTAGGGGAAACATAATTTCCCACAAAACTGGCACATTGCTGGCAGCGTTTTGTTTTATGTCCATCTCTCCAGCCAAGCTAAATTGTCTCACTGTACTGATTAATTTTGTAAAAGTGATTTAAATTGCAAATAAAATCATTCTTTGTTTAAATTAAGAGAAAAAAAAACTCTTTGCCTGGTAAATGCAGGACTGTGTATTCCTAATATATTTTTATATTATTTTAAAATAAATATATAAAAATTGCCAAAACAAATAAATATATCATTAAATAAATAAATTATGAAGAAGAAAGGCACAAAGAAAAATGTAAAGAATACAATTCATAAATAAAAATGTTTGGGGAAGTAATCAGGGCGAAATGCAAAGAATAATATAAAGAAATAAAAAACATAAATGCCAAAATAGATTTATGGATTAAACATAAACTAAATAAATGAATACATGGGGAATTAAATAGAAAAATAAGCTATTTTGGTATTGATACAAAGTTAATTAAAGAAGTTAAGTGAGGAAGGTGCATAAAAGTAACCTTTCATGTAATTAATCAGTGATTACATTTACTTCTAATAGTTTTTGCAAATTTAATATAATCATAATTCAATCATTTAGTCTTTATTGAGTTCTCTTTTTTTATTCTGGCAGCCTCAGCTGAGCGCGCTCCCTTTACTCGGCAGGCACGCGCCCACATAAACACAGGACGTTCCGGGCTACAAGCTACAAGGCTAACGCCACGTGACATTCCTGCCGGGTCATGTGACCGATCTACGTCCTCCTCGCTGCCGTCAACTTTTCCCTCAGCAAATCCCAAACAAACGAACATGGCGGATTTTGAAGAGCGGCAGAGCCTGTTGGGAGACGAGGACGAGGGCTCGTTCGGCGCCAGACGGACGGCGGGGACACCTGAAAAACCCCTGCCGGCTATCTGCGACCCCAGCCACCTCCTGCACCGAGTGGTTGTCCTGATGTTCATGTGCTTCTTGGGATTCGGTGAGCAGTACCAAGCCTTAACTTCCCCAAACATCCTACATAGTGGTTTTAGTTCAGTAAGTTACATGTAGAACATTGTTTAGTGTTGTTGCTCATCGTGGTACATGGGACGTTAAATACATACAGGATCCTTTTTTTATGTAGGATTTTAAATGTCGTTATAAAAAAAAAATGCACACAGGATCCTTGTTTATGTAGGCTGTTAAATGTAGTTCATCTGTTTCAGGAAGCTACTTCTGTTATGACAACCCAGCCGCACTTCAAACTCAAGTCATCCAGGTAAATGCAAAGTAGGACACTCTGGTGTTACGCCAGAAATGCAACAATACACATTTATCCCAGCTTAACGTCTCATAGAGTACGCATCCAACCAGAACATTCAAATGAATATATTCTAAGTGATATGAATCAAATGCCTTAAATTGTTTAATCACCCCACACACTTGTGTTTCACATTCAATAATAATGGTAAATATTCGGCACAAAGCAGTTTAATTGACCCCTGATTTCCTAGGATCTGAACCTGAACACGGCAAAGTTCATGCAGTTGTATGCCTGGTACTCCTGGCCTAATGTGGTTCTCTGCTTCTTCGGGGGATTCCTGCTTGACAGGGTTTTTGGCATCAGGTGAGAAGACTTTAGGCTCACAAATATTTTGAGTTCATCATATTCATATCATAAGTGAAAGTGAAAGAGTTGTGTTGTTTTTTGTCAGTGTCATCCTTCAATGTTTATTTTTATAGGCTGGGAACCATCATCTTTTCTCTGTTCGTCTGTGTTGGACAGGTAGGTTCATTTTGAAATCTAGATGTAACCTTTATCCAGTGAAAGAAATTATATAAAGAGCTGGTCTTATCTGTCTAAATAGCAGCAGAAAATGGGTGATTTTCTTTGTTGTATTGAAACATTTCTACTCTGCACAGGTAATATTTGCAACTGGAGCTTTGGTGGATCGTTTCTGGTTGATGCAATTTGGACGTTTCATATTTGGGTGAGAAAACAGATTTGCCATTATGTTAAAACCTATTTATTTAACACACATATTACATATTTTAAATATCTGTGGAAAGTCTTCTGCACCTTTAGGCATGACACCACCAAGCATCAGTCATCTTACAAGAGAACACTTAAAAAGCCTTGTGTTTCCTAAAAATCATCACCGACCTACAGTAAAAAGAATATCTTGGCTCAGTTGGTCTAACTATCACATAACTTCTGTGTTCCCTCTCCCTGTCCTCTTTTCCTGGGCAGTATTGGAGGAGAGTCCTTGGCTGTGGCCCAGAACACCTATGCAGTGAACTGGTTCAAAGGAAAGGAGCTAAATCTGGTGTTTGGCCTTCAGCTCAGCATGGCTCGCCTGGTGAGGACACTGCAAATTTAATACAAAGACACGCATACTTTAAAATAACATATTCATGGTTTTGTTTTGTTTTTCCACAACATTTTATTGCCTCTCCTGTGTTTGGCATACTACAAGTCCATATTGCATTGTAACTGTGCATACCTTAGATTTTCCAAGCTACTTCTTTTATTGTTTATTGCTGGTGTTTAAATTTGTTGTGTATCATCACAACACATCTCTGGTCTGGAAAGACAAGTTTATTTTTTTATGATTTGTCAGTATGTTCTCCCTCCTCTCCACTCGTTTTTAGGGCAGTACAGTGAACATGAACATCATGGGCTGGGTGTACAGCAAAGTGGCTGCCTTCATTGGCTACTCTGGATACACAACACTCGGCACATCCCTCATGATAGGTAAATATCATACCTCAGTCGAGGAGAAGTCTTGCATTTTTTTATGTTAAACATGAAGACTCAGGTGATGTGTGTTTCACCACTGTCTTTGGTAGAGCAATCAAATCCTTTCTATGTGACTTCTGATCTCAGATAACACAGCAGAAGTGGTATAGAGAACTAAAAGTGCTGCTGGCTGCTACAGATGAGTCACGAGTGGGAAGAAGTGTCACTTCTTTAAATTTTCTCTCATGTTACGTCTTAGCCCTGCTTAAGTTTCTTCCACTTAAAAAAAAACAAAAACCCTGCAGTGTGTACTTCAGTTTGTCCCTGCTGCTACTTCTAATCTGACCATTTGAGGTAAACTCAACAACAACAACATAAACAATAGAATCAATAAGCCATCGTCATCAGCCCCTTGATAATCTAATCACTCATGTTAACATTACATTTCCTCACTAACTGTTTTGTCTCCTTGTCTTTAATGTATTATTCTCCTCAGCTGCTGTGACCTGTCTGTTTTCACTAATCTGTGCCTTGGTGTTGGGGTTCCTTGACAAAAGAGCAGAGAAGATTCTCCATAAGGAACAAGGAAAAACAGGTATTGTGTTTATCTTTTGTTTTTCCCTCTTTGAACCCAGTCATCAATACCTACAAGAATGCTGTAAGGCCACATTTAGTGCTGTAAGGGCACATTTATTTATTTTTTGTTATCTATCTTAAACTGACATTCTAACAGACATTTCAATAGCTTCTTCACTTTCTCTACTGTTGAGTGGACCCTTTGTAAACAGTTCAGTTCAATGCATGGCAACATTTTCTGAGCAAAACTAAAATCTTCTTTTGTCAGTAAAGCATCATTTCCAAGTTGTTGAAACTAAATAATGCTGTGGAGCTGATCTTCGTGTGTGGTAATCTTGCATGTAAGGTGAGGTGATCAAGCTGACAGATGTGAAAGACTTCCCCTTCACCCTGTGGCTCATCTTCATCATCTGTGTGGGCTATTATGTCGCCATTTTCCCCTTTATTGGGCTGGGACAGTGAGTATTGCATCAGTGCCATCTCTCACATGACAGACACACACCACAGTTTCCTCTAGTGGTCTTCACACATCTTTTCTATTGCTTAAATACTATACATAGAACATTGTTTCGTCCTTATATTGAAGAAATTCAGTGCCTTCTGTCTTCCTTCTTACCTTTAGGCTTATACCTGGTTTTGGATAAGAGATGTATGCAAGGTGTTTCTACCATTTTTTTAATTGAAAGATAAAACTAACATCATTTAGACTTATACATATAATAACACCTATACCAAACATCCAGAGTTGACCTAATTAGTTACAGCTACGTACCTAGGTGTTCTGACTTAATATCTACTTTCATGATGTCATTTTATTGTGGCGAGTTCTGAGTTTGATGATGGTGTTGTACAGGACTGAATTAATTTCAGAGGTGTTTTCTTATGCATGAAAACATAAAAGACAACAGATTGAAAACACCTTTCATTTTGGTGTAGAATGACATTTTACCATGGGGCAATTTTATGTGATAAGTCAGGAATGAGACCCCTCTCAGAACTTGGACCATAGATGTGCTCTGAATGATGCATACAGCACCTGCTACTATGACCTCAGTCACAGGAAGTAGAAAGTTATGAGCTTTGCATAAACAGAAGTTACAGTCGGTCAGTATTATTGGATTTTATTACACTGCACAGGTGTAAGTGAGTAAAGTGGGTCACTAAGTGTGGTTGCTAATGTCAACAAATCCAACAATAAGAGTGTAACAGCTAGTGCTGTTTAACTTCCACGCCCTGTCTGTATACATAGTGTAACTTTCAAAATAAAAGCAGGAACAGTTATTCCCCAGTGTTGGTAGTTTAAAGCAACACAGTTGAAACAGGAGTAAGTAGATTCAGATGTTCACTCCACATATACAGTATGTGTTGCTCCAGTCAGGGTACTGTACTGTATATATCTGAAGGACAGGTACGTGGGATTGACTCTTGATTCAAACAGACTTCTCCTTGAACGTTTCCATGTATATTATTTGAAAACGTGTGACATTTGCAACTTCAAATGCCACCAGTTATCGCCACAATCAGATTTTTTTTTTTTTTTTTCAAACATTCAGTCCAAAAGAGAAAAGTGACAGATTCCACGTTAACATACTCATTCTGCTATTTTCAGACCCTGAGTAGAGAAAATAGAATTCACTTCAAGGTGGATAAATTGTGTGTTATGAATTTAATGGAGGTTCTCCATTATATCTGCACAATGCCCGCAAGCAAAGATTCGACAGTGCAACCTCACAAAGCTGTGTTGTCACCGAACCACAAAGAGAGGGAGAGGGAGTCAGAAATGGAAAGAGGTTTGACAAATGGGTTTGCAGTGAAAGAAACCAATTGAGGCTATCACTACCTGTATTTCCTTCTCTGAAAGGAACTCTCCTATCACTTAGCAACTGACATGGTTTTTCCACTGAGGGTCAGTGCTTGCAGAGCAAACACTTGTTATGCAAATGGAGCAGAAAACAATGTATGGAAGCCCAGGAGCTACCTGCAGGAGTCCACCTTATCTTGCCTCCTGTTGTTGTCATATCAACATGAAGGCTGAGCAGCACAGTACTCCATCATCTTGTTTTGTTATTTTTAGGGTGTTCTTCATTGAAAAATTTGGCTTCTCCCCAGCTGAGGCCAGAGCTGTCAACAGGTAAGTCACCTCAGGTGCAGTAAACCACTGGGACAAATCTGCCTTAAGGCACTAACACTATTACAGTCTGCTGTTGCTGATATGTCTCGTAGTTTCTCAGCTGGCTTCATTTTTCTTATTCAAATGGATGACTGGCCAGATTTCTTTTCCAGTAGCAGTGTTTGAGCCAAGAAACATATAGCTACCCAAAACAAGGAACATATTATAACACTTTTAATATCCCGTGTCATGTAAATTTGGATACACAGACATAAAACTGACAAAAAGATTTTCAGATTCTCATTAATAACCAGCTTTAACTACAGGAAAAGGTTTAGATTGATCCAAAATCTAGTCTTAAAGTAATTACTGGTCTTTTCTCTTTTTCTTAGTATTGTTTACATCATCTCAGCTCCTGCATCTCCTGTTCTGGGCTTCATGGTTGATAAAACTGGGAAGAATGTGGTTTGGGTGATGATTGCTGTGATCACCACACTCTGTGCTCACATGATGCTGGCCTTTACCTTCTGGAACCCATGGATCGCCATGGTAAGGCCCAGTTAACCTAACCACGTTAGAAGAAATCCAAATGTTTACTTACAATAATTTCCAGGTGTACACCTATATATTACTGGAAACAGACACATTTTATTTATCATGGTGCAGTTAGTCTAACCACAATATTGTATTCTATCTGATAGTAGTGACATCTCAATTTCTAGGATGGGAGGCTAAATGCATGTTCTCACAGCATTCCTTACAATGAACCAGCTTTTTTATGTCATACATCATACCCAGTAATTCTGTAAATAATGGCTGCATGTGTGTTTTTTGCCCTCCAGTCCCTGCTGGGAGTCTCTTACTCCTTACTGGCCTGCGCCCTGTGGCCCATGGTGGCCTTTGTGGTACCTGAGCATCAGCTGGGGACAGCCTATGGCTTGTATGTACAGTACCTGCAATGGCAATGTTAGGACTGTTTATTGTTGTTATTTTTCATTGACTGTCTGTCTTCGTCCACCAGCATGCAGTCAATCCAGAACCTGGGACTCGCTCTCATTGCCATGGCAGCCGGAGCCATCCTGGACACCAGAGGATACCTGTTTTTGGAAGTGTTCTTCTGTGTCTGCATCTGCAGTCAGTATTTTCTGTGTGTTTGTGTGTGGGTTTATGACATTATAGTCTCTCCAATTCCTGTTCATCACTTTTGATTGACACTGTCAGTGCTTTACCACGTTGTTTTTTTTTCATTTATTTCTTGCAGTTGCACTGATGGCAGTGGTGACGCTCTACTTTGTGGATTATCTCAAAGGTAAGACAAGACTGGAGCTTTGTACTCACCGCTCCGATCCTTTCACTCCTCTCCATACTGTCTCAGTTTTTCCCCAATCTACCCCTCTCATTCCTTCTCTCCTGCGACATCTCTTCACTTTATACTGTCAGTCTTCTGCAAACCTCCCTCCCCACCACTCGCTTCTTAATCTCCCCCTTTGTCCCGCTCTTGCAACAGGAGGTGATTTGAACCGGTCAGCTGCGAGCAGAGCCAGACTCCAGAAGGAAGCCACTTTGGACGCAGAGTGAGTACTTTTGACCTTTGACCCTGCATCGCTGCTTTTCCCACCCACTTACCCAACAACATAACAAGCGTCTCAGAAACATAATGAACAACCCACTCGTAGAATCAAGTGGCACAAGCATACTTTGGCACTCTTCTAAGAGCTTCTGTGCTGATTGAGTCTGAATGTGCCCTTAGCTGAACCTGCTTCAGTCAGTTTAATCCAAGATTTCAAAGTTT
>JAOWBC010001387.1:16077263-16091831 GCA_028566105.1 Hypoplectrus providencianus | reverse complement strand
GTGTGTGTGTGTGTGTGTGTGTGTGTGTGTGTGTGTGTGTGTGTGTGTGTGTGTGTGTGTGTGTGTGTGTGTATCAGACGAAAAGTTAAGATTCTTGAAGTGTTTTGAGCAAAAGACTCATCCTGTGGAAAGGTGCCTATATATGATAAATACTGCTTGATTTTATTATATGCCAATGAAACTCAAAGTATAGGATTCCTATATTATAATTCAGTTGTTTAAATGTATATAGGGATCATTTTGTATGTTTTTATGTTTCTTTTACAAATTGTTTTCAGAAGGACTCTGTTACTTGCCTTATTGCAGACAACGCAAGAGTTAATTTATGTACATATCAGTTGTCAGCATTCACAATAATTGCCAACCAAAATCCTCCTTAGTGGACTTTTACTAAGAGAGTTCATAGTCAATTTTAATCATATGCATCATTGACCTTTAATGGTGGATAATCTCAAAAAAGTGCAAAGCCCTTTGTTTAAATCTTTATTGCTCAATTATTTTATTTCCTAATTCCTTCAACTGCTCTTCGCTGGTTTCGGAGGTTCATAAAGATTTATTTTGTGTTGCATCATCAAATTGTACATTACTGTAATGATACAAAGATAAGAAGGAAAAGAAAAGTGCACACTTTGGAATGCATTTATCCGTGTAATGATATTCACAGTTTCAACTTTTTACAAACTGTTTTATTCATGTGACCTTTTTAAAGAATCAGCTCCAAGTATGAATTATGTTTTGTAGGCTGTGTTTTGCTCGTTAATCAACCTCAGGTAATTACGTTTTTGTAAGCACTGCCCCGAAAATTGTAGCTCGCTTCATCTGAACGGCGAAGCAAAATATTCATGCACTCTGTTTAACTCTCACCATTCCAGTTATGTGGATAGAGATGTTTCTCCCTGTGTTGTTATCAGGGCTGCAGACTGTGGCTGATAAACGTTCACTACCTCAGTCGAATTATTAAAAGTAACTTGAATTTGAAAATGCAATTTTTTCTGCCCTCTCACGGTTTATCTTCTCACTTTGCTGCAGTGATACAGAATTGAACTACTTCTACATTTCTGACCACACGTATCAATGATGCTGCGTGTGGTCAGAACTGATAGAGGCTTGAAACTTTCAAGCCAAGAGGGCAGTAAAACTCTGAGGTACTCTTACCTGTGTGAGACGATGGTCAGTAGAGCAAAGTGAAAATGTTCTGATTGCACATTCATATGAAACACGCTGCTCTCTTCACCTGTCACTCATTTGCACTGTGGTGTTGTTGACAGCGGGGCAGCCTTTGTTTAACTGAGCGTTTGTGTTTACTGGTATTGAGCCGTGTACAAGAAAAAGATGAAACAGAGAAGATACATTGTAAAAAGAGCGAGGATGGAAGTCACTTTTTGTAGAACCAAATCATATTTTATACCAGACTGTTAATGGAACAATGACATTTAATTAAACACAAAAATGTGAAAGCATTTGAATTCCCTGTTATTGTACTTTTTTTTTTTCACATATGGTAATTGTTCAGCCTGTAGCATCTCACTGCCTGTAATATTAATATGATGATGAAGCTGCCAACGTTTTTGTTCCCGCAGGATTAAAAGACGACCCAGTAAGGTGACAGAGGGCCAGACTCTCCCCAGACTAGCGCCCATGTCTGCTTTCGGCTTACGCAACCGGTACCTCTCGAGGCTGGGCGCGCAGGTAGCGCACACACACACACACATAGGCACACCGCAATTTATGATAAGACACAATTCAAACAGAAATCCATTTATTAATTCATTCAGCGTCTAATCTTGACACTGGCAATACATTAGTTTTTATAAAGGCCAGGAGGGTTGGTTTTACTGCCACACTTTCTAATTAAACACAAGTAAATCTTCAACTCTGGTCTTTTTCTCCCTTCGCTTAATCTTCCTCGTCCTCTCAGCTCCCAGATCACTGCTCGACCCATCTGTCATCACTTGCCCACAGGAGCGTTCTGAAATGATTCCCTTCACTCAGCTCCTGCTCCTCCAAAGCTGTAGCTCTGTGGCTGCGGACGAGTACGCACTAAAAAAAGAGGATGCTCACAAAGTGTCCCTGTTTGAACAAGATGCTGTTGCACTTTTTACCCTCCAGGTATTTTTAATCCTCACATGACTGACTGATGTTCTGTGTATTTAGATCTGTTTTCTTTCTTAGTATCCCCTTCAAGATTTTTTTTTTTGGACCACTAGATTTCTGTTTGTTTTACACTTGAGGTGCTTTATTTAAACCACACAGCAAATGTTTTTTTTCCTATATGTGTCATGTTATATTGGACTGATTATTTATGGTGCATAGGTGCTGTTCCAGGGTCTGTTTTAGAGACCCAACCCTCTGCAAACGACAGAGGGCACCAATTCCCTCTAATATTTAATCTCACCTCTTGCCACCTTACTTTTTTTATTACCACTTCTTGCAGGCTCAATGTTTACAGAATCAGTTAGTTCCTTACATGTTTTATATGTTGCAGTAAGATTTTACCTTACAAGTCAGTGACATTTCTTACCAGTTGAATGTAGCCAAATACATGTTTTTTTATATTTAAAATAATAAAATGAAGTGTGAAACACGGCACGTAGTGTTGATACAGTCCCAGTGTTGTTACCGCCCACTGACTCATGATAACAGTCACTTAATGAGATCTCTGCTGGATCCTCTCTACCCTCCGGTCCTGTTTGTGCTCCCTGCGTCCACCACAAACACGGTGGGCTGCACTCTCTTCCTCCTCCTCCACAGCCAGGCCCGCAGCTGCTGACGGTGCCGATCGCAGCCCAGAAAGTACAGAAGAGGATTTGCGCAGCAGTTAAAACTGACCACAGGTTTCCACACCTTGAAGGAGATCATGACCACGTTCAGCAGGTGGCAGTCCCCGGGCATGTAGACCCTCACGAACAAGTAGACGGTCCGAGCGATGTGATAAGGCACGAAACACACCACAAACATGATAAGCACCACTAAAAGAGTGTATAGAGACTTGTTGCGCATACGAGCTGTCCGTGCGTGAGAGATGCTGTCAGAGGCCCTGCAGTACAGCACCGTCATCATGGAGCAGTAACAGGTGATAACGACGAGGAACGGGATCAGAAACCCAACGATGGCCAAAAACAGCCCATAGGGGAAGTAAACCCTAAACTGCCCCGGGTTAGTCATCTCAAAGCACACTGTCATGTTGTTGATCACACCCGTGTGCGCAAACACAAGTGTCGGTAAGATCTCTGCAGTGGCCAGGATCCAAACGGAGCCTGACGCGAACACGGCGAGTTTTTTGGTCCTGAGACGCACCGCGGCGATGGGGAAGCACACCCCGAGGAAGCGGTGTACGCTGACGCACGTGAGAAACATCATGCTGCAGTGGAGGTTCACGAAGAAGAAGAACCGGACGCTTTTGCAGATGACGTTGCCGAAGGGCCACAGGCTCCCCATGGCGTTGCTGATGATGAGAGGGGGCAAGGCCAGCACATAGAGGAGATCCGCCACGGCCAGGTTGGTCAGGTAGATGACCGTGCTGCTCCAGCGGCGCGTCCGGCAGCACACGCACCACAGCAGGGCAGTGTTCAAACCCAGGCCCAGCACAAACACAAGGCTGTAGGACACTGGGAGGAGGATCCTTTTGTAGTAGTTAGTCACTGGGCATATGTGGAAGTCCTCCATTCAAAGCATAAGTTCAGGTGGTGTGATAATTGGGAGCCCTTAGTTTAGATATATGGAGCAGTTCTCCTCACAGCTCACCGATCTGCAGCTCACCTAAGTGCTGTGTAAGGATGACGTGCTGAAATAGGCCAAATGCAGGTGTTTGTTCAACTTGTGCGTCCCTCCTGTTCCCAGCCCACACCTGTGTGATGTAAACCATTATCACACCATATCTATGATGTGAGCAAATAGATTGGCACGCAAAGCCCGGAATAATAGGCTTTGGATACTGTAGTATGCAATTGTCCTTCCCCCCCAGAGAGAAGGCGCGCGGAATAATTAATGCTGTGATTAAAGCCGATCGCCAAGTTAAATGACACCATCAACGTACACGCACATGCACGCGCGCAGGGGCGCTGTATAAAAAAAACGCGCACACGCTCAGCGTCCCATTGGCTGCGAGAATTTTTCCAAGTCGGGTCTCTCTCCGGCTGCTCCCGACTCAAAGTGTTCACTTCATCTCTGTCTGACCGCGGAGAGAGAGAGGGAGGGAGAGAGCTCGTCATGCTGAGGAACGGCACGTACAGGTTAGTGGCACATCCACCGATTGATCCTCCAGCCATTAATGTGTTTGTAGGGAATAAACGGGAAGCTCCAGTACAGGCTGCTTCGACATGCACTGATGAGTGATTTAAAAAAAAAAAAAAAAAAAAACCTGCATAACGGTGCACTCTGCAGCTGCACAGACATGAGTACAGGCTGATCATACACTGACGCCTCATAGCAGATTTTATATTTAGAGAGTTTTTTTGTGTGTGTCTTAACTTGAGCGGTGTCCTTCCAGAAGCATGTACCAGGGAGAGGAGGCGAGGCTGCGCAGCGGGAGTCTGGCTGTAGCCCGGGAGAGGAAACACCTTGCTCTGTGCATTAATAACCAGGTAATATTTTTTTTTCTTTTTTTAAACACAGCGTTAAACATCTATTGGAGTATATGGCATTAGTGTCAACTGCAGGCAGGATAGTGCTAATGGATGATGATATCTCCTCTTTTAGTGAGGGAGCTTTTCAGCAATGATGTAATTCAGTTTCTGATCTTTTTTTAGGAGCAGTAAGTTCATGCTTAAACTGCTCAGTAGCAAAGTCTCCGAGGGAACAAAGAGGCTCACAGACAGAATTTAAAGAGATCCTTTGCAAAATGACAACATTTAACCAACTCATCCCCCAGTGGTCCGGCAGCTGGAGACAACAGAGAAGTGTCAGCACCACGGACAGTGTAATCTGTAACTAAATCTCCACCTCTCCCTCAGTGTAGTAACTGCTTTGAATTTTGCCCCATTTGTTCAACCATACAATTGACTGAACTAAATTGGGTTTTGGGAATTGCTTTTTCAACTTGGCTTGAGGCCACTTAAAGATTTTTGTTGTGGCAGCAGGTGAAAAGGTCTCATGAATACTACATCATGTACCTCCTGGTATGAATGACTTCATCATCTGCAGGGAACATTACAGTTGAACTGCTCACTGGCTGAGGTGACACGCTCTCCTCCTCAACATGAGACCAGAGCTCATGTTAAAGGGATAAACTCAAACTCAAACAGTTGGCCAGAGGGGAATGATTGTTGTAATTGACTTGATATTGCAAACCAGTTTTTTTTCTCTAGAATTAAAAGGAGTAGATGCTGTTTCTTGTGCAGCTTGGGTGAGTGTAGGTGCACAAGTTCACCTGGTTGTATTGAGCCTCTGAATATTTAATGCCAGTGATGTAGTGTTGCGCATTATCGGCGGCTGGGGATATTGAGCGCGTGAGCTCTGAAAGCACTGTTCCATCACAGCTTTTGACTTACTCTGCAATATATCATGATGGTGCAACCCCCAGCACACACACACACACACACATACATTCATGCTCACATATACTCTTGTTCGTTGCATGTTCCCTGAAACGTTTTCATCCGGACTCCAAATCTGTTCCGATCCGTTTCCACTGCACCACTTGACGGTTGAATTTCATTATTGCCCTCCAAAAAATGACTTTTCCAAATTGATCCAGCTTTACTCTGTGAGACGCCGTGTCAGTGGAGGTTCATATCCAGGAGAGGACATGAAGAAGCTTGATGAAGGACTAACCAGTAATTGGCGTGTGAAATGTGACTGAGGATAGGAATGCAGGTTATTAGATATGGAGGCTGCTCCACTTGCTGTGTCTCTGTGAGTGATTCAGATTCATTGCCGAGGCGTGAACCCCCCTGAGAAACACATTAATCTATCCAGCTATTACTCCATAATCAATGGGACAGCTGAATTTTACGGCCCCGGGCCCTTGTTGTTAACCATTTTACACAGAGCTTATTTAAACAGCATGCCAAAGGAGGGGTCACGTTTAATGGGGTTAAGCATGAAATATACAGTGCAGGTGACATTGTTGACACAGCACTTGCAGCTGGAATCGTGAAATCATTCATCAGTATCATGCATGAAACCCTTGTTGCTTCTAATTCAGTAATCATGTAGAAAACCTTAATGATCTAGGTCTGTGCTCAACAGGAGCAGCACCAGCCGGGGGAGTCGCACACAGATTCGGTGTTCTGTAATATATAGAGGGATATACATAGTGGGAGTGTGGTGCCAGGGACGGGTGTCATATTTCAGAAGTGCATTATCGTCTCTCCCCCAGTGGGACACAGCTATGCTGAGTGCTGTTTGCGCCAGCTCACTCAAACGCTCCGCGATTGAGTCGTAATAACCTGCTGGAGCGAGATGAGCCAGCACACTGACAGATAGGTGTCTCTCGGCCCCGCCACGGTCATATGATGAAGAAATATGCGTCCTCTGTATGTGCGTGTGTGTGTATGCATGTGTGCTCTGGTTCAATGCCACTAAAATAAATTGATGGAAATGCACCATAACTCCTCCAAAACAAACACAAATGTGCATGCATGGCTGCACACATGCACACACACACGCAGTCACTCCTGCCAGTTTTTAGTCATTTCCATCCCATTCCATTACTGCGTCTTGGTAGGCTGGTTTGGTCTAACTGGGAGAGCTTAGTCTTTGATCACTGAAAGAAGCCCACTCAACGATGATGGCCGTGTGTGTGTGCGTGTGTGTGTGAACGAACACGCTCTCACCTCCTCCCTCACCATACGTTAACCAGTGCCGCTCTCCATTGGTTAATAGCACAGGGAACAGTCTCATTTTGCATTTTGATAGACTATTCAGTCATTTTCACACTCTCGCACCTCCTTCACGTCTACTCGTCACACCCCACACATCTCCACACTGCTCGGGATGTCTTCTTCTCCTTCCAATTCAGAAAAACACATGGCCTCCACTTTGTTCTTATTGATGCCCTCTGGCTTGCCTCATTATACTTTCCAGGTAACCTCTTTCCAGTCTCACACCCTTCACTTTCATCACATCAACAGATTCGGGTTTGATGGCGCATTTTTTGTGCATTCTGAAATGAATTAGTTTCCTGTAATCAGCAGAGAATGAAGAGCTCACCATTTAGACATTGTATCAGTAATAATTTATCAAACAGGAATACGAAGTGTTAGCTTCAGGGGCTGAAAATCCTTGAAAATGCTTGAATTTGATTTTTTTTTTTTTTTTTTTTTTTTTTTAAACAAAGTTCTTGGCACAGCTTGGAATTTAGGTTTTAAAGTCTAATTACAAAGAGATAACCCATTTAACACATGCAACTTTGTTATACTTTTCTTTAACCTGCTTTGCCTAATTTAATGTGATGAAGAACTGAAATAATCACCTTCCTGTACTATGTACTGCACTGTATATTGTGTGACTATACATAATGTATATTACCACAGCTGTAAGGCTCTTAAAAATGCATCTTTTTTATCTTGAGGTTGACTTTGGAAAAAGTGTAGGAACTCTTGCTGTGCTCCTCTGTTCCTATATCCTTGTGAACTGATCCATTGATAATGAAAATAACCTCTAGTGCAGCCCTGGTGTGTATGCATAAAATGAGTCTTCTGGGAAAGCCATTTCTTCAGAATCACACCTATAAAACCTGTGTGTGGCTCTGAAAGGAGCGGGTCTGTCTGTATTTGATGAAGTGCCTGCTCCTAGATATGAAATTAACCCCAGATCTGTATGTTTGCATGATGTAAGCCTCCTTGTGTCGCTGCTTCTTATCTGTACCTCACAGGTCAGTTTACATCTCCTGCTCCAGCCTGGTATTGATGGCTTTGTAGCTGCAGCAGCACAGGTACTGAGAGAAGGTATAGGTCCGTAAACTCTGTTATCTGATCGCTATGAAACCGCTTTCTTGCTGCAGCTCTTAGTCAATAAAAGTTTATCATTGTGATTCTTTGCCAATTTACGCCTTCAAACCTGAGTGTCTCTCTCTGCCTCGCCTCAGCATGAATAGGATTTAAAGGTTTGAGCAAAATGACATAAATGCATCCATTTCTCTGAGTAAAAAGCACTTGTTTTACCCCACAGCCATAACAGTAAGAGAAAATAGCTTTTCAAATCATTTAATCAGAACATCAGTAACACCTACATCTCTCAGCAGACTCTTTTTGTACTCGGGGACTCAAGCGAAAGAGTAAATGTTGACTTCCATATTACTCCTTGCACGCACTGCGCATGTAAATTGATTTCCGATGTTCCGATTAACAAGCATCTCCACTGGCACAGCTCTCCTCCTGATTGGACATTTCCCCGGGCTGATCGGCCAGTCGAGCGGCAGCTAAACAGCCAATAGCCTGATGCAGATGTTTCAGCGCATCGCCTCGCTGCAATCAAATCCTCTGAGATCAGATTGATGTGTGTGTGTGTTTACATGTGACTGTGTAGGCATGTGTGCACGCAGGCCTGTGTGTTCTCTCAGTGTACTCAGGTGTGTTTATCTCACTGGTGTGAAGGGCACAAAGATCTGCCGGTCTCACGCACTCTAGAGAATAAGCTTTTGTCTTTGTGTGTGTCTGTGTGTTTGAGTGTGGACATTCAGCTCTGCCGGCCATCGATCTCGCTGATAGAACTAGGACTCTGAGAATTATGATTTTAATAACTCATCAATTAGAGGGCTGCAGACTTTCCTCCCTGTGCTGTTGTTGTTCTCACTCCCCGTCCTTCCTGTTTCCTTCCTTCTCTCATTTTTCAGTGACATAATGCTCATTACCGTCTACCTTCACCTTCCCTAGCCTTTCAGTCTATTGATTGCCCTTATTTTGATATTGAAAATAATGCGATTAAGCTGTTTACATGCCCGGCAGGATAGGATGCCGTTAATATCCCTGTTTTTAATGCAATCATGTATGCAGCTATTGATTTAGCAGGTTGTCATGAATCTCATAGTGGGAATGTAATGCTTTTCTCCTGTCAACAGCTGCTGTTTCTTTGCTGTTTCTGTTGCTCTCATAGAACTTTGCTGCATTTTATGTGGTCCAGAGATCCAAGATATTATGCTTGTAAACACACAAAAGACAGTTACTTGACACAAGAGATATTAAGTGTGAAGATCTTTGAGAAATCCAAGAAATTGGGGTGCATATCATTAAGTCTTATTCCTTTTTTGCAAATCCAGCTCAGAGACCTTTCCTGTGTATCGCTATCACTATCAAATAAAAAAACAAAAAAAGAATTCAAAAAAATCCAAGAAATGGAAATTATTAATGTCTAAATGTTACTGTCTGATTAAGCATAATATTACTACTAAATCAGGAGTGAGAGTGGACATTTGGCCATAATAATGTCATTAGGGCTTGTTCCTGTAGCTTTAAATGACACATTTCTGTCATTTTCTAACCTCTTATCAGCATTAGCATATCAACCGTTAACATTTATCTCTTTTTCAGTCTGAACTTAAACACCACTCTTGGGATTTGTCATGGATTCTAATACTAGTTTTAACATCTGCAGTTAATGCAGCAGAACACTTGTTGATACAATTATTTTTTAAACCCTTGTTGGCCTTCCGCCTGGCATCCTGAACACTTAATCCCCACTGGCTTCCAAGAGATGAAGCAAGAACATTCGTAACTGATGTAGCCACATTTCAGTGTCCGGGCTGTACACCATGTACCCATATTTTCCAGAGAAAAGCTGCTCACAGGAACACATGTACACTATGTGTGGAATGGTGAGGTCTTGCACATGACAGTATATGTATAGCATGGCTTGAAATAAGGTGTATTAATGTGATCTGATAAATTAATACTGCAAACGATTCTGATTTTGATCATGTGTTTACAATATATTTGGTTAATTGTCAGCCACCTAAGTATTATTGTCATGCAAGTAAAAGCAACATTTTTACTGAATATAGGAAGGTAATCAGTACATTATTATTACAGGCAACAGTAACAGTGCCATTTAGTGACACATTTTCCCACCACAGTATTATGTTTTTTTTCTTTTCTGAGAAATATGATCAGTTATACTGTAATGCAACAAATTATTGGCTCTTGAACTCTGGTACCTGGAAGGCCACCTACAGCGTGTTCATCAAAGCTTTTTCCTAGAAAGCTGCTTCCTGCTGCAGGTGTAAATGAGAAGGAAAGTAGTAGTGAAATCGATTCTAGAAGAGTAAAGTTGCAGTGCTGCTTAGTCAGTGTATGTTCTCCTTAAACGTACTGTAGTAATTCGATCCTTAATTATACTGATCTCTGAGCTGAATCCGTCCTTACCCCCTTGATGTAGACACAAGCACTTGAACACAAACACGGACAAACGCTCGCAGCATTCCCCCTGCTGGCTGACATAGAGATGAGTGAATAACTAGAGATGGAGTGGAGCTGCTTTGCTGCTGTGGGAGCGCATCCATCTGTCCGATCCCATTGAGCTTTTATGGCAGTTGCCCCGGAGCTGCCTGAGATGGGCCTCACACCCTGGCCTGCAGCCGGCGTCTGGCTGCTTGGCACCTGCAGAGCGCACACATGCTGCAGTGCCGCAGGAACTGCACACACCCAGTTGTTTTCCCTACCACTGTGTGTGTTTATGATTATTTAATAGACCCGGACAAGATGCCGCTCTCGAGGTTAATAAACAGATAACACAATGAAATCATAAAAAGGAGCCGTTTTCCTGTTAAGCTTAGTTATACAGCTATGCCAAACAGACAGTATGCGTGGGAGAAGCAGCAATTACACATACATGAAGGGCTGCTGATTTATTATTATATCATATGGTAGCGCAGTTCGTTCCGTGCCACACCATTAAAATCCGTGTTGATGTATCGATGCTTTTCAGGAGGAAGTGAAGAGGTATCATCGCTACTGCAATCACAGTGGAGGACAAGCAGCTCCCAAGATGGAGAGGTAAGACATCACACAGTAGCGTCCCTACACTCCCATGAAAAAAATCCGTCACTCAGTCTCCAATGAGGACAATGTACTTTAATGTCAAGCCCTCTAACTATTGTACGAGACCCTGATTCTGCCATAATAAGGTTACCCTCTTCAACATAACCTCTACTCCGACATCCTCGTACTACACTATTATGCCATGACTTCCAGTAACAAATGATATAAGATATTGGTTGGTTGGATTGGTTTTTGATATAAGATATAAACACATTGATTTTTTTCTTTGTGTGTGTGTGTCATTTATTCCTTTGTATATCTCATTTTATTACAGAAGCCGTCCTCGTAGGAGTGAGGAAGAGGACGACAATAGTCCTCGCCGTCGTGAGCAACAAAAGCACCTGGAAATTAACGCCATTGTGTGAGTAGAACCTGCGGCTTATTTGTGGTCCTTATTTCTAGAAATATGTTATTTTTCTGTCATTTTTTGTCAATTTTACTTTGAGTTGTGTTAGATTTGCTGTGTGGGAGAGATCAAGTTATGTCTGGCTTAGTAATGTTGGCAAGTAATAATTTTAATAGCAATTTTTTTCAGTCTAAAGCTTAACACCACTCTTGAGATTTGCATGAGTTTTTACTTTAGTTTGAACATCTGGATGGAGCAGTTAATGCAGCTGAACTTGTTGCTGTAGTTATATTTCAAACCTTTATTGGCCTTTTTCCTGGCATCCTGAACACTTAATCCCTGCTTTAATTCAATCTTTCATCTGATTAGGTTTCAGAACTGGGATCAAAGTTCATGAACCCTCCTAGACCACCATATAGTGTCATTTTACGTCAACATGGCCCAACGGTTTTATAGGTTTACTGGCGAAGGACAGCTCTCGCCTCAGGCTTTTACTTCCTTGAAAGTCGAGGCTAGAGAAGAGAAAGCCGATGTTTCTGTGTAGAGTTAACATGATTGGGGTGTAGAAAGGTGAGTTAGATAGTAAAAAAAAATGTCTCATGGAAAAGGTAGAGTAACAGGAAGCATGGACAGATAGACAGAGCAAAGGGAGAATAAAAGTGGAGAAAATAGGAATTGAGGAGGGGGGGTGGGGGAGTTGGTATTGGTTTTGGAGATGGGAGTTATGGCTTAATTCAATTTGTTCCATTTGGCTCAGCTGCCTCTCTGCTCCACTGGAGGTGAATGTGTTTCTCCATCGGGTAATTGATCCTGCACTCCATCGTGGACCCTGGTGTTGGGGTGACAACAGGGATGAAAGGAAGTGGAAAGAGAGAGATGGAGAAAGTGATCTATGGAGGCTGAAAAAACAGCAGGGATAGATAGGTGGGGAAAGGTCAGAAAAGTGTGTGAGCGTTGTTAAAGCAGAGGGAAAAATAGGCAAAGTGAGAAAAAATATATTGAAAAAACAGATGTTTGAGAACGGTGAAGATACTCATGTAGAGAAGGAAAACTTCAGAATAAGAACTTACTTTCGGAAGGAAATATATTGTGCACTGTGACATCAATGATGCATAGAAGTGCTGTGCATAATATAGAGTATATGAAGGGTATTCCAATGCTCAATTTTGTCCTGTAGCAGCAGTGTCTGGGTTGATACCATTAGCTAGATAGATTTGGTGCAAAATTTCAATATTTTTTTTTTTACCAGTCAAGAATCCTTAGAAAATACCCAAATTCCCTCCAAAATGCTGCATTCAGACATAGAAACCTAAAGGGATAACATAGAAAAATGCATGCTGTGAATTGGCAGAAAGAAAATTTCCTCATTTGATAGTCAGCACTTCTGATGGGGAAACTGCTCAGAAAAGGAAAGCCTCTGAATGTTCTAGCTCTGTAGTTTGTGAGTGTGAATTTAAATGAGGTAATACAGCTCATTTTACTCAGTTAGGTCAAGTTTAAAAAATGCCTTCACTGCAATGAAATGGCTACTGTATACATTTATACTGTTGCACTACAGCATGCAGAAATACTCATATACACCACTTTGACATACAGACAAAATTAACAATGTTATAATTCAAATAATTGTATGGTCATTAGCTAAAACTACATATAAAGTGGGCATGTCTTTAAAGAGGGAATTGTTGTTACCCATAGAACAAATTTTCATTGATATAACTGGAGGTCAGAGGTCAGAGACCTCTCTGAATATGGCAATGCAAGTTTTTTCCAATGCCAAAATTCAGCCAAACTGAAGCACATCCATATATATTTGGAGGAAGCTTGGAAATTAAATGGTAAAATCATATTTAAGTTGCTTTTTGTGAGCTTATATAAAACAGGTTGCGTTAAACGGGCATATGGTGTCAACTCATCTTTAAGGTTCCAGAATCGAGCATCGAATCCCGCAACATTGTAACATTTTAATATCAGCAAAAATCATATGGTTGTCTAATCAATCTAACATCTTGTCATCCTAATAACAACCCCCTAATTCAGCTTAGCTTTAGATCCAGATGCTGTTTTTTTTTAATGCATTTTTCCACCTATGTTCCAGGATCCAGCGGGCCTGGCGTGCTAGCACATCCCGCAGAGGCAGCTGGCAGGGACCAGACAAGAACCGTAGCAGCCATCGCTCGGGTGAAACGGTGCCTTCGGAGAGCCTCCCAGTCCCTGTTCTGACCACCAATATTTCTCCGGTAAGACCGCCTAAAGAAAGTAAAACAGACCATCCATATGGCGCAACATGAGAAGCAGGCAGGTGGCGAGAGATCTAGACGTCTTTAAGCTATCTGCTGTGTCGTCTCAGTTATCAGCTGTTGTTTTTTTTGCAGAGGATGAAAAAGGAATGGGTGAGCGGATGCATGGATGGGTAGACTAATAAAGAGGAGAGCGAAGGAGGGAACGAGGGAGGGGTGTTTACCTCTAGTGTCATCTGGGGGACCATGGGGGTCGTATCGGTGGAGGTGGATGGGATGCCAGCTGGCACTGCGCCCAGATCTGTAATTAGCCGTTAATTAGGTAAATTTTCAAAGCTAGTTGATTGATTAATGAAGTGCCTCTGCCCTTGTCCTCCCCCAACTCACCCCCCCACCCCACGCACCTCCTCACCCCGTTCCTTCTCCAAGGGGGAGAATTAAACAGTGCTCACAGGGCATGGCAGCCAAAACAAAAGCCAGAGAAAAAAAATGACTGTATGAGGAGCAGATAAACAGTGAGGAGAGCAGGAGGAAGAGACAAAGTCAGAAGGGGGGGAAGGCAGAGGCAGGGATAAGGAGATAAATGCGGAGATGCAAAAAGATGCCTTTAGATCGCCTGAAGTTCTAAGTGACAGACAAGGACGCGCGCACACACACACACACACACACACACACACACACACACAGTCTGCTGGTTTCTCAGTCTGTGCTGGCTCTCGCAGTGTAGTAATCACAGCAGCTACCCGCGCACGCCTGCCCACGCTCTTTGCAGAGAAAAATATGATGTCATGTCTGCATACTCACCAGTGTGTGTGGGAAGCATTTTCTCCACTCTCTTTTTAAGCAGTGCTAGAGAAAAGCAAGATTCCCATAGCAAACAGATGGGCTGGTGTCCTGGTGTGACTGTGTGTGTGTGCGTGTGTGTGTGCGTGTGTGTGTGTGTGTGTGTGTGCTTTGTTTTTAGGTTGTTTGTTCTGCTTGAAAGAGTTTGTTGTTCATTAGCGCA
>JAOWBC010001387.1:16009012-16021126 GCA_028566105.1 Hypoplectrus providencianus | reverse complement strand
TGTGTGTGTGTGTGTGTGTGTGTGTGTGTGTGTGTGTGTGTGTGTGTGTGTGTGTGTGTGTGTGTGTGTGTGCATAAGGTCAAGGGAACAGAGGAGAGCGATAGAGAGGACAGGAAGATAAAAAACAGATGTTGGTTCACTGGTTGAATGTGCTGACACTGTGGATTTGCTCCCCTCTGCGGGGAAAAAGATGCTCAGCTTCTCCTCTCGCACCAGTTTGATTTCTTTCTCTTTTTTTATTTTGATCGCAGCAGTCCACACGCTATCTGCTATGTTATCTTAACTCTGTCTCGCTTCATACACTTTCACCCTCTGTTGCTTTTCCTGTCTTTTTTTGATCCCAAAGCAATGCATTTGGTGGAGGTGACAGCTCCGCCCTGTTTGAATTTTCTAACAGTTTCATTTGTGTTGACCCAGCAATACATTCTCAAACCACAGCAGGCGGGGTCCATTCATTCATGGCTGCATGCACACGCACACACACGTGTGCAAAAAAGGAGACACAGTGATGTGGCAGCCATCTCTAGAGTGATTGAATTTGTAACCTTTGTGCCTATAACATCAGTCTTTGACAAAACCATACTGCATGACACTGCAGCCTGTGTGTGTTCGTGTGTGTGAACCTAGCCAGGTTTGTGTGTTTTTCTGTAAGTACGCTATTTTCTCATCCTCATGTGTTTCGGGTAGCTGACTGAAATGTTCTCAGCCGCCTATGACTGAAATATAGTTGACATGCGACTCTTTACTGTGTAAATGATCTTTCGCGTTGTAACTCAGCTCACTCATTGCCATGGCAATCCTGCAAAATAGAGCCGCCCTGGATATCTCTCTTTATGATCGATCCCTCTGCTCCATAGCAACACCACAGAGGGAGGCAGAAATTATAGGTTTCATTAAAGAAGAACCTAACAAAACTCTGGCTTTTATGCCCAGATATGAATCAGCTGTCTAAATTTTATTGTTTCATAATACTGCAGCACATCAACACACAGCCCCCGACCACCTACAAGTACACACACATGCACACACACGAGGGAGTGGGAGCACATACACACACAGACACGGGCGCATGGACACACAGAGCACTACAGCTTTAATTTCAGACTGTCTAGATGATAGATGTCTTTTTATAACCAGACATCAATCAATAGTGTTTGGGGACTGGCCGAATGTTTTTCTAGCAGGATTGCCACTAAATTACTTGAGAAATGAGGACGAAAACCAACATCCAGCAAACACTTAAACCTAAACAAGATGTTTGTTTGATAATTGTTTAAACTTTGGCGTGTTTTAATCCTGTTTTTTTAGAATAAATTCCAGTTTCTCGTCTTGCTTCTTAGGATATTGGTGGCCTTCGATTTGGAGGGGAGCTGTCCATCACCTTGGTGCTGAACTGTTATCTATGCTGTAGTAGCAAAGGTTTGACACTAGAGGGCGATCCTGTATCACAGTGGAGGTTTTGCCATTTTTGGACCTGTTGTAGCAGACACATGTTGACTTCTTTGGGAAAAACAAAAAACAAGGTTTGGCAAGACCACAAAAGTCTTGTAATAGGATGTCAGCAGTATTTGAACATTTATAACACGATACACACACCTCCTTGTTTTTGAGTTTTTTTTAGGCATTTGCTATATGGGTTTTATAATTCTATATAAAATAATTCTAAAGTGCATAAAACTGGCTTATTGTAGAGCGCTACAGAAGGTAAAGAATATGTTCTTGCTTTGTTGATTGTGCAAAACATCCATGTTTTTTCCAGCATATGTATACAAATGTGTGTGTGTGTGTATGTGTGTGTGTGTGTGCATGTTGGCTGGTGAAGGGCACACAGGGGCAGGTTTGTCCATCTGGCCTGCTAAGGTGCAGTGAGACTGGGCCGAGGAGTGCAGCACCGCCTTCCCCGTGTCTGCCAGCTGTCATGCTTCTCCTTCTCTGCCCTCTCCATCAATGCTCTCTTAATGCTCCCCTCCTCCTCCCCTTTTCTTTTTCATGCCGTAGTTTATTTTTTCCTCTGCCTTTCATATTTAATGTCTTTCTCATTTTCTGTTTCTTCATGCTTCCCTCACAGCCTCTCTGCATCTTTCCCGTTCTAGCTCTTGCTTTCCGTTGCAGTCTGTGTCTCTTTATCATTTCGTGAACCCACCTACTGTTCTCTTGGCTTTATCAGGTCAGGCAGCTGCAAGCAACAGCCATGGAAGCCTGGCAGGAGAGATAAAAAGAGGTTAGGCAAAGTTTGGGGGAATTTCTGTGGAGTTACTGTACGTCTACTCTTTTTGTACAGTGCAGGTACATAAAGCAGGAGTTGGCTCCTCAGAGATAAGAGACATTTAGTGGTGTTTCACCAACTATTCAGGTCTCTGGGTTAACTTCTAGGTCTGCTTGGAGCAATCCTCAAATAACCCAGTGAACTTTTCTGTAGCTGACTCAAATACATCATCACACAAAGCGTTCAGCAGATTACTGAGCCGGCAGCCAGCACAGACTCTACCATGTGTCAAAGTATTTAACCCATCACATTCATTTTCACCCATCTAATCCAATACAGGGTCCAAATGAATGCCCTGTCACTGACCCCACATTATTTCACTCCTCTCAGTCTTTTTTATTCACTGTACAAGCCGAAGTTTCATTACTATAGATGGAAGAAAGCAAGAAAGGTCACTTATTGAATCACCCCAGTTGAATGGTTATTACACTAAAGCCTTAGCATTGTTATTGTATGAATGACTGCCCCTCAGGCTCACATGCTCCCATTCTGTTGTATTTACTCTATATTGTATTATTATATTATATATTGTTACCATCATGCTGTACCATTCATTGATAGGTAAATGGCTTGAAAGTGTTCAATAGAGTTTATTTTTTAGTTAAAATTACAATGTATAATATGAAAAGTACATAAAGCATTATCAATATTGACACAAAATCAAGTTAAATCAGGTCATATATATACCGTAACTGCCATTTTTGAATACAAGGGGATTTGCAATCTCGACATCACGACCATCTATCCTTGTTGGGAAGGCCAAAACAGAAAGCAAAAAAAGGGAAAGGGCTAATGATATAAAGCTGCCTTGGATGGAGCAATTGTTATTTAAAATATACAGCTGAGTCCTTAAAATGTTCCTCAGCCAAACCGAACACTGGACAGGACATTTCTGTGCGACCAAAACTAAAAACACTGTAAAAGGGTAATGTGCACTGTGGTAGCAACCTGTCAATCACAAGTTAGCCCCACCCTAAAGTATACCTTATTATATTATCTATTTTATGCTTAATGGGACAATATTTCAGAAAATGACCAACTTACTGTTTTACCAAGAGTGTCCTCTAGTGGAATCCTCTGGTAACACATATAAGTGCACGTGTGAACAGTTCAGTTCACAATGAAGCCGTCGATCTCCACGGACGCATGGTTAAGCAGCAAGTATATCACTGGCCTAGCAAATTAAATGGTTCATTGACTGCTGTAGATAATGTAAAGCTTGCAGTAGATTTTGTATAGACCTTCAGTTTTCTGCACACAATGACTTGCCTTGCTGTCTTTGTAACATTGTTTCCAAAACCCCACAATTATTCTAAATTATTCCAGTGTCTGCTATCATGCTGGAGACTACTGCAGACTGTCAATCCTCAAAGAAATGCCTTTTTCCAGTCGCCTTTGCCCACCTCTTTTTCACCGTGGACCAGAACATCCCTGTGATGATTTATGGTAATTATGCAAATGCAACATAAGGCTTTGGAAATTAATGCTAACCCCCACCAGGCTCCCCATCACTGGAGGATGGGTGTAACGGCAGCCAATGCTTTTACAATCCTGTTACTGTAATACCAGGGACAATGCAAAAAGCCTAGGTCAGGCGATTAAGGATTCCCTTGAATTAGTTTGGGTTTATTGGAGCCTCATGGAGGTGATTCACGTGTTTAATCATTCTTCTTCATTCATTAGGAGCAAATTGATTGAAGAGGCAGCCTACACGTGGGTTTCAACTCTTTTTGCTGTTCCTCTGGAGTGATGTGGGGTTTGTGGGCTGCAGATTTAATTGACATAATCCCTCTTGTCATAATCTCTCACCTAGATAAGATGCACTGTACGGTAGCGGTGCATGTGTGGGTGTGCTGGGTCTCCACTGTGTCTAGGTGAGTCGGGTGGAGTGACAGCCCTGGCAGGATGTAAGAAGGCTTGCTGTGACACACCAGCCAAGGTATTGATTGACAGAATCATTAGTGACCTCTCACCACTCCATCACCACCTTATGTGGAGAGAGAAAGAGCATGGCTCTAGATCTAGAAGCTACAGAAGCTACATCTTCTTGTGAATGCAACCTAAAACCACTTACAACAATATTGGCCCATCTATCTATGCGCTCCGGCTCTTGGTTTCTTTGCAAATGCCTGCAGACATGTGAAGGACATTCACATGACTCTTATAATTATATATTACAAAGATGGAGCCTTCAGTGCAGTAATGTCTGATGGGGGGCAGCGGGATCTGACTTTTAGCTAATCACCTGCTTGCGGCATATCAAGGCAAACATGGGCCCTTCACACCTGGGACATGTCATGTCATAGACCCTCTGAGGTGTGTAATACACATTACATATATGCTGGATGTGATGTGTGTGCGTGAATGTGATGGGGAATGAGGCTGGAACTGAATGCACACTGAGCTTTAATTAGTCAGACCCTGCAGCATGTTCTTTCATACATCAAGTGCAGAGCAAAGCCATGTGAGCCCACTGCGTCAAAAAATGTCATTATTTGCTACTGGAATCTGCACCATACTTGCATGGATGTTTGTGGGACAGTTGTTTACAAATGATGGCAGCCTCTTGCTTCAGAATGAAGTCATCATGCATTTTCTGGTAGAAACCACAGGGGGTCACTGTTCGGCTTTGTCGGGACACACGAGAAAAATCAAGCAGGGAGTAGTCCAGTTTCCTGAAACCCTGGGTCAAAATGCATCCTAACTGTGCCTTGAGGGGCATTTCTCTCATCCTTTACCGGACATCAATACACCATCAATCAGGCTGTAAATGCATGCAGATTCACAAAATCCAGTCCAAATTGTTGGAACCACAGGGACTCTGGATGCTGTTGTGTAGAGGACACTCTCAGTCAGCAAATACCCCTCCTCTTTCCTCTCTCATGATGCTAGTTGAGGGCCTCTCCTTTCAACGATAATAAGCCATTATCAACAAATTTGTAATTAAAAAGAGAGGTGAGCTGCTGTTTTGTATTTCAGTGGCTTATCTAGGAGCCTCTATCTCTCCCTCTCTCTCCCCGTGCTGCTTCTATCTTTCGTCCTTTGCCTCTTCTCCTTGAGCCTTTTAATTTCACGACACTACAATTAAATATTAAAGTGTGTCAGGATTACGTCAGACTTGTGAACAAGCTGCTGGGTTTTTCCTGCCTGCCTTCTATATATACATTTACATATACATCCATCTTGTCTTTTCCTTTTAATTCCAATTTCTAATTGTTTTGCTGGCATGCCATGCAAATAGATTTGCAAGAATAAAGCCAGACTGATCTTTAGAATCTTTTTTTAAAACAATGCAGGACCAAGCCCTTTTGCAGCTATACATTGGATTTCCCTGTTTTTCCAGCTCTACAATGCACTGACAGCATTCAACATACAACATGTCCTATAAATTTTGCATTGCAAGGTCAAACAAGTAACGGATGCAATATAAAGACTTTTGTCATGCACTGCACCATATGTGCCTCAAAAATAGATGAAGAAGACGTGAAATTAACCAGCTTGCTCTAAATACTTCACTTAAACTGCAAAAAGAAAGCCAGAATGCAGAAAGAACCACAAGAAAATAAAAAAAAGCATGGAGCAAATGGATTAATTTCTGTCCAAAAATGTGTGGAAAAAGCATCAGGCTAGCTAAATGTTATAAAGAAGAGAAACTAAGCACACTAGCAAATGAAACCCACTGCAGCAGCTCGGTTTTAAAGCCAGAGTGAAGATAGCAGTATCATATGAAACTAGATAACCTAAGGCATCCATTAGGAGTTAAGGTTGGGTGGTGCTGCTGCTGGAGTAGGTGTGGAAGAGAAGTCTAATCTGGAAAATGTTTTTTTCCCCTGTCCATGATTCCTAATGGCTGGCATGTATTTCACCGTAATGTATATTGCATTAAAACAGGTTGTTTCTGTTCTTCTCCTTTCTATCTGTAGTTGTTTTCCCCTTCTGTTTTCTTGCCCCTTTTCTCATACCAAAAGTGCCTTTCTGTCTTTTCTGATCCCGCCGCCACCACCACAGCATCTCATTGATCTCTACTTACCCAGCGACTTCGCCATAATTGATCATTTATGTCTGATTGGGGACAGTGGTGATATGAACAGCAGCAGAGTGATACAATTACGATTCATCTCAGCTCTGGGATCTATTGATTGGGGCTTTGCAGAGGTGATTAAGGACAGATTAGCCACATGCTAAGTGCAATCTTTGCTCCGAAGACAGTATCTGTGTAAGGTTTCTGAACTGTAAGTGGGTCACTCAGCCGACAGCTGGCTGATGAAAGATGATTAGCATGAACTACACTTTGGGCCTCTCAACATTCAGACAGTAAAGTAGGACTTCATTAATTACAGTTTTTCAGAATATATGGTGAGTAAGTGGATAGAGTGAAAGAACATGAGCCATCACACCAAGAGACGAAATTCAATCAGTCTCATTAAAGTAGTTTTTCTTCACTTTATTAACGTTAAAGCACATGCACACACATCAGATAAAAAGACTGAATAAGCTGTCAGGCAAGAATGACATCACACTCAGAATTTGTTTAATCTGCTTGGATTGGATGTGAGTGAAATTTAATAGAAAGTATGATTGTTTGGCATAATATACATTTTTGGATAAATACAAATTTCAAACCTAGCATGCTTTGGTAAGTCATCCTATGAGCACTATCAAGTTTGTTTCAATGTATGTATTTTTGGTAATTTTGTCCGTAAAAGCTGCTGGTTGTATTTATCCACAAACAGTTCATACCGCATTTTGGATTAATAGTGCTCGCTCTCTCAGCCTCACAAATGCAGAACATACAGAGGAAAGTGGAAGGTGTGCTGCCATTGATTTGTGTGTGACAAGACTTTGCACATACTGTAGACGAGCTGTGAAATGCGTGGGCGTGTGTGTGTGTGTGTGTGTGTGTGTGTGTGTGTGTGTGTGTGTGTGTGTGTGTGAGTGTGTGTGTGACACCGTGTGGAAAGGAACAGCCTGCAGCACAGTGCATATCCAGCCTCATTTACCAGATTCCACTCCTCCATTATCAGCAGGATCATTATCCTCTCTCCTCCCTGCCCTCGCTGCTCGCTCACTTCTGCTGGGACTCAAGGTGGCACACCACAACACCCAGAACACTTCTTTTTCTTCTCTTTTTTCACATGGAAACCCCTAAAATGGAAAAGGGCTGAATGTAAAACCTAAAGGTGCAAAGTTTTATTTTTGCTATGGTTAACGGGACATTAGAAATGAGGTTACAGCACTGTGGCTGGTTGTGAATGCACATTGTCCTTGCTGCTGACACCAATGGCTTGCATCGCTTTGCGTCAGTTTAGAAGGGTATGGAGAAGCAGAGATAGACATCTTAGATGAGATTAGCTGCTGTAACCATTGGAATACCACTCCCTCATTGTCTTCTTTATGCACATGCATATTTCACTGCTGAGCATGATAAAATGCAGTTTATGTTGCACATCAAGGTCACTCTATATGTATTCTCAAGAGAGGACACGTCTATATACACGAGCAGGGAGAACAGGAAATGGAGCACCAACTATTCCCTGACTTTGAAAGATCTGTGAAGGGAGTGAGATTAAATGATTCCACTGTTGAGTTTTTCCCTTATAAAATATTTCTTTCTTCGATTGTATACACCGCAGCTCTTTCCCCCGTCCCTTGTCAGAATGACAGCCTTCCTTCCCTGCTCCTTTTTCTGTGATTTTTCTCTTCCTGGTCTTAACTGGTATTTCGGAGGGACTCGCTATGTTGTTATTCAACTTGAACAATCCCACTGCTTATTCAGCCCTGTGAGATCCCACTAATAGTCAGAGTGGCTGCTGAGGCGTGCAGTGGTAGGTTACACCAAACCCACTCTGGAAGTATAAAAGACAGCATACATACAATGTCAGTGGTTGCGTATGTGTTAGAGTGTAAGTGTGTGTCTGCTCACTCACATATGACCATCTTAGCTGGGTTTTTTTTTTTTTTTTTTAAAGAAAATAATATACTCTGCTAGATGGGAAGTTTCTACTTGAACGATTTAACTGAATTCATCTGACAAATATTGAGCTTGGCCATATGACTAACTCAATCTCAGTATTAAACTGGGATATTTTCAAAAATGAAATGAAAAAATAACTTTTTTTTTTTTAATAAACATACACTAAACACATTAAAATTATGAATAATTATTTACGTTCTAGATAGCTTCCCAGTTGTGGAATCTGGGTGGTATGAAGGGATTAGTCGCCATGCTTATGTTAAAGTTTACAGCAGATTTTAAAGTGAAATTTTGACGTGTCGTGTTAAAGAGAATGCTAATTAGGAAGTTTCCAACTGGTTTAGAGTGAAGAAACAACGTTTTATTGAATTCTAAGTTAATGTCAAGCTTTGACTTTGAATTGTTTGCTGGAAAAGCCCTTACCTTTTTCACTATCACCCTTGAGTTAAAAATGCTTCATTATACATTTGTTTTTGGCCTGCACACACCCTTACCTTGCTCCATACTGCAGCACTTTGCCAGCCTCTAACTCACTCAGCATGTCCTGAAACAAATGTAACTTAAAATGCTGACTAACTTGTTAAGTTGCACAGAATGTTGATTTTTTTTTCCTGCTTAACTTTTAGGGCAAATCATTATATTTTTAGAATATTGAACTTGAATTCCAATCCATTAACACTCAAATAAATTTCACTCAAACAAATTGAATCCCGTGTTTTCAAATACTTTTTAGGCAATGGATTGCCGTGAATTCTCAAGTAAAGTAAATTTGCCTGGGTTAACAGCACACAGAATATGCAAGCTGTCTCAGAAGGAGCGAAGGAGGAAGGGGAATTTGTTTCTCCGTTTATTGGCTTGGCATTTAGAGACTGGAGATATCCAAAGAAGAAGAACATAGGGATATGTATTGAACAGAAGAGAGATAAAACGAGGGGAGAAAGAGCCTATTCTCCTTCCCAGTGAGTGGTCTGGTCTCTGGAGAGAAATATACTGATTTGTGATTAATGAAAAGATGGAGAAGAGGCTTCCTCTCTTTCGTTCTCCACATTTCCCCCCCTTTCTTTCTCCAACCTAACTCTCTCTCACGCAGAAAATCCATCTCGGTAATGATGTCTGTGTGTAGGGAATGATTATGGAGCAGATAAAGAGCGAAATCAGCCAATAAAAGGAGCACAAAAACATTCTACAGTATTATCATCTGGCAAGCGCTCGGCGGGCGAATGGAGATAACGTATCATCATGAAGTAAACACCTGACCTCTTGCAAAACACAAAGTCACAACCTTCTCCAGTGTTACTTTCTCTGCACACAGTTTGCATAATATCTGTTGCCAATTTAGGAAATGAAATCGTACTTTTTAACTTGTTTTGCACGTTGAATGATGCAGATCGGGGATGGCGCAGCACGGAGTGTGTTTGGAGTGACCGAGGGAGATCCTGGGCTGTGTGGAGCTCCTTCACGCCTCATTAGCCCAGTAAACTGATATCAGCTGTGCTGTCCTTATCGTCACCTCCACCAGCGCCTCCTGTCACACAGCACACGTCCCTGCGCTCCACTGATACAGGGCATTACTTTGGCCTCCTTATATAGCCGGTCACAAACAGAAAGGGCAGCAGGAGCAAAGGATGCGGATTACGAGGAAGGAACTAAGTCTTTAAAACTGTACTTACAAGGAATGAGCGGGGGAGTGCGGCGGAGAAAAAGAAGTTGAAAACGAGTCAAACAGACAAGTTGTAGAAGATGTGTAGAGGAGGAACAGCGGTGAGCAAAAGTATCATCATGAGAGCCACCTGGAAGATCAGAAGCCACGCTGCTCCTGCCTGTCAGGAGGGAGACTTCACAGCGTTACTACCCGTCTTTTGCAGAACATTACTCAGGGAGAGCAAACTGTTGTTAGTGTGTCAAAAGTGGGGACGGGGATACGGAGGCGTAAGAGGGGCGAGATGGTAATTAGGAAGAGAAGCAGCATTTCTCCTCAAATGCAGGATATTGTCAAGACGAGGTCTGATTTTATGAAGAAATTCGTGGCGTTTTGGGGTGAAAGTCAGTGCAGTACGGGGGTGAGATCCTGGTAAGGTAAAGAAGTAAACACAAGAGATAAGGAGGTAAATCAGGAACAATGACAGGGTGAAGCTGTATTTTCTTATTGGACAGCTTATTTGACATCAATAATTAGACAGATTTACAAATGATTTTATTGCTTTAACTTGAACCGAAACATTAGATTACAGTTGGATCTGCAGCTCGCAATATTTACTCTGTACCTCTGAACAAAGGCATAAAATGATCACTGCTACTCACTGAAGTTTTCTCCTCTGTAGCTGTTGAAGTCTTGACATTTTCTGTTCCATCAACCACTTTAAAACACTCCTATATCTGACATCATGTCCTGTTTAGTTTTCCCTTTACACCTGCCTTCATCATTTGTATCAATTTCTCTGCCGTCCAGATCTTTGTGCCTTATTAACCTTTATTGCTTCTTCTGTGCTGTTTTCTTGTTTCCTTTTATTCTTCTTTGGGGAAAGTTCAGCCATTATTGCGAATCACATGTTTGGAGCTCTGCAGATTTATTAAAATAATTAGATAAAAATGTTTCATGCTGGAAAGAAAATGGAAAGCATTTTTTGTTGTGCCACAGCAGTAAATTTACCAGACATTTTTCTGCATGAAATGTATTCATTGTTAGACGTTGTCCTCTAGAGCCTGTAATCACAGAGTGGCATTAGCTTCTTACTGTACTGAGAGAACAGAGAAAAGCCTAAATGTCTTCATCCTTCCTACTAGCTGCCTCAGAGGAAATCATTGCGTCTTTGTCCCATGCAGCAAGGAAATCTCTTCAATTTGGTTCTTCCCGAAGAGTTCCTTCCAGTCAGCCATGCCTAAAAATGCCTCCTAGCCTTGGACAGACTCCTCAGAAGCATCCTTAGCTCTTGCCACAGTAACCTTAATTGGCAAAGAGCAGGACCTGAACACAAAGACTCTCCCAGATAAACCTTATTTTTCTTCTTGTTTCACACCTTTTTTCCCCAGTAAGCCCTGAGTTTATGGCTGTTGGAGAAAGCAGTGAGAAGCATTTACTCTGTAAAATAAGCTTTTTTCTCTGAGTCGAGCCCCACCTTCTCCTCTACAGTCTGATACGTCTGCCCAGGTTACTGCAGCTGCCGTATCGAAGCAGCGATCAGTCACCCCAAAACACCTGAACCCTTTCCAATTTGGGAAAATGCTGTCTTTTCACATATTTATGATGAAAACCACCTCAGTGAAATGCAATTCACTAGCAACAAAACGTAAATACTGCAAAATGTCCATAAAGTTGAATTTATTGCTGTATTAGACAGAGCATTTATTTCAGCTACATAATAATCTGGCAAGTCACTGCAGAGTTAATATTATTTGTCGGAACTATCATCTTTTTTTTTTTTTTTTTAGGTTTATCAAGTATTCAGGTTGTATTTGTTTTTGTATTCAGTAATATCGCACATGTTGCCTGTGTACCCTCGCTGTATACTGAATGACAGCAGGCGTACTGTCCCGGACTACAATGTCTGCATATTTGCATCAACTGTCGAGGAAACAATTCATGCAGGATTCACAGAGCAAACAGAGAATGCCTGACAGCTTTGATATGACAACACTTTTCCCCTCACGTAGAGCTCCACGGTCTCAAAATCATTCATTCACTGAGTTCACGAACTCAAAACAGGAAAAAAAAAACAAAAAAAAAAACAAGAAAGAGCGAAGGAGAATAAAACGGCGCGGTATGCGGGGAAGAGAGAAGACGGCGAATGCGAGGTGAAGAAGAGACGTCTTTCCAAGAACTCTCACAATCCTGAACAACTCTTCAGTGGCTCCTCGTTCCTGTGGGGGGAGGGGG
>JAOWBC010001387.1:15981067-16008912 GCA_028566105.1 Hypoplectrus providencianus | reverse complement strand
GGGGCAGAGGTTTTGCTGAGAAAGGAGATCACATCGCTATTAAGACGAAGGCACTTTAACTGCTTTGTAGTAAGCGGATCTCACTTGGGACTAGTCGAGGTAGAAAGTTCAGCAGGTACAAGCAAGGAGAAGCTAACTAGTTTGGAGACGAGGAAGTTTTCCACTTGCAGTTCTGTTTTATTAACTGCACTTGTGGAAATGAATATCTTGCCAAACATCAGCACCATAGGTTCCTCCTGGTCCTGCATTTGTGCAATAAATTCATTGTCTCTTCCCCTTCGCTCACCAGCTGTTTTGCTCTTGAATGTAGATAAATATTTCATTGGATTATTTCCATTCTTCAGTAGGCAGCTGTCTCCCTGCCATAAAGGCTGGAATATGTAATGACCTGAGTCTCTTCTGGCACAGTTAATGTATTCAAATCACACAACATCAATCACAATATATATCTAATACACTTCTATACCACCATCCCTTATTTGCATATTTTTCAGAGTCTTGTACAAATTCAATATTGTGCTCTTACAAGTACCATTTTGAACGGAGGAACGCTCTCCGCATGTGTAATGCAGCACGGAAGTCTTCATTCAGCGCAGCTGTGGTGGGTTTCGAATACAAGGAGGCAGCATGGGAGGCACAGCAGCCATATTTTAGTCCACAGCTGTAATAAGTGACAAACGACCAAGAGGACACTAATTTGTTGAACAGGAGTTGATTTGATATATATTTCTGCAGTCAAGGGCAAGAGAGGAGTTTGGTGGCAGAAACATCTGCAGCAGCACAGTCTGCTGGGAGGCATTAATGCTGACGTCTGATGAGATGCCATCATTAAGAATATGTTGTTTCAGTGAAGTCAGTCAACCAAGACTGATGCTCAGTTCAGCCTAACTGTATCAGAGCAATATTAATATGTTTATTAATACAACCCAGACAGATAGATTCAGGAATAAAAAAAATTCAACTAAATATTCAGTTTGCCCTTATTCCAAAAGAATACAATAGTTATACTCAACTGTTAACATAACAAATAAAATAGTCTATAAAACGTTGTTATATGGACAAAAAGGAACTTGTGCTTTTTTGTTTGTTTGTTTTTTTGCCCTCAAAAAATGATTTTTCTTTTCCTGCCAGTGGTGGACCTGTTCACTTGCCGGCCTGTCTCATTCCCTTATCATCAGTATATCCAGGTCTGTAATTATGTGTAAAAGTAAGTGTGTTTCTCTTTCTGCCTTTATTTTTTTGCTTTTTGTCTTTTTGACTTGCTTCTCCTCCCCAGCCTTTGATTTGTGTAAACACACAGAGCCAATCGAACTGGCAGGAGGATGTGTATCACAAAATGCAGTAAAAACCCCAATTGAGATGCATATTCAGTGTGCACTGTTGAGGCTACGTATCCAAAGAACGCTTCTAATACCAAAATAACATCAGCATATCCCACATGTGTTCATCTGAAAATGCCACTTTTGGAATAAGGCCTTATTCTGACTATCCAAAGGGAATATACTGTTTACATTACAAAATTCAGAATATTGTCATGTAAATATAGTGACTGACAGAAACGGGATGTATAAACATTTATTCTTTCTCACATTTATATATTTATAAATGTGAGGTGTACTCTAGTGCAGGACTGTTGTGTAAGACTTTGTGTGTATGTCCAAGTCTTGTGAAACTAGAAACCAATACAGGCTGAGAAGGAGATTAAAAGAGTTTGACAGAAAGCAAACTTTATAATTTCAAGGCAGACGGACACATATTACATCTTTCTTCTCTTTGTGACTGAGCGCACACAGACGTGGTGTTAGCTTGTGTGATTGCTGGTGTGCCTGCATGTGCTATTAAGTAGAACTCACTGGAGCGTGCTTCCATATGGCTGGCCTCAATGCAGCCAGTGTCATGCCAGTTATGCACTAAGATTGGCTAATTCACTTTTCGTTAGGGCAGATTGCTCTGCCCAAAAGCACATTTTGTTCTGTCCAGCGCTGTTCTCTCTCTGTAATGATTGAAAGCCTGTCAGCATTGCTGTGGTGCAGATGGAGTCAGAAATGAGGAGAGGGTTCTAACTCCTATATATATATATATGATTGAACAGACTTGCTAAACAATCTTCATGTAACCAAAGGATGCAAATGCTTTTCCAATATCGCTGTGAGATTTGTCAGAACAAACAAGAGAATAAATCTGCACCTCTTTCCCCGACTGTGTAACGTTAGCAAGCAACAGCTTATGTGATTTCGCAATAATGATCTCCTTTAAACACACGAAACCCAAACA
This sequence comes from Hypoplectrus providencianus, assembly GCA_028566105.1. Classification (NCBI taxonomy): domain Eukaryota; kingdom Metazoa; phylum Chordata; class Actinopteri; order Perciformes; family Serranidae; genus Hypoplectrus; species Hypoplectrus providencianus. The sequence goes on along the minus strand of JAOWBC010001387.1, from coordinate 16,006,638 downwards.
GGTGTCCTGAACAGTTTGAAACTGTACCTGCGAGGGATTTTCCGTAAACAACTGTCATATCAGTGAATCCTTGTTCATCTCAGCACAGCTAATTATCCTGTGGGAGAGAACGCATAGCATGGTTGCTTGGATCCATTTCAACAGGACGGCCGCATGTGTTTAAATGGTCACTGGGAGCTGTGGAAATCACCTAAGTGCTACTGTGGGGCAAACTTTTAGCTAGACGAGCATACAGTCGGATTAGTGGGGTTTAACTCGCTCGGAGCGCTAATGCCTTTGTTTTGAAGTAGTTTCCGTCACAAGTAGCTCATCTCTAATTTTTGAGTGTGTGATGGCATGCGGGTGTGTTCTGTATGTGTCTGCGCGTCGCAGCCCTCTCGCCCCTTGGTCCCAGCCGAACACATGTCCCTTTGATCAGCTCTGATGTTTAATTACGCTAAACAAGATAAGACCGTGTCCTCTATCTGAACTGTTTCAGCTTTGTCTTCTACCCTCCTATCTTTGTCTAATAGAAAACAGCTGGGCATATCATGAGGAAGAATAAAATGCCTTATCCCACAAGGCTTGCTATCATGTCTGTTTGTGCTCATCTTCTGCTCCTTTGTAGAGGCTGATGTACACCCAGTGCCCGGCTACAGTGCTTATCCACGGTTTAGCGCAGTCCATCAACTGAGGCTGTGTTATGTGAAGCAGAAGTGTCTCTGGGTGCTTTATTAACACAGATGTTCACCTGATAGATGAGGATGTGACAGATAAAGAGGAGAAAGACAAAGTCTGCAATGGATTCCCATGCAGCGTATGGAACTGCAGACTGCTGTCTTTAGTTTAAAATGATTTACCGTATAAAACCAAGCTGCTGACAGAGATGAAAACAAATGGGGTAGGAGGGCTCGAGCGCATTCTGCATGTTTTCCCCACCCAACCAAAGACCACTCTGCATAGTGGCGACAGTGGAAGTGAGAAGGGTGGAGAGAAAATGTGAGTTATGGAATCTGTAATGAATAGTCTCAATGACACCACTAGCTGCCAGATCACATAGTTTGGCTCAATCCATCACTAAAGGAAGATTTTCAACTCTTTCCCCTGCAGCTGAAATATGAAAATCGCAGCTTCTCTGTCCGGTTTTAATACTGGAGCCATCGATTCGCCGGCCGCTATCTCCCCGCAGCCTTAATTACATGGTATCTCATGGTGCTATCTGCCCTCCCGTCTGAGCCCAGTCATCATTCAGAGCAAGATGAGTGAGATGAGTCCATTTTAATTAAATAATACAGAGAGCGAGACGAAGAGAGATTACAATACCAGTGTGTGCAATATGACCTGGGTGGAATAATGTCTATATTTGGCTGTCGCTGGGTTTATGATCTACTCAGATATGGAGTCACACTGCCGTTATATAAGATGACGAGCAAAAGATATGAAAAGAACCTCAATGGAGACATCGCACCAAATATCTGTTGTTAGCTTTTGAAAAACTGAAATGGTGCAATATTGGCATGAAAAAATTGTTATTTTGAGTTATAAATTCGGTTTTAGGAGAGCATAATTTTCAGCATAAATTTAGGGGAATTTCACACCTGGGCTGTCTGTTCTGCTTGAAACAAACTGAAGTGTGTTTTTGTTGGACCCGATGCTGGTGTGAATGCTTAAATGAAGATTTAGGACTGTGCAAAGCAGATGAGATTCAAATTAAAATTGAACATGCACAATAAAATCAAATAAATTTTTATAAGATCAGGCATTTATACCCACTGTATCTATTTTTCCATCTGTGGCAGAAGGCAGAAGGCACCTGCAGAGAAAAGAAACATTTTTCTTCCTGTATAAGAGCTTGGGTGCTGTTGGAAATTCCTGTAAATAGCTCACTCAAGGCCCTGAAACAGTAAATATCTGTAATCCCTTCCATGTTCCAGAGCCCCTGTTCAGCTGTAACCCCCCCAAAACCAATCAGCGCTCATCCATTCAGCATCCGTGTGTGTTTGAGTGAGTGTGTGCATGTGTTGGTGGGCCCTGCTGGAAGGCATAGGTCCCAATCCCTGCTAGTGTTATCTCTTTAACAGAGCATGGAGCGTCCTGTAGAGCGGATCAGCTGGGCAGCCATTTCTCTCACAGTGGGACACACACCCACACACACACACCAGTCACAAACCCCTTATTGCTTTGCTTTCTCCCAAAAGAAATTGAAGAGCTGCAGGTATCCTTTTGGGGGAAAACATGTGGAAAGGAGGGATTAGTGTGAAGAAAAGTGCTGGAAGCTTTTGTGGATGCAGCTTTATTGAATATAAGGATTTCCTTTTTTAATTAGCAGCATTGATGCACATTCCCTCCCCATACGTCTCATCCTGTCCAGTGTATTATCCCAGATGTGCTCCCAGATAAGGTCAGTACTGTATTAACGCTGTAGTGATCAAACCTGACCTGCAGTTTGCTCCAACTTAAACAACATGTCACATGATGGAGAACTGACTTCTAGCATGAGGTCAAAGGTCAAACCACTAAGTCATGACCTAGGATCACCAGCCAGCACTGCTTCATTGATTTAGCAGAGTCCTCTGTGGATGACCTTGAAGGGAATAACAGAGAAGATTTATGAGTTTCCTTGCTTCCAGGTAATATGTTTTTAAGTGCAGTGAGATACACAAGGCTAAATCCCGTAGGAATACACTACAGTATCATTTCAGGTTGAAACTTTTATTTCAGCCTGCCTTGGTTCCTTGTTATTTTGAACCTCATGTCTGCCTCTATCTACCCTATTGCCTCCCCTGCTCCTCTGGGCTTTGTTCCCTGAGCTGGAGACACAGGCGACCATCACGGCTCTGCCACAGACAGTTTCACAGCAAACACTGGCCTGTGACTTCACACTGCTGAAATCAACTCGGATAAGAGGATTATGGGACTGAGGACGACTGAACAGGACGTTTAGTGTCGGTGCCCAGAAACAGCCCGATCAGCAGCTAAGGGTTATTAGGCAGCTCCCTGACTTAAAGACTGGAGCTGTATCTAATTTACTGTCCTACACTTCTCCCATACTCTTCTTTTGCCTCTTTTCTTGCCATTCTCCCAATTCTGCTTGACTTTTTGCATGATCATTCCCCCTGCTTTATCTCCGTCCTTCTTCCCTCTTATTATTTCCATGATTTTTGCAGCTTTTCTGTTAAATTTAGCTCCTCTTCTGTTAGTCTGCTAGTCCTTTCTTTAATCCTCAATGTTGTCAGTTACTCAACAATGTACCAGCATGGGAGTAATATCACAGCTTGCATTCATCATAAACTCGTCTAAACTACTTTCTGGTTATTGGTAAAACTGCATATGCCTCCGTGTGTGTGTGTGTTTGTGTGTGTGTGTGCTTAGCAGGGCTATTTTCCCCTCCAGTTTTTAGTGCCGACGATTTAAAGCCAAGAAAATATATGTTCAGCTCTCCTGCCTTAATGTGTGTGGAATGGCTGAGTGCTGTAGAAAAAAAAAGAATCGTAATTGCACTGCATCTGAAAGGAGCGGGCAAAGTGACGGTCCCCCAAGGACCTCCCCAATACGAGAGGAGATAATTACTCAAGAAAAGACAGAGAGGCACAGTCACCACCTTGTTCTCCTTATGGGGCATCAGTCATGCAGCCTGGATGGATAATGTTGTAAAACTGTGATATCCAGAGGAACAGAGAGTTTACTTTTAGGTCTGTTTACTGTATGAGATGTTATGTCTAATAATCCACAGTAACCCAATGGTGCTACTCTCTATTCTCAGTTGCACAATGACTTTTAACGCCAGTTGGCCTTAATGTCAGAGAAATCAGCATGATGTTTTGCCTTCAGGGCGAGAGAACAGTTGATGCTTGGCTAGCTTCTTTTACTGCAGAGCGTGGCTCAATGCAGCTACAGTGGAAGTATTTGATTACAGATATAGTAAGATGACCTTTTGCTTATTGAGAGAAGATTAAGCACAAATGCTGCCTCAGCAATGCCCTGCTTCATGCCAAAGAAGGCTGTTAAATGCTTGACTTTTTGAAGGAAATGTGTAACTTCTGGAAGACGTTTTCGGATCCTTTAGTAAAAGTACTGACTGATGGTTACAGATGTGGTGCAGACTTCCCTGAGTTAGCATTTTAGTGAATTGGTGCAAGCAAAGGACCTCCACTCCTCTATCATGCTGATGATGACGACACATTAACTTGAATGCATTAACACAAAGAGGAATGTACAAAACAGAGCTGGGGAATAAATCAGACAGTAAATGTCATGAGTTTGTTTATTTGCGCAGAAGAAAGATATAGAGAGACTGAAGAAGGTGACAGCTAACTATGGCTGAATGTATGTAGAAAAGACAAAGTGGAGTCAAATTGATCAATCGATGGGAGAATGTTTGCTCCACTCTTTCATATTAAATGTTAACCATGGAGACAAATACTCTGATTCACAGATAAATTGTTTCATTTTGCACAAGCAAACACACACACACACGGCGATATATCATTCAGTTATCGTTTTAAAATCAAAGCTTTAATCTGTTGCTTGTGATGTTTTTAGAGTGATGCATTGCTCTGTGCAAACACACCCAGAAACACACACACAGGCTACAAGATGCATCTTTAAGCTAAGCTTTGAAAATAAAAAACCTCGTGCTTTCCTGTCTGTGATGCTCTTTGCATATACAAAAGCTCGAGTCGCTTCTAAGCTCCAGCCCGAACTCAGTCAGACCTCCACAAGCCATTTACTTGCTCAGCAGGGGGGTGGAGGTATTCAATCCCTGTTCCTGTGGCATTTGTGACTCCAATCATCTTTCACTTGTAGCGTTTTTGTGTAATGTGGACAAGAAATAAGGAATTTAGCATAGGTCTGTGCAGTCTATCAAACAGAAAAACTTGCCACCGTCATCTCTGGCCTTCAGCTCTGCGGTGTCCTTTTAGGTGTCAGAGCCTAACAGCTGCTAAGTTCAGCGCCCTGATGTGGACTGTGCTGTTGAAATTACGTCAGAGCAGCTCTCAGCCTTCACTGAGCATTACAGAGAGTGTCTCATGTTAACCAGCCTTGTTGAAAGGTCCTCTGCCCTCAATATGTTCGTGTTGTTGACAGTCGTATATTCTGGAGGCACATCCTCCTTTAATCTCCCGGCCCTTTATGTGAAGTGATATTCCCTGGGAAATAAAAACTAAAAAGCTTTCCTGAACTGAAAAATGTCATCTAGGGGCGGAAAATTATTTTCGCATTTTTCTATCTCCTCAGCCAAAGAAAACCAATTTCGTTTTTATTGTCATATTTCCAGCAAATGAATTGAGGGTTGTTTTTCTTTTTTTTCTACAGCGGTGAAAAAGTTCTAATCCTTATTGCTACGGGCAGAAAAATAATTGAGTCAGGGAGAGGTCAACGCACGCACATACAAAGATAAAGGCACACACACACACACATTCAAGTACATTTACATCGGCCAGCACACACATAACACTCAACACATAACTATACTATTTCAAATACAGAACTACACACATGCCTTCACACATTTACTAATGTATACACTGATATATCTGCTGATAGTAAACAAAACTTTCACATTGTCTCAATTCAGATACTTTTATTCGTGCATGTCCATGTTCTGCGCTCACCAGAAATTACAATGGCAACATTTTACAGCTATTTCTTCTTTTTAATGTCAAAATTCAGCCAGACCACACTACTGGCATTTGACTGTGACCACTTGAAGCATTAAATACCTACTGGTGCTCTTGTTTTAATCATAAAACCACAAACACAGCAGCTGTTACACAGTTGTAGAGGTTTTGTTATGAGTGCTCCATCAGGTTACTCATGTGCCCTTTTTTCACCAAGGCAGTTCAAGGGCTGGTTCGGAGCTGATGCCTTATCTTCAACCAGTTCTTTGTTTTGACAGCCAAAGAACAGGCTCCCTGCCAGGAGAAATGGGTCCAGAGTGGCATCAACTCTTTGCTGTTCTTATACCACAAACCGCTTACATAGGGGGCTGGTTTCCATGACCAACTGGAATGCAGCAGAAATGTCTTATACCAGACGTGTTCTGATACCAATGTAGGTTTGCAGAGCCAGGAGCAACAGTGTAAAGAGGCCATGTAGTCTGCTGATGGTGGTGGAGAGCAGATATGTACACAGTGATGTGATGATGTGGCTCACTAGTCTGTAGAAAAGCAACCCAGTTCTAAGATATTTCACTTGTACCAAGTGAGAACCAGGACCTGCACCAGCAAAGCACTAAAAGTTTGCACTGGTTGAAAAGGGGTAACACAGCCCTGTTTTTGGCATACTTGTCAGAATGAACACTATCAATTATTATTAAAGGATCCTTCATGTTGGAGAGTCTTATGAAAACCCACCATGCGACATGAGCACAAAGAGTACCAGGGCGCCGACATGCTCTCTGGAGCAGACATAAACATCGCCATGGTCTTACTTAGTAATGTGTGTGTACGGACGTGAATAATCATCTAGCTGCGGCCCCCGACTGACTCTGTTGCCAGGGGAAATCAAGCTAAACCGCGCCCAGCAGGGACCCTTCCATTCCATTAGCTAAAGCACAGGTAGATCAGCCCTGCCTGTCTGACTCCCACTGTCACGTCCACTGAGACAAATGTGTGTTAGCCCATGTTTTCGGGCAGGTGTGTGTATGTATGTTGTGTTTGATGACTGTGTGGTGTGAATACTGGGACAGCCATAGTCACGCTATGCTGCCTGCATACACCTACCTGATATGCAGCCATTAATCATTGAGCAAGCCCTATAAATACCTCCTAAAGGGATTTCTCTTGTGTGAGAGTGTGTGGCTGTAATCAAGCATAAGAAGTAGCCCTTTGGTCTTCTCTCTCTCTCTCTGTCTCTCTCTCTCTCTCTCTGTCTGTCTTTTCTTCTTCCTTTCTTCCTTTTGTTGTAGAGGAGAAATGAAGGCTGCTATTGAAGCTGTTACCCAATATGTGTCCTTGATGAACACTCTCTCAAGCCTGATAAAAAATACTTTGACTGAAGGTGACAGCTGCCAATAGTCATGGATTTTCCCCCTTTTTTGTGACCGCATGCGTGTGTGTTTTCACGTGCATGTGTGCTTTAATGTGTGTGTTTGCATGCATGTCCGCCTCTGCTCGTCCATATGCTTGAATGCGGTTGGTCCGTCTGTCAGCCAGGTTTCAGTCATTAGGATCGTATCCAAATCACACCAAGCTGAACCTCTCATCTCTCATTTAGCCTGATGGACACCCGCTCAGGGAACCACAGAGGGGAGACACGTCCCGCTCTGTCTGTCCTTCTCACTCACTCTCTCTGTTTGTTTGGGCGTGCATGACAATACGTGCCTGTTCCAGAAGAGCTGAAGGGCATTGAGTGCATAACCGTGTTTTCTCTTCATTAAAATGAATACAAGAGTTCAATACTCTGTGTGCTGTTGCGGTAATGGTCGTGGTGAGCAAAACTGAGCAAAAAACTAGTTATTCCAGTTGAGTCATTAACGCCTGGTTTGCCTATACCTCTCAGCTCATGTTCCATGGCTGTACGGCACAATATTTAACGAGCTGTGGGCGTAATTACACAAAGATGATTAGAGAGAGAATAGGTCGGCTGTACATCTTCTAGAATGGCAGCAGTAATAAAGCAGCTTGGGTTACTACCAGCGTTGGGCACATTTAAAATGTACCTGGGTTTAAGCCTGACATTTCCCAGATGTAACAGTATAATAGGAAGGGGTCATTTTAATTTCCAGCCTAGAGTTGGTTTTCTGAATTGAGCAGAAATCTCCTTTCTTATACTCTGTTTTCATCCTGTAGATCAGGGTGAATTGTCCCTTCTAGCTGAGTTTCTGCAAGCATAAAAGATCAACCTTTAGGCTCGGATGGATTTTTCATTTTCAGTGTCTGCAAACTTGTAGCAGTGGCTCTATTCATATGACAAAATAATTGTACTGGTACTAGCAGTGACATTAAAGGATTGTAATAGTAATATTGCATGTAAATGTTCACAAGATTTTAAGCAAATATATCTGTAAATGTATCTTTTTAATTGGTAAGAATTTATTGGTATTCAGTTAAATTAAATGAGGTTGTGTTCAGATGGGGGTTTGTGATAATAAAGGCAGGATGGAGAGATAGTTTTTCTTACTGTTTGAAGTAATAACAAGCTTAATTGTGAGTATTTATGTATATTTTTTCCCATGCTTTGCACATTCTCTAAACCTGTAACATGCAATTCGATGATATTGTTGTTCCTACCACTTTAATGACTGTTTCAAAACTTTCTAGGAAATTGACACCACAAAATCTGTATCACAACTTTTTTACATCCTAATATCAACCCCAAAATACAGAATTTGGGGGGCTCTATATTACAAAAAAGCATTCAAGCCATTGCCCTATTCATTAGTGTAAATGCAGCCTTCTGCTTGCCCCAGTTCATGCTTGACAGACAGAGGTATCAATTTTCCAATCCAACTTTCTATTTCCCAAGCTAGTATTTAATTGGCTTTTGGGAAACAGGGTCCAGGTAATTTATATTTAGTTGTGAGAACACCTGGAAAGAGAATTACTTAAATATGTCACCTGTCCTAGATTGCTCCATCTGAAAACAGAAATCAGTCAAATTCCCTTCAGTCCATTCACAGCCCCCTCACTGTGTCATCCTGCGTATATCAACCATTGAACAACGTCAAACAATAGCCGCAGGCTGATCTGACATCAGCATAATTCATAAAACTCTGCAGGCATATCAGTGTCAAGCATATGCCAATGCTGTTTAATTACTAGAGAGAGATAATCCTCAGGTAATTACTCCTTTTTATTAATTTCCATTTTTAATGTCCCCATATCCATTCATTTACTTTGTCGCAGCTGCTGAGGTGCTGCAGCGGAAGGCTTTTTGTATTTAGGAAGGAATCATTTCAGACTTAGTGTTTTCCCACTGCATGGATAGCAGCCATTAGACTGATGCAAATAATATGCTAATTTGGCAAAAATTCAGGCTCCAATATATTCTATATCCAGCTGCAGTATTGTTGGCTCGGTGCCTTGAGCAATTACAGTGCAGCCAAACCTTGGTTACGAATAATAAACTCTGTAGAGTATTCCTATGCTTCTTTTCTTCCTTTACATTCTTTACTTCTGTCTGTGTCATTTACATTGAATGACAATTATAGAGATTGTGGTGAAGTGCAGGATCAGCCAGTCTGAAGTGATTTTTTGGGTCTTGACCTAATACACACAGTGAGGAGAATACTGTTAGCAAGGACAAACAAACAAGCCAGAACAAACTGCGAAGACAAGACAACAGCAGACTGCAAAACTGAGAGAGGTAGAGGAACATAAAGACAATAAACTAGAGAAAAGGTTGTGGAGAAGAGGAGGAGAACGGGATCATTATGTTTCACCACAGAGTACCTTCCTTGGACATCATTCTCCCTCTTCCAATTAAGCCCTCCAACAACAGATCTGTGCAGACGGGCGGGAGGCACTCAGCTAAGACCCCGAATGTCTCCCACTGGTCCAGTTTCCCTGGATAAGCAGTGGATCAGTGCAACTGCAGCGCTGCTGCGTCTGAGAGACTGGGACCTGCTTTGTCAAGTTGAGGAAGCTCCAGCTGTTCTGGTGCAACACGGAACTGAAGACGCATCCTTTACCAGGATAAAATGAGCTCGCCTGGAGAGAACAAGAGTTTGTGGATTTATGGCGGGCACTTTCAGCACAAGCCAAAGGGTTTTCTGATGTAATCAGGCCTCACATCGCAGGAGACATGGCCCCTCTGTGCCCTGTGTCTGTCACACACTCACACATACAGTACACATAAAGACATCCACTGAGACCTATTAGCCTCAGGTGCACGTACCAGCAACCACACTTCCCTCTAATTAAGCATACGCAATTCCTCTTGACATGCATGAATGAAAACAGTACATGTGTGTTTAGAACTTTACAAAACAAACTTTCCCCAAGCAAACCAGCCATGTATTTTTCATTCAGATCATCGAGCATTTCCTCGTCTTGCATCATAATAACGTCTCTCAAGGTGTGCGTGAAACTCCAGCATGAGTTGGCTCTTTGTTGATGACTCATCCTAATCATCCCCCATTTTCATCTCCTGGCTGTTCCCATGAATCAGTGGCTCTGCCTTTGCGTAATGTCATAATCACCAGCTCCCGTCAGGATATTTGAAACTTTCCTTCATCGTCCTGAAACCTGCAAAATGAATTCTAATGTAGTAGGATTTGATCAGCGGAGACACAGTTGATTTGAGTTTCCGAAATGTGCCGAGCTCAACTGGCTGAGAAATGGGAGTTTACCGCGTGTGTGTGATAGAGAGAAGGTGATCGCATCAAGTAGCGCTGCAATGTGTGTGACGGAGACAGTGAGATTGTTGCTAGGATTCACATCTCTGGCAAAGGAAATGAAATCTGGATGACGCCACAGAAGCAATCAATTAATCCTCCATGAAGTCAGGACAGAGTCATACGCACTCACGCACACACATGCTTTGCAGAAACACAGATATATATATATAGCAGTGATATAGCAGACTGTCCTTTGTGCTGTAAGGTAACCTAGTGTGGATACAAGCATTTAACAGTGTCTATTTATACCTGACCTTTGCTAGTGAAAGCTTCTGGTGTATGTGTGCAAGATAGTGTGTATGTTCATTCATATACAGGAGCGTCGCCAAGCTAGAAAAACTGCATATATCAAACATTGGACTGCAGGAGCGAACACCCACACAGTAACACAATTAGCACAGAGTTTATGCAGTAAGTTATTGGTCGTATTGAACCACAAAACAGAATGAATCTAAAAGCCAGACAGCTCTAGTGGCTTATGAATAATGATTTCTTAGCGAGGTAATTTGATTTATCTTTGCACACTTTTAGCTAGAGTCTACTTTTTCTTCATTGGCGAATTGATTCCCAACGTTGAGAGACAGCAGGATGATAGTACTCTGGGGTTTGTTTGAACTCCTTTTTCTTTATAAGCACTATGTAAGTGGGTGAGATTGAAAGAGGCACAGGGAGCAAGAAGATGAGAAGAGCTTGACATAAGCATAAGATGGGATCCATCAATATCACAGGAGCACTAATTATTTTCATAGTGATGGGATGGTACCGTGCTTTGTCTCCTTTACTCCTTTGTCCCTCTCAGCTTCAACCCATTTGCCCAAAGTGTATCACATTACCTCTGCAGCCATTCCTCTTCATCAGTAAATCGACTATTGATGCCTTTTGCCCACATGAAACATCAGTCTGGCTGGTGATCTGACATAGAGACAAAAAAAAAGGCCAGCAGACGGACACAGAAGTAGTTTCAGTGGCATTGTGTTGAACCACCGGTTGCTGCTTTTAGGGGGTTTCTGTCAGCCAGGGAAGCCTCGTCAAAGAAATAGGATGCTGTAATTCTTCTGACAGATGCAATACAACGGAAGCACAAGGGCTTTGTATCCATATGCAACAGGGAAAGGAAGCCAGCACGGTGTATTTCGGGACTGATTCCATGGAGGTGTATGTATACATTCGCAGAGAGCATAAGATAAACAGTGGATATAAGAAGAGCTTGTTCACCAACGTATCTTCCCAAGAGTATGCTTCCCTTTATACATGACAGAAATATCAAAGGCCTGTTTGATCTCACCGCCGGCTTTTCACCCTCCGAAACAAATCGACACGGTTCAGGGCTTCTTTTTTTTTCTGAATAGCTGCTTGTTGGAGTTTTGATGATGAAATGTTGCAGTCTGTTCAATCCCTCATGCTCTGAATTTCTCAGCTCCTCCCTTCAGTGTTCCTTCTTTTACCAGCACTCTCTCTCTCTCTCTCACACACACACACACACACACACACAAAAGTCTGGCCTGCTTCTTCTTCATGGTTCAAGATCTCACCTCATGTAGATGCATTGCTATTTGCATCTGGCTGCGCTTCAGGCTGGCAGTTAGCGTGTAGAAAAGGAGGAGAGAGGACAGTGGAAACAGATGAAAGTAACGATAGAGTGAAATGGAGAGCAATATGCCAGCTTAGTTAATTCCAAATGCTTGCCATCACACCCCCATCCAATCTTACTGCCACACACTCCCACTGTTACAGGCTCTTAACCGTTCCGTCTGGTCCAAGTTACTCTCAGTGTGCTTAATGTCCACCAATTAGGCCCAGGCTCATTTTGGACTGAGCATGTCTGATTATTTGTCATTTGTCCCATCAGAGCTGTGTTTCTGGACTCATAACTGCTACTTAATTGGCTAGGAGACAGAACACTGGGTGTATATGGGTGCTTAGGCTAGCTACTGACTGATGATGATGGCTAGTGTGGGACTGAGAAAGCCTATCTGTGGGGTAATGGAGACTGAATGGATGGTGCCCTGCAGATGTCTTATGTTTTCTATTTAGCCCACATAAGCCCTCGTGTCTTGACTGGAGGTGCCTATTAGAGGTGTGCCGAGTACACGGCGGCGTCTGCGCTCCGTTATTATTCCAAAAGACGGCAGCCGCAGTGGGCTGCATGAAACTGGAGAGTCAGTGTATTTCTGGACCGACAGACAGCAACTTACCAGTAGATAAATGAACAAAAAACTTCTGTTAACAGGGCAGGAGAAGAGTAAAGACTAGAGAATCGGGCATGTTGCCATTTAATTCCTTGTGGATCAAACTGGGCAAGAAACACTCCACAAAGGTGCCCTTTATTAGGGCACTTAATGGTGCCCTGGAGTTATGGTGATTTAGTGTTTCAAACCAAAACTTGTTATGTAGCCTGTGACTGCTAATATTTGGTTTAATGCATTTAATTCCTTGTTTACGTTGATGATATTTCAGTTGTTCTTCAACTTTGTCTTAAGTCTGGCGATAATATTTTCAGCAAGTCACACAAAACCAACAGAGAATTGATCAGATTTTTGAGTTTATTAAAACCTAGTAGAACTTTTCATCTGTACCACAGACCTCCGTTTTTGCCAAGACCTATTAAAAACACATCAGTTTTGTTTTGGGTGACATGTTCCTTCATTCCATTGAACATGCAAACTGTATTTTATTTGAAGTCAACCCCCCATGGCGCTGTAAACACACAGCAGCTGTCTGAGTTACAATCTGAGTCTATGTGCTGAAACAACTTTGCTCCTTCTATTCAACAATGGATCTTTTGTGATTTGTGATATTAAAGAAACTAAATATTAAAAAATATTTTAGGAAACTTGTTATATTTCTTTAAGTTACAATCTGGAGGATCAGTGTTATGTTGTCATTGGTGGCACCTATGATGGAAATTGGTAATTGCAGGTATAATATGCATTATTCATCTGCATTCATTACTATTTCCTTTGACCACAGTTATGCTAGCAGATACCAGAAAAAAACAGCACCCTTTTTCACATACAAATCATTTTAAGAGAGAAGCTGTTGTGGCGCAGGCTATGTGTGTTAAATATTGATACAAAAGTAAGAAATCAAATACAAAAGTAAATTTATTTCAACAACAAAACACAGCCCAAATCCCTTTTTTTTTATAATGGTAAAAAAAGGGAATGGTAAGGGTGTTGAATGGAACAGGGCAAAAAATATTTTATATCCTTGCACTAGTATTCATCTCCCTTTGTTGCTGTATGGTTGATTCCTATTGGTTGCTCAATGCGGGAGAATTTCTGCATGTTGCAGTCTTCTGATGGAGCTCTTTGATGGCAGCTGAAAAAAAGCGGCCGGTACAGTAACACCATGAGTGTAACTGGACACCCAAGGCTTTCTTCTTACATCCGTTAGCTTTAGCAGAAAAAAAAGAAGAAAAAAAAAGACTGCAGTACATGGAAGCTGAACTCTGAAAATTAGGGAGAGAAAAAAAAAAAAAAGAAACAATGGCCGCTAGTCAAACAACGCACAAACAAACAGTGCAAAAGTGCAGAGTGGAATACCAGAACAATGATCACTTCTGGGGTTGTTATGGTTACAGTACATGGGAAAGTGGACCGGAGAATATGTTGGTGTTCTGTAATAAAACGGGACTTGTAAGATGAAGAAGCTGAGAGTGGACATGGAAGTGAGGTGTGAAATTAACAGATTCAGTCTGACTTCATACAAGCTGTAGCAGTTATGACCCCTTGTTCTCCACCGTTGCTTTCCTCCTCTCTCACATATTGGCTATTTTTTTTTCTATTTCTGAAAACAGCCAACCCCCCCTCCTCTTTTGTCCTTTATTTCCACACCATATCAGCTCTTCCTTCCACTGCCTCTGCTTCTTCCACTTGTCTGTTGAGCCAGATCCAGTTATTCACAGCCTGATCCAATGGGTCTTATCAGCTGGACTGTTTATCTGTTTGCATTTTGCTGTCTTATCTGCTGAGGTGTTGTCCATCTGTCCCAATTGACAAAACACTGGCCCACTGTTTATTTTATACCATTATTTACTCAGCGAATGTTGGCTAAGCACTTATCTTCCTTTCCAGTATTGCACATCACATTCATGCAGTCATATATTCACACCCAAGGCAAGTACACCTGTCCACTGCTGGCCAGTGAGCAGTCCACTGGCGGTTTAAGGTGCCCTGAGGAATTTTTTAATGAGTTTCACATACACAAACTCTATGGTATACAACAATGCTAATGATACTGTAGTAAATATGCAAGCAATAACACACAGTGGGGGAAACAGATTTCCAAAAGTGATGATAAATGAAACAAGCATTGACCTCGAACAGTACAACACTTAGGTGCTTGCCTTTGCCAAGATATATACATATATGTGTAAATAGCATTGTTAGCTACGGCCACCTGGGTGCTGATAACATCCGCCTTAAATAAAGGGCTTTTAAGTCATTATCTATTGCAAAATAAGGTTACACATGGTCATTTGTGCACACAGATGAAAGCCCTTGCAATTGCAGTATTATGAATTGTGTACCTGTGGTGATATTCCTGGAAGAGATGTCAAGTGGTGCACACACACCCCAGGTTTCCACCTATGTGGTTGCCACCACCTTGTCGCATTCCTCTACATGGGTTCGTAACATAACGGGAGCATTTTAGAAGTGCAGCTGTTTTGCCTCCGCAATTTTGTTCCGTAAATGCTTTCTAGGTTGCGGACCCAACTATTCACAAAAACATACAGAGTCATCTCGTCTCAATATACAACACTTTATGATTGCAACCGTTTCGAGAAAACCGGTCAAGTTGAAGGAGAAGTTTCTTTTCTTAATGTTGTGTCCATCACAGTCAATATGGCTTTCAATCTTCTAACTGCTGCATGCAGGTTCATTCAACCCTGATATCTGCTCACATTCCTCTATTTTCAGTTGTGCAGGATCACTTTGTGCCCTGTATCTGAATAATATATGACACAATAGCAACTTTACTGCAAACATGCTACTGCAGATTATAGGACATGACAATATGGTTATCTCTGTATGTGTCATCAAGTGCTATGACTTCATTAGTAGTTCTGTGACCATGACCCATCCCATACTATAAAAACTAGCAGAAACATACTGTTGTGCATACATGTTTGCCTGAATTGAGACTTTTGTAATTGTGCTACTTATGCACTGTCATGGCGACAAACAAGGCAGTGAGTGTGTGACTGGAATGGAAGAGAAATGCAAAACAGAAAAGAGACATACGGGACAAAAGAAAAGACACAGACAGACACACATTGTAAAGGAAAGTGGTGCCAGTAATACCAAAGCCACTCTTATGGAACTAAAAAGCAAAAAGGTCAGCTTGTCTATTTGAGAGAAGCATTCCCCAGGGCTCCACAGCTTGATCTTATACACACCTTGTTTTCTGCTCCTGTTTTTAACCACCCTCTGTTTTCCATCCCTCCCAGGCAGCAATGGGCAGTTGGTTTAGGATGAAGACACCTGTTCTATCCTTAGGACAATCTCAAAAGAGGCAGTAAAGGACAATAGAAGTAGGAATTTACAGTATAAAGGACAAACCTAATGCAAGAGGGTTAAACCCATATTGCACACAAAAAACAACATACCTTTACTCTCCTATGTCTTGAAACTTTCTCCTCTCCCGAAGGAGAGTTACCTCTGGCAGACAGACAGCAGACTAGATGCTACATATCTTCTTTATTTCTTCTCCTTTTCCCTCACTCTCTCCCTCTTTCTCTCCGTTCCTCTCTCTTCACTGGTGATGTCATTGATGCAGAGATAAATATGTTGCTTTAAAGACCAGCTCACTGCTGAGGGACAGTCCGCAGTGCAGAGAGGTAGAGGAGGGAGACAGGGGGAGGCTTAGCAGATAGAAACAGTGTAAGAAAGACAGGCGGACACAGCAACTTAGTTTTAACCAAGCTGCGCTCTAATGGCGCATACTTGCTGCGATGCATGACAGACAAGAGGAGAGAGGCTGAGTGGCAGAGAGAGAAGGAGGAGGAAATAGTGTTCTGTCAGTTCATGTTTTAAATATGGCTCACTGCTCAGTCTCAAATCAATGGGCTAAGCCTTGGTGAAATCAACAGTAGGGATCCTGTGGTGGAGATTTAAATAATAATCTACAGCATCTCCACTCAAATACATGCAGAGCCACACCCCTCCACGTGCACAGGGACATTCATAAACTTCAACAAACACACTGAGAAAGAGCAGGCTGGGTTTGGGCGCGTGCAGATGTCTTGCGGTAGAGGTGATTTATTGCCCGCCAGCTCATCCCTAGATGAATTCTCCCGTGAATCATTGCACCTGCAGTGGTGATGGCAGACAGGGATGTGTCACTAGCTGCTCCTTGTGTTTGGCCCTATGCGACTTTGTTTAGGATTTGTTTGTTTCTGTGCCGTTTGTGTCTTTTTCTCTCAAGTAAATTCTAACGTTGTTGTTCTGTCTTGTTTGTCCAAGTAATGTCATGGTGGGTGATAGAGATGTGGGGTCGATAAGGAAAGAAAAAGCTGAGCACCTTTAGAGAGGGCTGGTGCTTTGAGAACATTTTTTGCATTGCTTAGTCCATCCATGTCCTCAATTATAGATCAGGAAAAGCCTTGTCACATGCATGAGCAGGCTTTGGTTTCAACAAAAACTTGGAGGTTGCAAAACCTCCAAGTCTGAAAGCCAAAGCCCACACAGTTTTAAGTTAACCAGCAGGGGGCGACTCCACTGGTTGAAAAAAGAGTTCCAATGTATAGAAGAAGACAGCACCTACTTCTTGACATCATATATCACTTAATTTATTACCTCAGTAAACATTCTCATCATGGGTTTATGGCCTCAATCACTAATTTCTATTCTTCATTACAGCGTGATGCTCATTTTGTAATTAATTCTCCCATTTAGAGTAAAATAGATGATAAAGGGGTGTGCTTTAGGGCATGACTGCCTTGTGATTGACAAGTGACAGCAATGTATACACACAGCACTTTTTATATAACAGTGTTGTCTGTCTTTTCTTTGTAAAACTTTGACACTTTTACAATGCATTTTCAGTTCATTCACTCGAGATAATTTGGAGGAGGTGGTAGCTTTTAAAATGTCTTGTTTAGCTTTCAATTGTGTTAAAAACACTCTGGCTTTTTTCTCAAAGCCTTTAAATCACGAGTAATAATTAGCATTTGTGGTTGAGATGTTTGGGCTGGCCTTGTCCTCTTCTGTGGTTGGGTGTTGTTTTCACTTCCTTGAGATTGACAAATAGAAGAAGACAGAAACTAAACCTAAATACTTCAGGGATGAGGGCTATCATTCATTGTCCATCACAGTCTCAACAAAAAATATCCTTGCTATCATCAGCGCACCACTGTCCTCTCTTCCTCCTCCACTCTCTGTCTTCCTGGTGGCTGCTGTCTGACAGGCTCATATTAGATAAGACCAGCCTTCTTGACAGTTGGCAACCAGTGGGATAAATGACAACCTGTGATGTGACACTATTATGAAGTTAAAATTAGCTTTACCCTGACAATGTACAGTCTTAAACTGATGCTTACGTGTTAATACCCAATTATACTCTTCACATCTGCATGGCCATAAGGGTCAGTGTGATGCAAATTTGCTTTTCAGTCCATGACGGTCTGCACAAAATGTCCACATGGAGCCTACAATATGACCATTTGGACCACACATGCTGACAACCATCTGTGCAAACATTCATGTACAGTATGCAGACACCCAGTCTGGTAGAAACAGATCCATGTATGTGGGTCCTACCTGCCCCTACATGCATTAAAGGTATTTTTGCATTGCACGTTTACAAAAGTGGAGAATCTGAGTGCCCCACTGTATTCACTGTTTCTGGCCCATACAGCCAAGTGTGTGTTCAGGCACAGTGAGAATGTGAACCATATTCATTGCCTTGTTTTCCAGCACAGCCCTCTCTGCCCCCTATTTGCTGTGTCGTCAGCTGCTGTGTCCTCATCCTCGGTGCGTGTTAGTGCTGAGTTGCGTTAGTTCAAGCCCAGATAGACCACAGGCCTGCACACATATTTGTTTAGAAAAACGCAGACGCAGCTCAACTTGGACAGTCTTGTCAGAGTTGGTAGGGAGTGGGAGGCTGAGGAATTTGCTGAAGGATTTTCTGCCTCTCTGTCTTTAATCACGATGCTAATTAAAGTTTACTGGCTAATTGTGGCTGAGATAGTGTTTCTGTATGCTGCCTACTTCTCTGTGCTTGTGCCTGGCTAATTACAGAGCTAATGGTCTATTGGTCTGCTCTGCTGTGGACACAACTCTAATGCATGAACAGTAAAGTGATGGATTATAGTCTGTGTTCATCAGTCCTGGTCCCGCCGGAGCTTCCCACAAGGTTCAGGCTTTCGCTTTAGCGCAGCGCTGAAACTGGAGCACTGAAATTCATCTTGTCACTCTGCCTCAGCGGTCAATAGTTGTCATTTCATGCCAGCTCATAAGACGTCTTATCAACCTGAAGTCCTGTATAAAGTTAATCCTCAAATACACATGTGCTTGCATGTGACAATGGACTCCTTTCATGCATGGAAGCTCTTCTCCAGTCAGGTTACACCATTGACAGCTGGTACTGACAGGCTGATATCCTGAGGCTGGCGCTAGGTGTGTGTAATATTTGTGCATTCACCAGCCATAACAATGATTAACAGGGTTAATTGGGCACAGTGAGGCTCTGATTATGCTGCGGGATGACAAGGAGCTGCTGGAAAGCTGTCAAAGTGCTGTCGGAGCGTTGCGCTCTACCTAGACATCATGCCTGACTTCTGTCCTTGCAAATCCCAGCAGATCAAGTCAGAGCGACACGCAGCTCTTCTAACAAAGATTGTTCTGAGCGTCTTTAACAATGGTCAGTATCACCTTGTTG
The DNA here is from genome assembly GCA_028566105.1 of Hypoplectrus providencianus. Lineage (NCBI taxonomy): Eukaryota > Metazoa > Chordata > Actinopteri > Perciformes > Serranidae > Hypoplectrus > Hypoplectrus providencianus. The sequence continues at coordinate 15,987,434 of JAOWBC010001387.1, read as the reverse complement.
GTAGAGTTTTAGATCTAAAATGATGAAGTTATTGTGTGTGGAGTAGCCTTCCTACTTAGGACTACCACATGTTGTTAAAAGGTCTTGCAAAGAAACAGCATGAAATAAACAGGGCCATTTCTTTTGAGAAAAAAAATCTTCAGAAATGTAGAGATTTGCTAGTTTTCTTTGAAGAAATACAGACATGGTAACATGATTTGCCAGTTCATCAGTTCATCTTATCTTGTATACCAAGAAGTGCAGCAGTGAAGACAAGAAAGGACAGTCAATTAAAACCATGAATTAAATAACAGAATACGCCAAACGGCCAAAACACCATAAGATGATGACATAGTCTGGATCTCACATTCCTGAATCCTTTTGTCATTTTCATACTTGCTGAAGCTCAGCAAGGTTTTCAGCCAGCATTCCTGAGAAATGAAAGCACAAAACTTCCTTTCATTGAATACATACAGAGTCTGGTTTATTAAAGAACTGATCCAGCCTGTGTCTTGGATGTGGAATTCATGCAAAACTCTGAGGTTATTCAGTTTGTTCCATACAAAAGCGCAGGGACAGCACTCTCTGAAGGCAAGCCTATTATAAACACGGCTTTCTTTGAATGCTCCTCCGTGTATGTGTGTGTATCAGCGTGCTCGTGTCCTTTGCCTTTGTAATCGGATCTCTGTGATGTCTTGACTGTTTGTCAGGAGAAACCAAAGCCCTCTGTAGGCAACAGATGATAAACACAAGGGTAAAGAGAAAGAGAAGAGACAGGGACCCATTTGAATTAGGCATTCCTCTTTCTTCGCTGTGGGCTTTGAAGCTGGGGAGAAGCCTGGTGATCGGATCAAGGATGCTGTAAGAAATGGGATAAAGGATGGGAGGGGAGGGGAGTGGTGGGAATGAGATTTTCCTCTCTCTGGGAATGCGGGGATGCTCTGAGATTCCTTCACTTGCGCACACTGACAGGGACACTAAGCTCATCATCATGACACTGCTGCATGTGTACGTGCATGTGTGTGTGTGTGTGTTCAGAGCCCATCCTTGTATCACATACTGTCAGAGCGCTTCTTATATTAGCGAACACACACACATTCACACACTGAGGCACATTTCTAATAGCAAATCATGTTTGAGCCCTCATGCACCGTATCAGATCCTTGATTGAATTAGATCAGCATGTTTTGGCCTTAAGAGGATCTTCCACATGCATTTTGTATGAGACTGTAATCGGCAGTGTTACTATTACTGCTGCTATTCAAGGAAGAGAATTATTAGTGCGGATTACAGGCAGCTATTCTTTAAATAACATCATATACCACCCACAGTTTGAGCATACATTGCCACCAGAGGGAGAGAAATAATGAACCATCAACAATAAAAATTAAAAAAAAATAGAGAAGAAATTCTGCTTTTGGATCCTGCCCCCTCTAGCTTTGATAAAGGAAAGATTTGATTGATTGATTTATTTTGCAATTTGAGCCCAGTTACCTTCTTCATGCTGACCCCAATCCCTTTCTATATGTGCCTCCACTGTAAGATCCCCGTTAACTATGTGTGTGTGCCCTTACTGCAGTGCCCGGCCTCGCCCCGCTGTCTGACGTATTGATCAGGACAGCCTCAAGCTCTCTGCATTGTAGTTCCCCGGAGCCCCACTCAGCTCCATGCACGTTCTGGAAGTGTGCATTGAATTGAACGATTCATTGCGACCTTGAATATTAACCAAATAGCTGTTACACAAATGCTGCGTATGAGATTTACCTGTGCAAATAAACTCCCACATATCATCTTTTATTCAGACTTTTGTTCTCTTCTCTCCTTTTGGCTCGGCTTTTATCTTTTATCAGGGTGTCTGTCTTTAATTCTCAGGTTAGGCTACAAGAGCAGAAAGGAGTTTATCTCCCTCTCTCTCTCCCCCTGCTCTGTCTGATCCCCGTGGTGAGTGTGTACCTGCCTCCTGTCTCTCTGTGTGCCTTGAACTGTGCTTTGGAGTAATTACCTGGAGAGGCAGAGAAATGAGAGGGAACACCTGACCTTTAAGTCTTTATCAGCCTGCAGGCCTGGAGGGGACGACACAAACACACACTCGCACAAACACACGTCTTCACATCATACACAAATGCAATTCAGATCCGTCTGGCTTGCAATTGAGATAAACACACACTCGCACAAATATTGCCGGAAAACAAAAACGAGACACACAAAGGGACTTCTGTCTCAAATGAGCTCACACAAACACACACAGAGTCATTTTCTCTTGGAAACAAATGGCGGCGCGTACAGTGGTGACAGGCCATCTCTGTGAAGGATTTGGTCACATCAGCCAGGCGCATATGGCAGGCCTTAATTACACTTGCCCACAGACGCACATAATTGATCATGTAATCAATTAATTAATGTGGGACCCTCTTGTTAGTGGCCCATGAAGCCCATTTGCTTTTACAGGTCATTAAAATGATGGAGGGCTAGAAGCGAGGTTATAAAAGAATATCCTCATGGATAAGTAATGGCAACAATAAGGTGGAGAAGGAGGGAAGTGGGTGTACAGTATGTGTTTGAAAATGCCTGGAGATGATTATCTATTCTTTTCATTACTCTCCTGGAGACCCACTAATACAGAAAGCTCACACATGCACAAAAGGAACTGCAGATACACACAAATGCAACACACACAAGGACAATCACGTCTACTCCCTCAGCACAGCTGTCTGCAACTTTAAGGAGTAATTGTCTGCATCTACTGCACATGGCCTATTTCTACCTCCCGTCCCACTTGTTTTTCTCTCCTCCCTCCCTCTCACCCTTTTACATTTTCTTACTCTCAATAACCGACTCTACTCCATTTGTCAGGTTGCCACCAATTCTCATTCACACGGCACCCGTACGTGTACACAGGCACATGCACGCTCACACACACGGCAGTCAGAGTAAGGCAGGTGTGTGTTGACAAATGGAAATTAATGAGGAAGAAAGTTCTTCTTTTTTTATAATGGAAGAAATCTATCTGATTATTTAAATCAGTCCTGGCTTTGCAGTGATGAAATGAGCTTAGCAGTCATTCAGAGGGATGAAGCCATACAGAAGGGGAGAGAGAGATGTAAGAAAGTTGTTTGTTTTTTTTTCTTTTTACAGCAAACCATCCCATGTGTCAGATAGTTTCCCTGTGGGGGGACGGAGGGGGGTTTGGTTCCTTTTAGCTGAAGAGAAGAAGGGAATTGTCTGCCCGTACCTGCCTATCTTGTTTTCATGTTACTCAACACTAGCTGCAGAGAGCAGAGGAGACTGAAGCAGTGATTTAACACATGACTGCTGTCTCACTTCATCAGTGTCCTGTCATCTCCCACACCACCCCACCCCTTCTACCCACAATCCCACCTTCTATTGCTTCATCACTGACTTGTCAAGATAGTTGTGCAGTATGTTTCTGTCCAGCTTTCTAACCCTTTATCTAAAACATGAAAAAAAAATGAAATTAGTTAGTTTTAAACAATATGTCAATGTACCATTTGACTCTATTCTACCACTAGGGTGGCCACATTTTTAAATTCAGCACAAATTTTCCACCATATCACACGGAGCACATTTGAGCAGCTTGGGGCAGCTTTTTGTAATTGTTTCAATAAGAATGAAGCATTTCGCTCGCTGCTTTTGATTGGTGAGCCTCTCGTGTTATACCGCTCATTGCACCTCATGTTTCTGCAGGAGCATCTTGAATGCCTCGAGTGGAAAAACACTTAAACTCCGAGCGGAAAAGCGCCTGACATCATGCATTTTTTCTCCATTGTCTGATCAGATTAATTCCGAGTCAAAGCTTTTGGACTCGTCCTATCATGAGCCTTGAGCCAACCTTTACCCAGACGAAGTCCCTGGAACATCTGGTGGTAGCTTCTGGATTTCTCTTCTTCTGAGCGTCTCATGTCCACACACAGTTCTGTTTCCTTGTGTCCACGTACTCTTTAAGCACATCCTCTGACTTTCACTCAGAGCCAAAGCTGATGTGCTCTGCCTGTCCCTGTTCTATGCTAAATATTAAAAGGTATAGATTTCTGTTGTTTTACTGTGTTTACTTCACAGCTAAACAAAGGTTTGGACAAGGATGGGTGATTTGGTGGTTGCCTAGCAACAATCAAAAAAGGACAGGACTGCAAAATGAGCCTTGTCTGATCTGATCAGGGCCTAATGCTGCTTTCCTAATCACATATGTTTTCTTTTTTTCTCTTTTTTTGTACAGATGCAGGTTCTAACAGTGCTAATGTTTTGGCGCATGCAGTCAATTAAGATATTTTACTTCATCACAACTATACCTTGAACTTGACCCACAGCTCATGTACACTGCGCAGATGATTGTGGGTTCAGGAGAGCCAGAAAAGCATGGAGCAAAAACTGGATGCAGCAGTTCATCCTGATACTTACTGCATTATGTCTTGAGGCATTCTAAATCTTATTCTTGTTAACTTCATGGTATGGTAGTATGGGTATTGGAAGGCACGCATAGTTAAGACTGTAGACTGTCTAAAGATGTTTGACAGGACAAAAGAGAAAGTCAAAACATCTGGATCACCCCCTGGTGGCTGGCTGCAGTATTCCTGATCAAACCAGCCCCTTCAATGTTAGAGGATGGGACAGAAGTACCAAAGATAGTTTCTGTTATTTTAGGAAGTTCTTTACATGCTAATCGGTGTTCTTTTTCTGATAAGTTTGGTTTCACTTCTCACAGTTAAATGTGAGAAGGGGGTAAGATGAGAGGTGTGTCATTATTGACAGCTGTGACTCAAGATGGAGTCGTCTGCACCGCCTGATGGAGCAGATGGCAGGGCCCATAATCAGGATACTTTTGCTTCATTTCTTTTAATAGTGGAGGAAATTGGGTTTTGTTTTTGTTTTGTTTTTTGTTTTTTTAGCACTTCACAGACTTTTTGTCATCGTTGGCTTAAAGTTAGGGCTAAGAGTTGGTACTTAACCTTTGGAACAGTTGTTGAAAGAACAATCTCTCACAAGCTCCATTCAAAAGCTGTTTTGGAGCTTTCGATCGTATCACACCGGGTAAACTCCATCAGCTGAGGAGGATGGCTTGATACAATCGAAAGCGCCAGGACAGCAATGGACATTGTAGTGAGACTGTTTCGTCAACCTGACACAAAGTGTCTTCAGAGAGTAACAAAATACTGCCTTGTAATCCTGTTATCCTAAATGTAGATATCAACCAGTTGGCGATGAGTTATCGGGATTCCTGTAAAAGTGAGCACCCAGCTATGCAAATAACTTTCAAAATCTATTTTAAGATTTTCAAAATGTTTTTCACCCCTTTCTCATGCATCCATTCAACACTCACTAAGCCATCCATAGTTCATTATTGAATTAATGTGGATTGAAGAGTTGGCTTTCTGTGTATTTGCATAAATCTAAATGTGCTGAATTTCATTGACAAGCATGCATTTTAAAATGTGTTCTGTAGCTTTGAAGAATAATAAGTATTCATTAAAAAATCTGATAGTAGGCTCGTAAGCAATGTAAGAGTTATGTAGCAGTGCATTAGTATGGCAGAGACACTGTATCATTATTTAATTTGCGCTATTGTCCAGAATCTTTCATTGTTTCAACGTCTTTGCTAGCGCAATGACCCAGTTTCTCCAGGGGGATCATTAAACTTTCATCTTATCTTAACTTCTCTTGGAGCAAAACCTCAAGGCTCTCCTGAGCTCACTCCAAAGCACACCAGCACACTGCAGCCGCCGTCTGCCACAAAGGCTGAAAAACACCTCCATCGTGTGCTACATTAACATCCCTGTCAGTGGAGACAGATGACAGCCAAGGCCGGGAAAGAAAAGGGAAAGAGAGCAAGAGAGAGGGGAGTCATTATAACTAGCAATAGAGCTGAATGAGTAATGACCTCTCAACTTAGTGTGACTAAGTCAAACAGGGAGGAAGTTCGGGTTAACGGGTGCATGGAGGGTTATTTGCACATTTGAGTGCTTGGGCCAATAATAAACGTGCAGGCACAGAAATCCAGCCCGCCTTCTGCATGGCTGTTGTCACATTGATTCATGGCAATCCGTCCTGCTTACATACAGTCGATTTGTAATAACATTATCTGCAGGCAAAAGAAATGTGTCATCCACCATTTGTGTGAGAGTGTGAACTAGTTGAACGTGAGTGTGTTTGTTTCGCACACCTGAAAGACAAAGTTAATTGCCGCTCCGAGACCTCAGGGCTTTGACAAAGACAGCAATATGTAAGACATTTAGAGCAGAAGGAAGAGCAAGAAAGAATCATTTATAGGAGTTGGGTGTGTAACACAGGAGAGGAGGGGAGGGGAGAGGAGAGGAGAGGAGAGGAGAGGAGAGGAGAGGAGAGGAGAGGAGAGGAGAGGAGAGGAGAGGAGAGG
>JAOWBC010001387.1:15962810-15974162 GCA_028566105.1 Hypoplectrus providencianus | reverse complement strand
GGAGGGAATGTTCATGTGGAGAGAGACCCCCCAATCATTCTCAGTCAGGAGGTATTACTGAGGTCATCCCGAGGCTAATTCACAAACAGAATAAATTTCTCGACTTCACGTGTTTCTCTGCTGTTTAGAGAGAAAGCATCATTTCCATAGCTTCACACTTACAGGACAGTCAGGGGGGGGGATGTAGAGGGGCTGAGAAACACTGTCTCATTATCAGCCGTCCTCTCCATCCTCCATGAGGGGTCAAAGATCATGAGAACACGCTGAGCCAGCGCTGGGATGCACGACATCAATGTTGAATTGACATTGTATGTGCAGGCTCCGGTGTACACATAGAGGCTGTTAGTGTATCAAACATGCATTAGCAAGAAGACGGACACAATCAAACATAACACTCCTCAGCTAATAGGCAGAGCAGCCCGAAGCCTGGAGTGGCCTTGGGCGCCTAGTTAAAGGCTGGAGGGAGAGGTTTGTATGTAAATTAGTCTATTTGCAGTAAAGGGCAGGGTCAGAGGGGACCACGTGCTGCTTAACATTACCGGCAGCACCCACCATGAGTCAAGATGTCAATGCTCCACCACCCTCTAATCACCTTTAGGGAGACCATTAAGTGTCTAGCATGTGTGTATGTATGTGAGGTTGAAGTGGGAGGGCTCTTTGTCTAATTTATGTATCCATATACCTATAAACTTGTTGTTCTGCCTGCTTTCCGTCCGTCTATTCAGTCCATATACGTGTGCTCATCTTTGTGTCTCAGTCTCGCTGTGCCCACACGCAATGTTAGTGTGTCCGCGCTTTGGTTATCATCAACAGAGCGCAGCATTTAATGAGGGAGATGGGAGGGAAATAAATATAGTGCCTTTGAAAATGATTTCATCTCATCTTTTTTATTGCCTCTCATTTCCATCCATTTATTGTGTGGGAGAGTGTATATGGAAGCACAGAGAGGGAAAGAGAGAGAGAGAAAATTTGAATCATTACACCCCAGTGTCAACATTAGTTTGTCTTCCTTTATGCGTCTGCTCAGCTTTATTCATTCCTCTCACCACAGCTGTGCACTGGGAGCTCTGTTTTTAACATTAGGACAACTGCAGTGAAACTATAATTCAGTTCTTGGAAAATAATTCTGAAAAAAAACAAAAAAAAACAATGAGTAAATTGCAGAGCACTCAAAAATGTTTAGCATATATATAAAGTATGTATTCCAGCTTCTTCTTCGTCTGTCCTCTTCAAAGCAGCAACCTCCCGGTCCTCAAGTCTTATTGTTAATTGGTTTGACATTTCCTGCCTCTGCCCTAAAGAGGAACTGTCATTAGATGAAGCAACCAATAAGAGCAGAGGGATGTGTATGTGTGTGTTGGTGTGTTTGATCGCCAGACTGAGAGGTCACAAGCTTTCCGCGCGCATATTGTTCTAATTTCCTCTCTGTCTTTTCACTTCCAGCACACAGGCTGATGAGGAACCGTGCACTTCCTGTGTTAGCGCTCCGCCGTGGTCTATCGCCGCTCTTTCACAATAACACAGTGTTAGATGAAGTGGCCAGGGTCAGAGGTTAGCACTGTGGGGCTCCATCGATTCACAAGGAAATGTAGTGTAATTGTCAGCAGATTTCTCACACACAAGATCCTGGTGGAAAAAGACGTGATTCCTATGATGAGTTAGACACAGAGGTGCTTCGAGGAAGGGGCCGTGTTTTCTTCCCTTTTCATAAGATTGAAACCAATGAACCAGTGAGTCACCCTACACCTCAGACAGTCTTGAAGAAAGTGATTGTTTGCCATTTAAAACAAATGTACCAGTATAATACCAAGAATATAAGCTGAACAGCTTTGAGTAAGGTTCATTTGAAATAAAAATGAATAACTGGTGATCAGTGATTAGGGAAGCAGGCAAACAATTACTTAAAAAAAAAAAAACTTTGGAATATATGTATAGAATAATAGAATATGCAGATTTTTCTTTCTGAATTATTGAGATATTTATCTCAGAATCTGAGAGAAATATTCAAGGAAAGGAAATATTTTTGCAAATAAAAGAATAAGAAGGAGAATGAAAATGAAAATGAAAATTAGACATTCATCTCATTTATAGACATTTAATTTGAAAAAACAGCTTGTTTTTTTATTTTGTAATAGCTTAGAATGGAAATTAATAGAAGAGATGATTTAATGTTCAGTGACCTGAAGCAGGCATGCAAAAAAAAGAAAAAAAAAAAAAGTCTTTATGAAATATTTTGGCTGTTTTTCAAAATTATTGAGACAATTATTTCAGGATCAGAGAAACATATTGGAGGAATGGAACTTTCATGCTAATTCAGGAAAAAGGAAAACAGGGCAATAATCTTGTTTATTTCAGAAAAACAAAAGCAGAATTTCTAGATTTATAAGAGAATTGTTTAAAGATAATTATTTAAGTTATTTAATTTTCTGATATTTATTTTTAATGAACTCAGGAAAACAAGAACAGATTTTTTTTTCCACAATAGCTTCCCTCAGAATTCTACAATAATAATCTCATGAATTCAGAATAAATGCTTTTTAGTTGAAAATTAATCTCTCAGCTCTGAGATAATTATCTCAATAACTCCAAAAAGGAGCAGAATCTCATTTTTAAAAATTCAGCTTACTCTGAATTAATGAGATGATAATCTGATTTAATGGGATCATTAGTGAATTCACAAAAACAAGTACATATATTTTACCCATAAAAAAAAAATCTCAGAATTCTTAAAAAAAAATATCTCAATTCATAAAGAAAAACTGGTAAAATATAAGTGAATGCATTGAATTAAATCTAATTTAAAAGAAAAATGTTGAGTTTGATATTTGTGTAAATCTGGACATCCAAACCAGCTGACATTCAGGTAAGAGTTAAGGACTGAGGTTAAAATGACTTATGTTAGTGATGATGAAGCTGGCTGACAAAAGGAGAATTGATGAAAACTGCACAGGAAATAAGATGTGAATGATTCATAAGGAAGCACGTGAGAGGCAAAGAGGAAAAAATGCAATAAAGTGAGTCAGTGCAGGGAATCTTAGACCTTCATCTATTACAATCATGAAACAACTAGACAGGTATCCTTTTTGTAGTTCATTTCATTCTTCAGTGGTGAGACTTTGGCCTAAAATGAAGGAGCCTCGGATCAGTCAGGGAAATCCTTAATTATCATGTAATTCAGTGTAAGAAATCAGACCTCACCACGTCCAACCACTGTCGCACATTTTATTTTCTGCGTCCATTTCATGCCAGAGCGATTCACATTGGGTGATTCTTTTCACATGAGGCGGCTGCTGGGCTGCAGGAGTATTCCTCTTAATTAAAGCTGTTCTGTGTGTGAGGTCAGAGCCTACAACATTAGGGCCATTACCCCAAGGAGCTGAGAATCAATGCCGTGGGAGAGGGACATTCTTCTTTTTCTTTAACTCTATTGATTCTCATTTAGCCTCCACCCAGTCACCCACCACCGTCCGGCACGATAGCGACACGCGTGCACCAAGCGACAGGAAGGGGAATTCGTGGATTTTGCATATGTGGGTGGATGGGTGTTAAGTAGAGAAGATAATCCTTCCATTTCTGTTTCTTACTCTGCCTCAGTTTTTCCTTAGACACATCACCTGCTGCTGTTCCCTCACGTTGAACCCACTTTCTGACTGCAGCGCAGCAGGAAGTGAGGAAACGGTATGTGAAAGTATGTACCGTGTTTTGCCTCGAGCCCCTCTCTTGATCTATCCTGCACTCCATGTTCACTCTTCCCCCCTATTCCTCCGCTGAGCTGCGTTGTATGTCTACAGTATTTCTGCATTCCTCTTTACAATCAAAGGACGCTTTTATACCAGTTTTCCTCTTTTCATTTATCAAAAACATATCACAGCCTCAGAAATGACACATTTTTCACTCCCTCCAACCCCCTCACTCTCTCTTGCTATTTTGTAGGTGATGGTATAATATACAGGGAGGTGGAGCGATTAAGGGAGTGGGCAGCCGCCTGGGCCTTTAACTTGTCTCTTGGTATATTATATGTGACGTGTTTTACAGCCGTCTGCTTTGTTCAACAACACCTCAATCTATCCGAGCACCGTTAAACCCAGCCAGTCTGTTTGAAGGTTAACAAATACAGCAGTTCGAAGTATACGTGTTTTTTCTATATTCATCAAGCTGCGTTGGCCCACCGTAGCAGCAATGTTGCAAAAACAAACAAGTGTCATTTCTCACTCCCCCAACAAATAATAACAAAACACAGCACATTTTTACATAAATTGTGGCACATGTGTTCAAATCAAACCAAGAACTTTGTTTATGGAGAGGGAGGAGTACTGTTGATGATTCACTTCATGCAATTTAGTTTGTATATCTTTCCCTCTTGATCATATGATTGATGGTCACACTGCATCAGTATGATATTATGAGTATCATCACTCATGCAGGCAAAGTGACAGTAAAAGGGGGCTGCTGGGGCTTGTGTCTACCCACAATAATGCAGCAATATTAGCAATATTCTTCACATTCTATACTGCATACTGCATACCCTGTTTGTGCACATGCATGTGATTTCACCTACAAGCTCATATGGAGGAGTGGTGCATATATATATATTAGTCCGGGACCATATTGTGTATTCCACAACGCTGCTGCAATCCCAGAAGTCCTGGAACTTTTTAAAGCACGTGTTTCTTTGAGTTGGGGAGAAAATAGGCTTTATTCAGGGCACGGTTATCAAATCTGACTTTTAAATTGTATACAAACACACATCACACATTCAGACACATCTCCTTTCCTCTGTATGCCCTCAAATGCTTCCCGTTCCATTTTCTCTGTTTGCTGATTCTCCAGGGAGACTCGTATGAAAGGTCCACAGCCCAGGGACATGCTCTGTTAATAGCCCCCCTAAATGAAGTCATCCATAATGTTACAACCCTTCCACACACACACACACACATTCTCCTCTGTTTGCCCCGGGACATATTGGAAACGGAGTCCATTGGGATGGGTGTGCGGAAAGGTAAATTTGACTGGATAAGAAGGGAAATGATTGAATGAGCGACCTTGGAAAGGTAAGAGAGACGAGAGACAGACAGATTGAGTTTGATTAAAGGTTGGAGGGGTGAAATACGAGCTTGGGTTTAGCAGGGACAGGAGAGTGGCAGGGGATGGACAGGAGTAATAGTCAAAGTCCTTCAAGAGGTGGAAGAGCTGGAGGGAGAGACGTTGTGAAGGAAAGGTGATGGAGGTGAAATCTTTACTTCCAGACCTATTTTAGGGTTTAACTCCAATGCATATTCATTTAGATTTAATTAAATCAAAATGCAGAATTTGCATCACAAATGCATCAATCTAATGAGATGTAACAAATAAGTTTTTTTGGGGGGATACTCAGGAAACTTTTGTTATGAGTAAATTCCTGCCATTGTCTCATAACTTTTGGAAATGAATATCAAAGCTGGACGCACAAAAAAGGTTTTTAAGCGGAGAGGAGTTCTGTGGGCGTTGTTCCAGCATTGCAGCTGCGTTACGTCACCGCAGGACGATTTTTCTGTTCCTGTTCCTTCTCTGAATATTTCACACCGCCGTACGCTCCTGGGCGCTCTCCGAGAGAAAGGGGACCATAATAAATTGTGCTCTGCCACATCGCCCTACTTCCCACTAACCCTCCCTCTCTTCCTCCCTGCTTCTCCACCTATATCTCTCTATCCCTGCCTCTCCATTCTCACCCACACAGTTTCATTTTTTTTTTCTTTTCCCTCCAACCTCTTGGCTCTCAGTGTCCGTCCCTCGATTCCCTATCTCTGCTACCACCTTCTCCCTTCTTCCGAGTCAGAGCGGTAATGGGTCTGAAAGATGTATGTGATGTAATCCAAACAGACTGCAGTTCTGTGTCAGGGATGCCGCTCCCTCCGCTCCCGCTCCCCTGCTGCCCCCCACATCCACCTCCATCCTGCAGTCTCTGTTCAGACACAAGGAGGCATCTCCTCTGAGCGGCTGTGTCTCTCTTGCTGTGCTGCACGTGTGTTTCGCCATGTAATAGGAGGTGTTGTTTGAATGCGCCAGGATCAGGACCCTTTGATACCCATCCAGCACTCAACAACATATCAGGCCAAAATATGGCTTCATGTTGCTTTTTTTTTTTTTTTGCTCACAACCTAATTAAAAGAATGGACTGTTTGGCAGTACCACCCGAAAGGACACATATGAACATTTCGTGGTGCACGACACAAAGCGTTCTAAGAATAGCATACACATCATTAAACATAAAGTTGTTAAAAAAAATAAATAAATAAAAAAATTTTAAAAAGCCTGCAGTTTCTGAAAAAGTAGGTTAGTTTCAGGGCAAAAAAAAAATGTTAGGCATTATGAGGGACAGTTTAAAAAGTTAGTAAATTTATGAAAATGCAGGGAGCAGACCCAGGTTCGAATCCGACCTGAGGTCCCCTTGCCGCATGTCCTCCCCTCTGTCTCCCCCCTCCATTCTCCATGTCACTATCCAATAATGCATGACAACGCCCAGTAATTGTTAAAAAAAAATATATATATATGTAAATGCAGAAAGTGAAGTAGTGACGCGTGTCACTAAGCCAAAGCAATAAATAAAAAACGGAAGTTATATAAGAAGTGGTTTATTTTAGCAAAGCACAGTCTAAAATGTAAATGTAAGTCGTGCTCTGCTATCTGAACAAATATATATATATCCTATATTGACATTGTTGAAGGAAGACCAGTCTGTTTAAAAGAAATATTTGAAAAGACTTTAGAAGATCAGCAACATCTGTCTTAAAGGCTGCCCCTTGCTACTGTGAGATTTTGGATGAAAGCGTCATTGTTCCTGCCCTGCTGCAAACCCTGCAGCTCCAATATTTCAAATGTACTGGAAGTGAGTGGCAGATCGCTGCATGGCTGACCTTGTGAACCGTGGTGGCCCTCGAGGCTGCAGACAGGTGCTCGGCTGATCAAAGGCTGCATAAACGCAGTGAACTTTTGTACCCGTAGAAATATCAGCCCTCTCCTCTTTTCCGTCATTCTCTTACCAACTTCCTCTCCCTCTCAGAGGAGGAAGCAGCCGAGTGTGTCTTGTCAAAAGGGGAAAGCACTTTTATCTGTTCAAATAAAGACAGGCAAAAGAGTGGGGGGTGGGGGAGGGTGGATGATGTTGAAACAAAAAAGTGTTTATGCAGGGACCAGGAGGATCACTTAAGAGACAAAGAGAAACCAATAGAGGGAGACCAGTGGAGAAGCAATGCAAAGGGAAAGAAATCAGATATTTTTTTAAAAGCCGCACGTGAGCGAAATATGCGGTTAAATATTGACGGTGAGGAGTGTTAGATTGTTCTCCCTGGCTCCACACACCCCTGCACACACTCTCTCTTCACTTCCTCTCTATCTTAATGATGTTATAGGACTCACTCTGTAAAAGTATCCTCTGGAACAACTTGGCACCTCAGATGATTGAATGATTGAAGTTTGACCTCCATCTAGACAGCCCTACCTTTCCTTTATAAAATCTTGTCCCCATCTCTACTTCTTTCTTTCTATATATCAACCAGTTTCTCTCATTTCTGAGAATCTGTCTGTGACTTTTGAGCTAGATGTACCGAGATTGATTTCTGAAAGGTTACGCCAAGTTCTCCTCGTCTTTCCTTTCTCTCTTTGCGTGCTCCACTCAAATGCACACTATTTCTACATTTGAAGGAGAGCTATAATTAACCACGGAAGCATGTTCAGTAATTAGCCTGCAAACAAAAACACATTCATACAGAATGGCAATTTTATCCATCTTTGATTGCATTCTTCTATTTTTGCCATTAAGTATTAACTCCTCCGTTGAGTAGCTTGCAAGCATTTGCATCTGCTGTTAGTCGTATGAACTGCAACTAATATTAAGGCCATGCTCTGTGAATATGGGGCAATGATGTCCATGACTCTAAATCTGTTGCAGGCCATGAAAACCACAATTATGCCTCAGTAATCCAGTGGCTTATTGTCGCAGTGCAAAGGTCTGAGTTAAGTACAAGCTCAAGAGGATGCAGACTGACACAATGCATGGACTTTAATACAAGGCATGCACTAACAGACTTAGTGATACATAATAGCACACATGCATATACAAGCTTAATAATGGCACTTTGGAGCATACAGACACAAATCATTTCATTGTTAATATGAGGCCCAAGAATCACAAAAAGTCATATTTGTTCCCCCAAAAAACAACAACAACGAAAGGCTGCGCGAGTGCCGTGTGGCAGCACAACTGCAGTGCTGCCCAGATTTGGGTCAAGTGCTGGATGGTGGCCGTATGGCTCTGGAGTTGAGTTGCGGCTTTTTAGCAGATTGGATTTACCCTCTCATCTGTTCATGGACGGGCACTTACCGTAGCTCACATAATGCTCTGAGCGAGTGGACTGAGCAGAAAAAAGCATTAGAGGAACAGCGAGAGAGCCGGACTGCACCTTTCAGAGAAGTTTCTGAACTGGTGCCAAACGGAGAAGGCAGGCTGATGCTTCTGCCTGACAAAAACTGACATGCTGGTTTGTCATTTTTATTTTTATTGTTCTTGAAGTGACAGTGTTCTTGTGCACCAGTATGCCATAAATGTGACTTTCAAGTTTGATGCAAATGTAAATGAAGTTAATGAAATACATCTATATATGCAAGTGAGTGCACAACAATGCACCATGTAACTCTGTAAGTTGTATCAAACCAGAGCTGTTTATGATCCAGAGATGAAGCAGATGAGCTAACATCTTCTGTGAGTGCAGTAAACAGTGTGGAAAGGTTGCCAGAACAGCCTGTTTGCTGCATTCATATTCTCGAGTGTTCACTGTACCCCTACTTTAGCGCTCTCAGTCTCATATTTTGTAGCTTCTTTTCCTGTGTAGCCAGGTTTATTTTCACTCCCAACCTGTGATGAAGTGTTAACATCTAGTGTACCCCGCTCCGGCTTTTTCTCAGCGCTGGCATTGTCTCTTGGGTTGTCCTATGAGGCAGGCAAGTAACCGTTTAACTTTTGTGTCACACACTCAATTTCTGTTGTTTCAACATGTCAAGAGAAGTGAATCAATGTGACAACAGCGATCTGATTCACCTCGGCAGAAGATTACATGAGGAGGGCGACTGATACAGCCTTAAAAAATAAAAAGAAAGAAAAGAAAAGAAAACCAGTACAAGTGGCTGTCAAAAGGAACAACCAGGCCACAGTTTCCCAGCAACTAAAGCTTTGCCCTTTCTGTCACCCTTGTTCTGTCTTTTTAAAATAGACCAGTATGATGACAGTTTATTTTCAGACCAAGCTAAAGGTAAGGAAAGTGTTCTTGTGCACATACCGTACCCCTTTCCCCTGCAATGTACATTGTTATTGGGGATGGGGACCAAAATAGATTGATTTCCAGAAAAATACAATGATACAATTTGTTTCCTTTGTTTCATATTATCAATAAATGTATATTTCAGGCTGTTATATTAGGTTCATTATTTTCAGAGTAATTTCCTCCCAAAATTGGTCCATGTAGTCCCATCAGCACATCAACACCATATCACCTTCATTCTAGTCTGACCTTTAAACTTGCCACAGGCATAGAATCCCATTTCACCTGTCTGATGCTTTTTAATTAAAAAATGTTCATCTCCAGAATGCACAGTCTGCCTTCACACCTAGCCCTTCATGTTAAGTGTAATATACAAAACCCCCTAAGCTCACACACCTACTATACACACACACAACCACAGCAATCGTCTCCCTAACTTGTTTTTGGCAGGACATCAAGTCTGTGTGATAAACACTAACGCTATCCCCTCTCAGTAAGAGATAAATCAATGTTGCACTCTGCCAATCAGAAGGCTGCTTCAGCCCAAACTGATACGTCAAGCGCTCATCTCTGCGGTAACGATCGGCCCGCCTTTGCACTGACAGAATTGATATAATGTTGTTATAATGTTGACACTGGGTTTATCGATTCCCCGTGTAAGGAAGGAGCGCAAAAGAAAAGAGGGGAAGAGGAGGGAAGGCGGGGAGGAAACCGAAAGGAGAGACGAGGTAAAGGTCTGTTCTACATGTCAGGAAGCTTGTGATAATAAATCTCTCTCCACTAAATCCTTGACTTCACAGGATTAAGAGAGACACAGAAAGTGAGAAAATTAAGAATATGGAGGGTCGCATTTTAATTCACTGAGTAGTACTATCAGCTGCTACATTTCACCTCAAGGTTGCATTATGTAAATTTCATTTTGTGTCATCTGATTCTTTCCCTCCAACCCTGTGACACTGCAATAAGGAGCTGCACTCGTGCCAGAGTTCAAATCAGGTTTTTAGGTTGGAACATATGAGTGGGGGTAGAGGAGTTCAGTCAAAACCAGCTCACTTTTTGCACTTTTTCTGGCAGCTTGACTTCTGGTAAGGAAACAACAGGACCCAAAGTTATGAATAAAGTATTGAAAATAACAGATTTTTATTCTTGCTTTCCAAAGAGCTGCAGAGAGCAGAATCTTTTGAACTGAGACTGATGTTCACAGTTTCACCATGGTGGACTTTTTATTCAGAACACCACGGTGCAGCACTTTAACAGTAAAATATGAATAGCATGTGTCGGTACCGTATCGTGTGACTTTGTTAGAACGCGTCAGCACCAGTTAAGCAGGTCAGATTGTGTCTGCATCCAGTGTGCGTGGTGAATTACACGGAAAGTGCTCGCTGACAGGCTGCAGTGGCTATGGGCAGGAGAACAGTTTCCTGGGAAACGGCTCCTCGGCCACTATATGATATTGAATCAAGCTTATAGCATGCTGTTACATCTCTGTGTTCTATTACCCTCTGCTCCCTCTCTGTTCTGTAAAAATAGAACAAAAATTCAAAGAAATTCAGTCTAACAAGAAGCTTTTCATGCACCGTCAGACATTGTTTCCTTCCTTGAATGAATGTTCTATACGGGACTATTGTTGTATGTATTCTGTGGGTGAATTGTGATCTCATGAACAAGTTTTTTTCTCTCGTCGAAATATGATGACCACTGTTTTTAACGCCTTGCAAGCAAGTGATGACCACAACATATTTTAAACGTGACAGTCTATTATTTTAATCACTTTTCAGTTTAGGTACGAAGAATGGGCATAATGGCCATAGCTTCAAACAGTGAAACACGGAAAACACTACTTCTGGACATGAACAAGTACAAATTCAAGTGCGTTATTATTCATAGGAATAACTAAAGTGAGACCAGCTTCAATAAAGACATAATCTCAGATTGCGTCACGTTTTTTGCATCCTGTTTTTATGTAACTATGTCACTGCCTGCAGTAAAGCCATCCTAGTTAGTCATTTCTGACATTTATTTACTGTCTTTTATTACGGAAGCATATTGCTGCCATCCT
>JAOWBC010001387.1:15930139-15951889 GCA_028566105.1 Hypoplectrus providencianus | reverse complement strand
TGTGTGTGTGTGTGTGTGTGTGTGTGTGTGTGTGTGTGTGTGTGTGTGTGTGTGAGTGTGTCCTCTGCAGTGTGTTTTCTAATGCTGGAGGGTGGACAGTAAAAGCACCACTGAGGATGAGTTCAGTGTTTTGCAGGAGGCCTGGAGCCAGCATCCACTTTGCTGGACTCTGGACCTCCAACCTGTGTTTCCTCTCACATGTATCCTCCTGACCTTCGTATGGATTATTTTCTTAATAATGTCTGTGGGGGATGGACATTACAAACTATCGCTGGTATTCTTGCCCAAGGATGGGTCTTTGTTTAAATGTAATATCCTCTTTGGGGGGAGGAAATAGCTGTTTTTCTTGATTCTTTGAGGGATTTTGCTGCTTTTCATGGCCGTTTAGTCAAGCAGTGAAAAAGGTGTCGTGTTGTTGCATAATGTTTAGAAGAAAATCCTGCAACTGTCGATCATTTGCACTTTATATTTCTTTATATTATTCAGAGCGCTTTGGTCCACAGACATCAAGTAAAATGAATATGAATTAATTTTAATCAGGAGAAATTTATTCATAAAATTCCTTTTTACAATCAAGAGTTTTTTGTTCCTATGCATCAATCAATAGCACTCACCGCTGTGCAAGAAGGTTTCAGTCTGGCTAATGAAAGATGTTTGAAAGGAACAAATAGGTTAAAACCAGTTCTGAGCTGGGTTTTCTGACACCACACACTGCTTCTACAAGATGCTGTTGTTCAACAGGTTCTCCAGCAATGAGAACGAAAAAAAGAAAAGAAAAAGGAAATGCAAATGAGACGAAGTCGTGATCATGAGCTCTGTTGTCTGCCTGGATTGCAAATGGCATTTTCAAAAATCCATATCAGATCATGGAGTTTAAACTCTGATTTATTTATCCACTGTTTATTTACATTCAAAAATAAGTATTTAAAGCTCATATTTTAGCAATTTTTTCTAATTTTCTTATTTTTTGTACACGGATTTGTTTCAAACAACATTCTTTGCATTATTTTTTTGTTTTTATTGTGCTTTTCTTCCTCTGTAGGCTGTAATCAGTTTCAACATTAAACCACAGAGTAGCAGAGAAAAGTCACATAGACTTCCATTAATCACCTTGTTTGACCCCTTCAGTCAGATATCAGTGATTTACAATAATGCCTCAGCAGGTGACAACTCAGCAAAAACGCCTGAAAACTGTAGCAGCAATTTTTGTTTCCACAACATACACATACATTTTTTGCAGACCTTAACAATTTTTACTCACATTTATATGAGCACTTTGAGGTACAAATAGGGACACGTCAGTATACATATATGCACTGTACGTGGTTAAAAGAAAAAAAATAAAAGATTCAGTTTTTTTAAATGTATGCTCCAAACTACCTTATATCACATAATTTACTATTGTTTTTACATGAGACACAAACCGCTTTCTTCTGGGTGAAAGTGCGACATTTGTTTTGCTCTGCATCGTCATCATTATTATGGTTGCTAGAGGGCGCTGGAGGACAGTGGTGGTCACATTTTGCTGCATGCCCAGACGACCTATGGGGTCGTGAATGAAGTAACTCCTCAGAAAATACCAGCATCTTCACTGTAGCTTTAAGGTGGAGCCTGCTGCAACCTCCTAAAGAGAGGAGTGTCAGCTGGTGATTCCATGAGTCTCACAGGGTTAAAATAACTCCTACTATCACACTTCCTGTTTGGTTCAAAAGGAGAAAAGGTAAGCTGCCCTATTAAAGTCTAATGTCAGCGTAAAGGTTACCGGACTCTGGGTTCATCCCTGCTTTTATATTCCACTGGTGTCCACAGCGTCTGTCTCCAGTTTTGCTGCACCACCACAGCCCTCTAGACCGCAATACTGTACAGCATTTGATGGGAGAGGCTGAGAGGCACAGAGCTTTACTCACAGAGCGTGAGAAAGGGCGTGAAAGTGTGTTGGAGGTTTTAGTCTGAAGAACTTCAGACCGAGGACCGGGCAGAGGGTGGAAAATAGATAGATGTGGTTTCCCTCACATGCTTCAGATGTGACTGTTTATCAGTAGTTCCTTTCAGAGATGAAGAGATTACATCATCGTCTTCAAACAATCATCTGTGTGTCACATGCTGAAACTTCATGGAGCTGAAAGGGGAAAGACATGTCATCTGATATGGAGGTCATATCACACCGTAACGTGATTCTTTCGACCTTCTCTTTCCACTCGCTTTCGCATTCAGCTGCTTCTTTCTCTCCACTTTCTTCTTACATCTCCACCTACCACACCTCTCATTTCTGCAGAGCTGGCTGGGCTGAGCCATTGATCCGCTCTAGTGATTGATTGCAGTGGCTGAAGGGTTTCAGTCACTTTTTTTTCACCTTCAGATGAGCACTCATTTGCACATTGCCGTGCTCTTGTGCATGGGTGTACACACAAAGACATATACTTTGTTTTACTGTGCATTTTAGTGCAATTTACCCCGCACGGACAAGCTGTTGGGTAGTAAAACAGCTTTTTGTGAGTCCTTTGCATATAGACAGATTTTCATTATGCAGAGTGGAAGTCATTGTGCATTATGAGGGCTGTAGAGCTGTGCTGGGAACTGGTACAAGAAGATAATACAGTATAGAAATTACAGACTGGTCTCCCCTCAAAAACGTCAATAAAGGGTGTTTGTAGAGGCAGCAAAATGCGACTCGTTTTTACTTTTTAGATTGTCATCCTCCACCATTCCTTGATGTTGTTGTAATGATTGACGGTGATTAAATGGAGGATGTCACACTTGGGGCGGGAGGGAGTGGAGGTGAAAGGGTCAAACAGATTTCCCCCAGGAGAATACCATCCGTGTCCTGAGTAAAAAAGTACACAATTTATACTGTAGGTTACATTTTTTACATCGCTGTTTTTTCAGAACTTGCGTTTTATAGTTGACGACTTCACTTCATTAACTCTTAAACTCTGAACCAGACATTTTTTGTCCTCAACCTAAGTCAGTAGATTTGAAGCAGAGATTCACAGAAACTGCAGCCTTTTTTACAGCCATGAACAGTACATGTATGTATAATGATGTGTGCTATTTTGAAAACACTCGCTCTGTACCACAAGCTGCTTTTTAAGAATGTCATATGTGTCGGGCTTACAAATGCTATTCTGTAGTTCAGGTTGGAGATCTTTTTCATAAATTAAGACATACTTTGTCAAACAAATAAATAAATAATCTGCATCTTTTTCTCACCAGTGTTGTCATGCTGTGCAGATGAAAGCTGTAAGCTGTAGCCCAGAGGACATGGCTTCAGGTTCATGTCACAGACTTATCACAACCAGAGGAAGATAAAATGGCATTTGTTCCTGTTTATGGGAAAACAGAGGGCAGGGATAGAGGATAAAGCAAGAGACAGACATGTTCCCGATTATACGCACCGCCTTCCTCTGCACTGATAATATCACACCAGCAAAAAGCGAAAGTTAGAAATTTTGTCCGTCCCAACATTAATTCTGGCTCTAGGTTCTGCATGGGTTCAGTGGTCAGGTTAGGGTTATATATGCACTTGTTTGATTTTTTAAAGGTCTTTCTTAAGGTAAGAAAACAAATCAATTTCAAGCTTTTGTAAAAGGTTTGAGGTGAAGAGTGCTGCATCATAGACATGCAGAACCAGGACCCTCCATCTTTAAAGCCAAAGTGTCAATCAATATTGACCTTTCAGCCTTTTCCACAACAGTTAATCCCTGGCTCCGGGCCACCCAGGACCTGACTCGTATGAACTCATCAAACAACTCCCTGTCGTTCTGCCTTCCTCTCCCTCTGTCTTTCTCCCTTTTCATGCCTCTTCTTATCCTTTCATCTCCGTCATTGATGTCGGACTCAGACCTCATTTCTCTCTTCCTCTCACTCTTTCACCACAGCTCTCCTCTACCTTCTCTCTCTCTTTATTTTATAGGGCTAACGCTCTTTTCAAAAGCACAATAACAGCACAATAAAATAGTCTTTTTATGTTTCCTCTTGGATTTCATCTGCCTGTCTCCGCGTCTACGGCTGAGTTCGGGTTGTGTTTATTAGGACGTCCTCTGATAAGAAATGCTCGAACGGAAGAAAAATGAATGTAAAGTTATTTGGGAATTTCAGTGTTAAAGGCAGAATAATTTATTTATTCTGATGCCGTCTGTGTTTATGTTTGTATCCACCATTAGTGTTTCACTACCTTTTTTTATTTACTGATTTAATGTGTTAATATAATGTACCCCATCCATTCACCTATTACTTCATATTCTTATTACAACTGATTAATTTAATAATGTAATATGAGGATTGTTTTGATGTTAGAATTGGAGCCAGACTGATATTATCAGATTATATCTGAATGTGCAGTACCAATTCATTTTTTATGCAGTTTTGTTGCATGTGTTTTATTTATTATTTTTCTTTTTTGAATATTTTAAATCCATGTGCATCTTATTTTCAGAACTTACTGTTACCTTGAAGGTAAAGTTACAATTCAACCATAAAACATCTTTAATCAGAAGTATGAAAAATTGTGCAGCTTCAACAGATATTATGTCTCAACAGTAAATGACAGACTTTGAGGTCAATGTGCCAGTACTTTTTACCATAATCGTGCAGACAGACCGAAAAAAAAAGACAAAGTGCGTCAAATATTGACAGATTCTGTGTAGAAGTGCAGAATAAATATATAATCATAGAAAAAAATATAGTTTCAGTTGGACTTTAATCAAGACGGTTCGATTATCGCCTTGATTTGACTGTCAGATCTACAATGTGTCGTTTGTCCTTCATCTCATTGTGACTAATGTACTCAGGCTTTCCCATCATGAACCGTCGCGTGCTGAGGTCCTCTGGTTGTGTCATCTCCCCTCCCACCTTCCTATTTCTCCTCTTCATGTGGGCTAATAATAATGACATCCAATTAGCACTTTATAATTACTCCATCATCCAGAGAGAGGCGTGATGCTGATTGGCTCATCAAAGTGTGCACGTGCATGTGTGTGATGAGAATGTGAAATCTCACACTGATTCGGAATCTCCTCACACATCTTTTTTTTTTTCCTCCGGTAGCACCTCCTTCTCTCCCTCTTAGCGTGGATTAACAGTAGAATACTTGGTGCACCTCCTCCACAAACGGTACCCCCCAAAAAACTCTGTGGGCACGGGCACAGCTATTCGGCCTCCACAGGCACTGCTGTTACACATTCGCATGCATACACACTCACATATGTTTTTGCCAATTGATCATTACCAACTGTTCTTCCCATCAGGCCCTGGCAGAGCGACCAACTCTCTCAGATGTAGTGAGGCAGGCATCTCCAATGCACACACGCATACACAGAAATCTGGTCAAGGTGTTTTTTGTGCACATTTATGTGTTTGCATGTGCACACAGACTCTCAGTCTGCATGCTCTCCTCCCTGCATCAATCATTGTCCACCCTCTAATGAGGACGAAAGCACAGACTCATTAAAGCACCTCATTCTCCCAGCAATAGAGCCCAGTGAAGGAATGAGTGCTGGGGGAGAGAGAAAAACTCTGAGATAGTGGTAATGAAATAGAGAGAAACAGAGAGACAGATTAACATATGGAGTGGAGAAAAAGGTGTGACAGGGGCACTGCCGGCAAGAGAGAGAGAGACACTGAGATACAACAGCTAGTTAGAGGTGGGGAGGAGAGAAGGGGACATGAAGGGCTGGAGTGAGAGACAGACAGGGGGAGGGATGGAGGATTCCTGGAAGGCGACGGCGAGCGGAGCGAGGGGGGGTGCACATGGATGATAGTTTCATTTGTGCAGGCCTCCTCCATGGCAAATGGAGAAATCGTCCAGATTTCCTCTTTTCATGTGCTGTGTTTCTGATGCGGAGCCAATCTGTCTGCCTGGCCAAAACTCAAAAGACCCATATTTACTCTGTTCACTTCACTTCTCTCTCTCTTTCTCTGTTCAGTTTTCTGTTCTCCTGTCCTCTTTCTCTCTGAGTCAGAGGCTTGTCGAAAGCTACTTTAAGCCCCTCATGCTCAATGCAGGCACGAGGTTTTCATCTGGTTTCTTACAATCCCATCACCCACATCATGTCACATTGTTATACGCTATTTTCCTATTTGTGTTTACACCATATCATCAAATCTGCTGGAAAACTAACAGCGCTGTTCACATCCTCTTCCTTATTCATATGCTAAAGAAGATATTTAAATTTCCTGGCTGTTATTAATGCTTTTTGTATTCCACATTGCCCTTCTCAGACTTCTGATTGTTTCACATTTGGAGTGCTGTTGTGGTGTATGTGACAGTGTGTGTTTGTGTGTGTGGAAGGGGAGTGGATGGGAGGTGAATACACACTGATCTGGATGGATGGCATCGGGCCCAATGCCCTGTGAAAGACAGAAACACTGTGCTAGAGGATTAACCGCTGTTTAAGCCCTTGTGTCTGGGGCCGCTGCACCCTGTGCTCCTTGTGTGCGTGGTTAATTTTGTGTGTATGTGTCCGGATGCTTGTGTGGGTTCGCGCATATCTGCGCTTGCACGCCGATGCGACTGTGCAGCAATGTCTGCTGCTAGCAGATTAGCACGGAGAATGAAAACAATGGCCAAGCTTTGAGACAAGAGAAGCAGAAAATAACAAGACAGAGAGAGAGAGGAGGGAAATGTGGAAATGATGAAGCAGGGAGGGGAAATATTGACTGATATTGGGAAATGACTTGATGAATAAGAGGATGGAAGGTATTAAATAGGAATGAAAAGAAAGTCCCTCTCAGCACGGAGTAAATGAGGTTAGGAAAGGTTTGATGAGATTTGAAAATGGAATGAGGAAACCAAAGAAGCAAAGATATTTATGAGAAATGCAGGCTGAGCTTTGATGGAAGTTTGAAGACCAGCGTGTGTGTGAGAGATGGATGGACTGATGAAAGCATAAAAGGCTACAGATTTAGGCTCACTTATCTGTGAGGCAGCAGTCAGAGTGCCTGGGGCTTCCCTCTCGCTTCCCCTCTTTCTCTCTCTCTCTTTTTCAGTCCGGAGCCTGCTAATTCTTTAGGATCCAACATGCTCGTCGCTGTTTTGCATGCATGCACACACAGATGTCTCCTTAAACATTCATAAATTCACAGTGTGAAGCAGTACATGTGTGATAGATTTGTCTTTACACAAATGGCGCGCACAAACACAAACAAACACACACACACACACCTTGTTGCCACCATCCATCAGGGCCGTCCCCGGCGTGTCCTGTTCTCGCCCGTGGCCAGCAGGTGTCACATCGAGAGGAAACTTGGCTCATGCCGAGCTGTTGGCAGTGGACCAGGCTGTCCCCATGTCAAACACACACACACAGAGACACACTATGCTTGTATACACACACACAGAGAAGGTGACACGCACACACAGCTGCTGGCATGCCTCTGTTTTCTGACAGGCTGACAGAGGGCTGCTGGCTTTACACCCACACAACTGTGCAACCCAGTGGCCTTCAAGTCCATCAATCTCTGCAACATAAAGCATAAGCATGCACAGAAGCCCACCGGCATACAGTATGTGTGAAGTGGAGAGAAGAGGAGAGGAGAATGAAGCATTATTCTAGTTGTAAATATAAATAAATAAAACTTACAATACATTATCTTTTATTGCGTAATGTCGGAGCATGTTGTAACCCCTCTTCCACAGCTGCTGAGTTACACCTCTCACTCACTGCAGAAACTCTAAATCCTTGAGCTTTGTTGAGTCACTTACAGGTCTGACAGATTGTGTGGATTTTTTGTGTTATGCTCTGGGCTGCTTCCAGATGTCTAATTCACCGCACACATTTCAACTTTTGTCAAGCAATTCAGCCCGTCGCTTTTATTGTCGAAAGCCAATCGGCTACCAGGGCTGGGATCTGTCCCACAGTGTCAGGTCCCAGATCAGAATGAATATGGTGCAAAGCGTGGGTGAAATTAACTTCAATGCTGCTGGACAGTAAAGTTATGAGCTCAGGACAATGCCTTGAGAATCGGGTCTAAAAATCTGGTCGTTTCTCCAGTTACTCCAGATACTTTTGGCTGACTGTTGGAAGAGAGAGATGTAAAAAGATTAATTAAACAAAAAAATGAATGCATAAAAATACATTTGGGGTGAATTTATGTCATTATCCGTATTATTTTTTGTTTGTGTCAGAGACAAAAGCATAAAGCAAAAACACTTTCACATCATAGACACAACCATTAACTATTCCTGCAACACAATGCACACTTAATCGCATTGACCAAACATGCTCAGCCATACACTGGGTTCTGACCTCGCCTTGTTAAGTTAAACAATAGAAATAGCAGCTTTTGAACAGAACAAAGCTGCACATTGAGTGTGTTTCTTCTTCTTGAAGTTTTGACATTTTCCTGACAGGTTTGGGGAAAAGGTGAAATTACCTTTTGGCCCTTCTGGTACTTGAGGAAATGGGCTGCAAGAATCCTGTGCTTATAGCTGCTATTCACCTTGATGGAGGATTAAGTGGGGAAAAAAAAGCTAAGAGCTTTTGTTTGACAGCAACATGATTTCAAAAGCAGAGCAAAACTGGAATAAGGACTATAAATGTAGCTCGCTGAAAGTGGTACAGAGTCTACAGATATAGGATTTATAGATAATGGTTTGGGTTGAATTAAGAAATGAAGACCTGCAGTTTGTTTGTTGCTTTGGTCAGGTCATTAGCTTCAAGCTTTGTTTACAAGGAGTGTGCAGGAAATGGATTTTATCTCAGAGGCCAAAGGTCCACTGGTAGCCACAGCATAAATGCACTGTAGATAAACATTTCTGATGTTTTTGGCACCCTCCGGCTAAATTACACTTCCTCATTTTACTGTATTTGTAAGCGTATTCTGTGTCACTGTTAGAAAAGCTTAAAAAAAAAACACCCAGAGTCTTGCATAGTGAATGATAACGTGAACAGAAAAATGTAAATGGGGATCTTTTGCTGCTGCTGCATAATGTAAATCCTACACCTTAACTCGCTCTAAGGGAAGTAAAATTCTCTTTATCCTCCTTGTCTAGAGTTTGCATGATGTCAAGTATGTGCGCATATGTATGACTGAACAAGGTGCAGGGCATTTCCTGATCCATGAGCTTTAAAATCCTCTTTCAGGCATTCTTACAGTCTCCACACACACACATATATGAATGACAGGTGTCCCACCTTGGCAGCTCCCCATGTAGGGTTAGAACCAGGTTAGTGGCTCCCTCATTATGTGCCATTACTGTTTGGCTGTTTGGAGGCAAATCTGGCAGCGAAGCATAGCAGAGGACCAGCCAGGAAGTGACAGCCTTCAGAAATCAAACAAAAGACCATGAAAAGGAAATCCTGCTTCATTTAGAGGGGAATATGCAGCGGAGAGGCTCTTTCTGTCCATTGTTGCGGTCAGTGTTCTTTGTTTACTCCGGAGCTTTGTTGTCGATGTTGTTTTTTGACAAACTCTTGGCTGCAGAACAGTCAGTGAGGCTCTTCAAGCAGCGTATTTGATGGGCTGACTGCGAGCAGCTGGGCAGGATGATAGAGCAGAAGGAGAGGGCTGCGACCGATTGTTTAACTGAAATGAAAGACGTGTGAATCCTGCCTGGAAGTACATGAAATATACCATTTAAACACCTGCATCCTGAATTAACTGTGTTATTTGTGGTGATCAGCATAATTAAATGAGCAATATAAAACCACACTGTTTGAAAACCAAACAGGAAGGGAGAAAAGAGGTTAAATCAGCCAAAGGAGAAGCGGAGGGAAGATGGTCGTACTGAAGCAGTGTTTCAAGAAGAGTGGAAGGTGTGTGTTTGGGTGAGGATGAAAGTATTATTTGAAAAGGAAATGGAGGATGAAAGATAACTGTGGCAGAAACCATGACAACTTGAACTGTTCGTGTAATTGCTAGACTGGATGTTCTTGATGCAGGTATTTTGGAGCAGTTGACACACAGATGGGGAAAGAAAAAAGCAGAGAAAGACAGAAGGACGCTCCAAAAAAACAGCTGCTGGAAGGATTTCATGCAGATTTTCGCCTTGAAAACATCAATATAGGGCGTTTCTACAGGCAGCAAAATACAACCTGACACCATCATGCTGACGTAGTAGTAGAGATTTACTCCGTTGCAGAGTTTAAATGGTTGATGCCATGAATGGGTAGCAGGGAGGGGAGGAGGAGGGGTCTGACAGGCGGACTGTGAGTCAGGAGAACCGGGTTTTGTGTCCCTTGTGCACCAAATAAAAAACAAGTAAAAAAGTAAACAATTTGTAACATTACTTTCGTGGCTCTCATTTTGTATACCACAGTTCCTTTTGTTTTTAACGTAAGTAACGCTAGTCACGTCACCTTCGTAACCTTCTTACTTACAGGTAACGACCTACTTTTTGAACTGTCTATAAAAAAAGCAGGAAGTGTTTTGCCCTAGATATAGATATAGTTTTGTAGCATAAATTCAACAAAACCACAGCCCATTTTGTACTATCGCGAATTGACATGTATGTATAATGACGTGCTTGCTGTGCTGTACCGTAAACCGTAAAACTCTCATGTGTATGTATTATTCTTGGTATTAACAAACGGCCTTTTCTTGTCGTTGAGGAGATCTTGAGATTTCCACACACATGACAACATAATGCATTCAACAACAGGTCTTTCGCTGCAAAAGTGTTGGTGTTAATCGCAGTTAGAGCCATTTAATTAACAGAAATATGTAGATTGAAGAGTGTGTTGGATTTAATGATAGGAAAATAAAAAAGCTGGACTATAGCGATCAGCAGAAGGGGAGAATGACTGAGGGAGAGATTCTCTGCAGTGTTGAAGGTGAATACCAATGTTGATGTGCGGTCCACATCAAAGATCAAAGTGCTGGCCTCCTCTTATCCTCCTCTTCATCTCCCCTTCCTCGCTCTTCCTCATTCCTTCCCTCGCTCTCTCTCTCATCCCCTCCTACTTTCTTCCTGAGTTTTTCTGTTCCCCAGCCCTCCGTCTCATCTGTTTCTCTGCTCCGACACGTTTCACCTCCCCGTATTAATCACGACTTTCCCACCTCTCCTCCACAATTACCCCTTCTTTTTTCTTCTTCTTCCACTTCTGGTCACTCTTCTGTTCTGCCTGCCCTTCTTTCCACCTCTGAATTCCCTCTGTTTTCCCTCTCTTGGGTTGTGTGAGGAATGATCCACACCCAGGCCATCTCCCCCCCTGTACCCCAAGCCTTTCCCTCCCTTTCCCTCCCTTTCTTTCTCTCTCTGAGCTGCGTGTGAGGGATTGTGTACATTCAGTAGCCCAGCTATTTCCAAATAGCCCATAAATCATTGAGGCTTGGCATGACGGGGAGCGACGGCCAGCCAGGGCAGAACTATTAACACAGCTGAACCACACTCATCATTGTCCCCCTCCTTCAGTCCTCCTCTGTCCCTCACTTACGCCCACTGTGACTCTCCCCCGTGTGCCCTCCTCCGTCGCCCATCAGCAGCGGTTCTGCCTCTCGAAGATGAGAAAACTTATCTTCTTGTGTTGAGCATGCACAGTGATTACGTAAATCAGTTTTAATAGTGAGCTCAAGCTTTTAAAATGTGAGGATTCGCAGACAGTTTTATTTCATTCTAAACTGAATATCTTTTCAAACAATGTGCAAATTGCCCAATGACAGTGTTTCCCAGCCAGGGGTACTCGTGCCCCGGGGGGTGCTCAAGAAGGAACTCATTTGGAAATAAACAATAGAAATCATGATTTGATTAAAAGAATATGTCAGCTGTAACAGCTGAACGCTGCATGTTGCAGTTATGTAAGTGGGTGAAATGAACTTAGCAAGCAAGCACAGAAATCAAACAGGATTTGAAAGTGAATTCTGTTGAATTAATGGTAGATACAGACAGTTTAGAGTCATAACTGTGAATACAGTCATTTTGGACACATAACACATTCAATGTTTTTTTCCCTTTCTTTATTATTGTAGCTTATTTGCAACTGAAGATTTCAAGACTATAATGGAACATACAATATGTTGGATATGTTTTATATTTTAAATTCATTGAAATAGACACATTTCGCCTTGATGACAGAGTTATTCATGGGGACGTCACCTGGAATAGTTTTCAGTCAACAAGGCGTCTTGTCAAAAGTTAAATGGTGAAATGTTGAAATTGGCATTTGAGATTTTCAAAGCAAAAGGAGGCAGTTTTGAAGAATCAAAAATATAACATTTATTCTGGTTTGTTTCTTCTTGAGTGCATGCATGAGTGTCCCATCATAGTTTTGAGGTATATAAAAAGGGAGAAAAATCGAATGAGAACTTGTATTCAAATGTTGCACTGGTACTGTATATCTATATATACTATATATTTAAAACACATTAAGTTAAATATTTGAATTGACTGTGTTGCATTTTAGAAACCACTCAGATTCTGCAATGTCCTTTTCCACTGCAAAGCAATAAATGGTCTGTCTCTCGTAGCCACTCAGTAAGACGAGTCTCACTGCTCACAAGCCAACATGTTGATCTCCAGCTGAGCTCCAGTCAGCCAACAGATGGATTATACTCCGTCACTGTGATGCATGGCTTTCATTTACCAGTTTGCTGAATGTGTTCTGTAGTCACTCATTGGTATTCATTGCTGCTAAATGCCTCTCTATATGATGGCCATTTTATTAGGCTACAACACTAACGTGAGGTTCTCCCCGCCTAGCTAATCCCTGTGTGGGTGGAGGACGAGGAGCCGTAATGCCAGCCTGTTATTGAGCGGTAATCCCTCTCAATATCCCTCCCTCCTTTTTCCACATTGAAGAGGGGGAAAGAAGCAGATAAATTAATGAGGCTGTTCGCTTGTATGAACAATTTCAACAGGTGCGCCTGAAAATCAGATATAGCATCGTGCTTTCCGTTAGTGTTATTCATCGGTTTTATTTCCTGGTAAGTACCTCTGCAAAAAAAAAAACAAACCTTCGAGCAAGAAACCTGCTACTGTGCTGCAGAATCCCACATCTCCCAACTGTTCGAGGAGTTCAAGTTTGTGACCCATGAAGGAAATAAAGAGAAAGTGAGAGAAGAACACCCGAAGCCATTGTGGTTCTTTTTATCTCTTCAGATTTTCAAACAGATGCTCTGCTTGTCAGCTTGGGACAGACACGCTAATACATTGGTCTGGATGTGTCAGGGGTATGCAAATTCATGTTCATTTAAATATGGGCTTCTCATCGTCAAATCATGGCGTGCACCCCCTGACACTGCAGCCAGCCCATCTGCTCGTACAATACATATTCATACGCTCACAAAGACAGTATACATGCATCCTCAGATAGTTTCTTTGACTGTCCTCCTCTCCTTCCTCCCTCACTCTTTCTTCCACACTCATAAATGCACAACCATATTAAAACTCTTACATTGAGTCATGGGAGTATGATCGGGAACAGGAAGAGAGATTACTGATATTGTTTAATTTCCCTCGGGTGCACTGTGTTAGAGGAGCCCAGAAGCATATGGCTGCCTGCCTGTTGCATTTCATATTTGCTAATGTAGACCCACTTGCATGAGCTTGATTTTAAACGTATATTTGAGTGCGTTTCGTAGAGTTTAGACACATATCTGTCAGACTTTCAGCGTCTCTAAATTGTCAGGTTGTGTGTAGATGTTAAGCTTTACATTCCCTGTCCGACAGATGGATCAGACAGATTTTTTAACCTCTCCATGTGTACTGAACCTACCAGCCCGTGCCCCTCGGCCACCTGTGTCTTCCTGCTTCTGTCCCACAGGACTCGGATGATTGATATGTCAGGCAGTTTGCTCGCCACCTCTCAGGTCCTTACGCTACTCAGGTCTCATCCCTGCGGTCTGAGGATGACTGATTTGTCAAGCAGTTCTTCCAGCCGTCATTTTTGCACCCTGCAGGGCCTCTCGTGACCAGTTGAACAGACTTTCCGGAGAGCTATATGTCAACTTTCACAATATGGATGATGAATGCTATGTATTCTCTCTGTTTTCTTTCTTTTTTATGTCTTTTTCTTTGGCTCCCTTTTTTTATTGTCTTGATTTCCCTCTTCTCTTTGTTTCACTCCCCCTTGCCATCTCAGTCTCTGAATCTCTTATTAGTTTTTGAGTGAAAGAGCTGGCATGCACCGTTATGATTTGTCTCAGACATAGTTGCTAGTTCTGCAACCTGTCAAAGAAACTTATCGAGACACATTAACACAAACAGGGACTTTTTTTAGACTTTATCTGTGTGTGAGAAAGAAAGACATCATGTACTCTTGGCTCCATGTCTGCACAAATTGTACATGCACACCCAATTCACCACATGCATGCACAAACACTTGTGTGCATGTGTAAGTGGATGTAAATGAGGAAGAGTTGGACAGAATGTGTTTTGTCTGACAGCCTTGGTATCTCTGGCATACCAATCTGATGGCATAGTACCTCATGACTGGCAGACGTGTCCATCATTTCCCACTTCCTGGCCTCCCGGTAGGACGTAGCGGTTGATGGACTTCGGAGAAAGGTGTGTGAAAGCACAAAAGTAAAGCAGAGGAATTGTTTGAGAAGAGCTGCATGTGGAGTTGAGCAGAGCAGGAAGCTTGGAGGTCAAAGGGTTCAATGAAAAAAGCAGCTATGAGCAGAAACTTGGAGAGTCAATTGTTATTGTCTTCCTCGTTGAAAACCTGTGCACAGATTCCTTTACAGTTCAGGGCTCTGAAGGCGCTCCGCAGGTGGACTACCCTGACTGAGTCGTAGATAAGTAGAAGACTGAAGGTGGGTCAGCGAGAATAACGCTGTCTGTCATATTCACAGTAAAAGACCGTCAGGGAGAGAGTGGAAGCAGAGCTGCTCATTACCCCCACCACCACCACCCTTAATCTACTGACAACAGCATCTTTCACGCAGTCACCTCTCTGTTACTCAGAGGAAATACTTTCACGTTGATTTCTCACAGTTCTGCTGTTAATCAAAGAGTTCGGCTGCAGAGGAGAGTCAGTGTGGAATAACTTTTATTATTATTTTGAAAGTTGTAATTTAATTTCTTAGGCTTCCAAATATGTTTTTTTATATAGATCTAACTTCTCTTTATTAAATTAAATAATTAATCTATACTGTGTTCACCGTTGACTCCGCTGCTTTGACTCTTTCAAAGCAGTTTTAATGCTTCCCCTGCAGTCTTTTAGATGTGGCTGTGAGGGACTGACTAGGAGCACTTCCTCAACTATAAACTTCACTCATTCCCCCCAAAAAAACCTGCTGCTAAACCTGAACATGTGTGTTTGTGCTTCTCGTTACATGTCACATTGCTCAGGCTCAATTTAACCGGCAGCTGCCCTGTGCATGTCACCCTGCTCTCTCCAATCCCCCAGACAAGTGATGCAGATCCACCAGTATCCACACACATACACACACACACACACTGACAAAAGACACAGACCAACATACACACCTTTTCTAAGGTATCCTCCAGACAGTGGGTGTTGCCAGCAGCAGTTTAAGGGAAATTAATGAGCTCTTATAATGAATGCATCACCAACCTGTGTGCTGTTGCCTATGGGAAGACAACAGAAACACACACAGACACACACATCGCTGCCCACAGGGATGACTAGATTAACACACAGAGATGGGGACTGCTCAATCACTATGGTTACACAGATGGGCCCCAGAGAGAGGCCGGCCAGCACCGAGGCTGGAGGCAAAAGACACACACACACACACACACACACACACACACACACACACACACACACACACAGAGAGAGAGATAAGGCAAATAAACTGGCATTCACTGTATATTGTCATGTTTGTTTCCTCTTCACATGTTGGAATTTATGAATGACTTTGTGAGAGCATTATCTGATACATTATACCGCCACACTTTCTGCTATCGTCCCCTAATGTGGATTTAAACACTAATGTAAAGTATGATTTTGACCTTAAGCCCTGCTTTTGTTGTTGATATTTCACTGTTTTAACCTGTATCTTGAGAATTACACTGTGCATTTCACCATGAAACCCATGAATAATTCAGAGATTTGATTTAGCTGATGTCTTTGTTTCATTTATATTCTGACATTAGCTTTTTCTCTGAAGTGTCCCACTGTGCTTCCCTGCCCTGCCTGTCTCTGTGTATTTAACTGAGCCTTTAGGCCCTATAGAATATGGCCTATGACAGCACGGCAGACAGAAACTCTTTTCTCTTCACACTATAAAGTTTCATTGTCCCTTTTCTCATCAGGGAATTGTAGTAGAGATAGCATTAAAGTGAACGATATCGCTTGTATGTGCTCCATATCCGCTGGGACAGGCAGAGAATATATCACTTTGAGGAAAGGGGAATTGGGGTGGGGGAAGATGGTTTAGGACTTTCTGTCTTCGCTCACATACTGTATTACCTTGTGGGGTTAAATCACATCAGAGACTATAACTCCTCTCACTCCTGTGCTCTCTTGTCTCTTTCTCTTCTCCTATGTCCCTCCATTCTGCTTTCCTATCTCTCCTTCTGTCCCTGGCCGATCCCCGAAGGGACATACGTTGTCAACCCTCCCGTCTCTGAGGGCTCTGCAGCCTGACAACCCAGCAGCCTGTTGTCCCCCGGGGGCCTAAGGGTGCTGCAGGAGCCAGTGCAGAGATACATATAGGCCGGCGGAGTGAAATGGTAGATGGGGAAGAGACCTGGCTGTGGCTTTTGCCCGAATAGTGTCCAAGATGGGAAGTGTGGTGTGCGTGCTCACGTGTATCTGCGTCTGCAGAGCATGCATATAAACAGAAATGCTGTTTACACTTCGGTATGGCAGTGAGGTCTTACTCTGCGTGAGCTAAGGTCATCCAGAATGTGTCTTTCAGTAAGCCGCTGCTTCAGACACATGGCTGACTATTCTTAGCATGGAGACAAGACACTGAAATATTATCCACGCTGTTTACTGGGCTGCAGCTACACCTGTCTGCACTGGGAGAGAGGCAGACAGAGAGAGTTAACAAACTGTATATGCTCATAATCTGCACAGTTGTTAGGCCATGCATTTCATGGAGATTCTCTGAGCTCTCAGCACTTGAATTTGTTATTATCTCTCAGTTTGTACATCTGTTGTGGTGTAAGGTTGCATAGACTGTTGATATAACACTTTATCTCAGTCTCCTCCCCTCTGCCATGAACCTGCCTGTCCCTACATCTCATCTCTCATCACCCATCCATCCTCACATCCTTCTTTTCATCCATCATTGCATCCATCCCGCCATCCATTTTTATCGACGCCGGGTCGTGAGGGCAGCCGGCTAAAAAAAGTATCCCGGGCGTCATTCTCACCAGCCATAACTTCCAGCTCCTCCTGGGGGAGCTTGAGGCGTTACCAGGCCAGATGAGACACATCGCCCCTCCAGGGTGTTCTGGGTCTTCCCACAGGTCTCTTACCCGTTGGACGTGCTTAGATCGTCTCTGATGGAGGCATCCTTACCAGATGCATGAACCACCTCAGATGGCTCCATTTTTTTGGTCACTACCAAAAGTTTATGACCAGTGCAGTAGAAGAAATATTCGGATCCCTGACTTAAGTTCAAAACTTGTGAATGCTGGCGCAAAAGTGCCATCATCAAAATGCACTTAAGTATCTAAGGTAAAAGTACTTGTTATACAGAATGGTGAGAATTAGATTGGTATATATGTTCAAAATATATTATTGTATTGTTATTATTGATGTATTTTCTATGTAGTGTTTTAACTTCCTCAAGGTAAGGCTCATTCCAGTTACTAAATATACTGTTGTACGGAATTACTATACTATTATATACTATAATTACTGTACAGAATAATACATTTGGATGTGTATATATGACCAACAGACACAAATTATTTAGTGGAATAAAACTACAATATTTGCCTCAAATGTTGTTTATCGATGATAAGCTTAGGCTTAACCTAAACATAAAATTAAAGTACCAAGTAAAGCACACACACATAACAACATAACTTAACATTGTACTTATGTACAGTACTTAAGTAAATGTACCACCACTGCTCATGACCATAGATAAGGGATGACATGACGAGTAAAATAAGTAAATAATTCTTCGCAGCAACAGTCTGGTTCAACAGCCACATTACCTCTATCCTCACAAACAACCTTCTACTCATCTCTTATATATACCTAGGGGGTCTTTGCCATCTATATTTCCCTCATTCGTAGAGCTGTCTTTGCATTCCTCTGTTTCCCATTTGCAGTGAGCAGCAGGCAGGATGGCAATGACAGTTAGAGACCCTGCAGCAGACCAAATGAGTCTGTCTAGCTGTGACCAGACCTGGGGAAGTGGGGCCGTGTCGTCAGCATGTGACACGGGGACCGGGCCTGAGCTGCCAGACGAAACCAGTCAAGTGCAAAACTAATCTACCTATCCATTTGTCTGAGAGCAGCAGAGGCAGACGGAGGTGGTATAATTGCGCTCGGTGTTATAAGAATTGCCACCGCTTTTTGTTTCTCACGGTTACGGAGGCCAGAATTCACAGCCCATTTCTACAGCGCTCTGTCTGTCTCTAAGCTGCTTTAGATTGCACAGACATGCCGATAATTGAATAAAAAACTGTTTCTGCGTAGGTAGGTGTTGTGAGTCTGTATATATGTGTGTGTGTGTATGTGAGGTTTAAAGCCTGGCTGCATTTTATGAGCAATAAGCTGTTGTTTGTGATCCTCTGTGGATGCATAGATAATGTGTGTCTTAGTCAGCAGACTGGTCGCCTGTATATTATAAAACTGAGCTCGGGGTAATTGACTGAAAGGAGGTGAGACAGAATAATAGAGGTGAAAGATAAAGGAGTATTGGGAATAACTTATACATTGATGCCACTGAAAATCTCGCATGTCATGTCTCTATTCAGTGTGAATTTACATTAACATTTACACGTTCTGTGCGGTGAAAAAGTGTCACCCAAGTGAATAAAACTGTATAATATCTTTGCATTACATTAGCATCTCTCGCCTTCTCTTTGCCCTTCTGACCAAAGCACCCAGGTAGTTAAAATGTTAATGAGTTGGATCAGTTTAATAATGTCACCAGAGCAACGCTCATCAATCAAGGCTTCATATGGAATTCCATAATGCTGACGTGAATACAGACTCAATGCAAATTCAGACTCATTACGCCCACAGCTTTAAAAACACTTTTTTTTCTCATGTTCATAAATTTCTGTGTACAGTATTATGTGCTTCCACCCGTCCTACGTACTTCCTTTTATACATTCCTTATTAACAGCTATTATTCCTCCCTTCTTGTTTCCTTTCTCGTTCCTTTGAATCTGCTTCTTATCTTCAGGCATTTCCTTCTCGCTGCAACTTGCTCTCGTTTCTTCATTCAGTTCTTTTTCTTCTGACAAGGGCTGTAACATGTTTTTCCACACACATTACAATACACACACACTACCGCTCTGTTTCTTTCTCATTTTTTTTGTTACTATGACAATGCCGCTGATTTCATTTAGCTGTCAGTGAAGGTAGTTTGAACCATGATGGCACTGCATCCCTCTAGTCCTCTTTAAGTTACTTGGAGTGTGTGTGTGTGGTTTGTCAGCTACTGGAAATGTTGCTCTATAACTGTTTGTACCTCTAATGACCCAGGCTGTATTAGACTGCCATAGCCAATGATTTCAATTTTCAGAAGGATTCCATTATGGTAATACCGTAAGTAGAGTTCTCTCGTGTACCAGGATGCATTGCATGCCGCTCTGACATCAGATTTTGTAGCTCCAACTCAGCTTTCCAGGTTAATATAACATGCACTAATGATTAAATGGCTTCAATTCCCTACATCTACCATCAACACTAATTCAATATGTGCATAAAAATTGGCAAATTTTCCCCTAAACAACATATCTTGATTTCTCAAGTAATCAATTCAGTGACAGTCCCATTTTTTTAAATCTATAAATGGTTTCCCAATATTGTGTATAGCAAAATACTTTATTAATGTCATAATACTACTTATATAAATCTCATAACATGAGGTTACATATACAGATGTGTGGAGACATTTAGGACATCACTGGTTCTAGGAGTGGTAGTAGTCCCATTCATTTTTTTTTTTTATAGAAAATGTTGGGTAACTCACAGTTAAAGCACTCTTACAGCTTGGATCAATATGAAACACTAACCCTAACCCCCTAGTTGAATCATCACTTTAAAAGATGAACAATGTTAGAAAATATGTGTTTCTTTGAATGGACAAGCCTGCGTATGACTCTGACACACATATCAATAAGAAACATCCAATCACAGAAAATGCAGCCTTGAATCCCACCTATAAAAGGCTTCTCCTTAATGAGTCACAGCAGTGGAAGTTCATGGGTTGCAGCATCATCCATGACAAATAGAAAGAGAGAAGTAAGATCAAAAATGAAGTTGAAATATTCAACACATCCTAATGAACAGATTTGTCTTACAAAATGCTATCACTATGTTTAACCTGGTGGAAGAGTTGAATGCTGATTTACAGACGTGAAGTTTTGTGTCAAAATAACTTTATCATAACTTTAACTTTATTTTGTCTTGCCTTTTACGATACCCTCTCATTTCTTTCTCTGCTCCTGTCATAAATTCTGCATCCTCAAAAAGCCACCACCAAACACCACCTCACCATGGATCCTAATTAGCAGAGCCTCCTGGCTCTCAGTTGGATTAGTTATCTAAAAATTGTTGCGGACTCCTTTAATAGTAATAACTTTGAACAGTTACTGGCGAGAGGGAAGAAATTTCTGCACTGCAGTACTGTGATAATGATTTTATTCATACAGCCCATCTTCACTTTACATGAATGTGTGTAAGTGTGTTAGCATGCACTTCCTGTTCCTCCTTGGAAACCCAGCACACATAAAAACAAACATGCATAAACATGTTATTTATGATCACTATGGTTTCCATTAAGCACCTGAAGCTGAGGTCAGCAGTTCACGGCCTGGTCTTGTTTTCAGTCTAATCACACTCTGACGGAAATCCATAATCCAGACTTCTCACTGCTGTAAGTTAGTTAGTTACGCACTAATCTTTCCCAGGAGCACCACTGATCCCAATAAAAGTGGTGATGTTCTTCCTTACTGTCTTACATATTTTTATTTGTGTGTATGTGTGTGTGTGCTCCATCTTAATCCTACAACCCCATTTCCTTTGCCCTTTCAGTTCAGGGTGACATCACTCTCCTGACTTCCCCTCAGGAGGCTTTATGTAAGCCCAACAGTTTAGTCACATAAATATGTGTGTTTAAAAGTGATATGTGTAGTTTTCTTGTGTACATGCATGCAGTTATATACACATTTGTGTGTCCCCTGCATCCTATAGAGCATACGGCAGGCCTCGTCCATTCCTAATTAGTGTGTGATCGATAGCTGGTTGTTGTGATGCTGTGCGTGGGGAGCCGTGTCAGAGCAGGGGAACAGTGACATTTCAGCGGACAGGGATTACTCTGTTGACCTTATTGTTGTGATTAGAATTCATCCCCAGCTCCCCAAGAGATGACCTCACCTTGTTCACACTGCACCGGGAGGCTGGAGGTTGTTCAAAACTCTTATTCCCCCTCTCTCTCTCTCTTTTCCTCACCTCTGCTGTACACTTCCTAAACATCCTCAGCTTGCATATTTCTTTTTTGAAATGTTTTCTTTTTCACGATGTCTTTCATTTTCTACAAGCATGGCTCCACTTTGCTTTTAAATTATTGCCGCATCCATCTTTTCATGTTTACTAAACTCTTGCTACACTGTCATTTCAAGATTATGTATCACAAGATTTGCAACCCTGGCCATAGCTCTATATTACAGAGCTGTGCATGTGTGTGTGCACACGTGTATGA
>JAOWBC010001387.1:15903757-15917289 GCA_028566105.1 Hypoplectrus providencianus | reverse complement strand
TGTGTGTGTGTGTGTGTGTGTGTGTTAACTCATATGTCTTGTGTTTTCATCCTGCAACACCAATGCAAATGAGACTGACATGAGATATTAGGAATGCACTATATGGAATCCTTCAAATGATAATGATAACCAATAATTACCTGCTTTTCATACCAATAACATACCTGTTAAGGTATAAAGATAAATAAAGTACAAAGATATCAGCATCAAAATGTACATAAGGCATCAAAAGTAAAAAATTTCTTGTTTTGCAGAATGGCAGCATTAAAATTTTGTAAAGATATAGTTCATTTTACCTAATTAACATATTTTTATGAGGTTTTATTTCTAAAAATGTCTAATCACTTTAACATTTCTTTCATAAATAAATAAATAAAATTGGACCTGGCAAGTAACTAAAGCTGTCAGCCAGATGTTTAGTTTATGAGCTGATATTGAACAGCTTCTATGGTGCATACCACCTCCGACTATAAATGTTATTCTGCACCTGTTAAGGAAATTGGCATCCTGATATCAGTCATTTTTTCATGCATCCTGCTGTATCATGCATCCTTGTTGGTACTAAATGTGTTGTCTGTTACCTTAACTTATCAGTTACTAGTTTAGATGTCAAAAACCGAATACTTTAGAGCCCAAGATGAGGTCTTCAAATCATGTTTTTCTTTCTTATTTGACAAAAAAAAAGGGGGGGGGAGTGGCAAATCTTGACACTCCTCAAAGAACGGCTGAAAAGATCAATGGATCATCAAAATATTAACTGACGAATTTCCTGCCAACTCGCTAATCGATTCGTTGAGATGTTTTTTTCCCATTTGCCTAAGTGTGGAAGTGGATTGAAAATTGTCCTTTTTCAAGGCTGTTTGTGGTTTTGTTAAAATGGCTTGATTTAGAGAGATCTAATATTCTGCCTAACTTAATTAGAAGACTTGGGAAAGTATCGGCTATGAGACAGAATGTCAGTAGTGCTGAAGTTAACCTTTAATGGTGTATAGATTGTTGGGGAGATTGTGAGCTCCTCGTGCACTGTTGGGGATTCCTCCTGCTTTGTTAATCTAATATACACTCTCCAAGCAGCATGTGGTATTTAGGTGAGTAGATGTTTTTGAGGATAAGCCTGTCCTCTGTGCAGTTTTTACAGGCAATAATAGGGATTTTTGCAATAAAAACTGATATTTCTTATATATCATTGTGTCTGTGGCTATACCTGCAGTGGGGGCTATGCAACTTTTAGTATGATTGACAACATTGCAATCCAAACTGTAAGGCTGGATTCATTGCATTGCTGTTGCATTGGTTTGCATTAGACCGTACAGGTGTAGCACTAAATTAAATAACTTTGCTTTAAATATGTGCTGCCAAATCTAACAGCAGGGATCCCTCATGTTTTTTTAGATGTGATAAAAATCAGGGATGGGAATATTCTAAATTCAGAACACCAGAAGTATGTTTAATAATTCACTTGGATAGTTTCCTCTCTCTCTTTCTCCCTCTCTGTCATTTGCAAGGTCAGTGGGTGCAGAAGGTTGGGCTTTAGTTGTGTTATATCGTCGTCACTTTCTCCTCAGAGCTGCAGGCTGCGACAGAGAGCCGGCTTACACAGAGAGAGCCTCCACAAACACACAACCTGTGCCAGTCAGGCAGCAGCAGCAGCATGCTTGTTTTTGCACTTTAAGTCTCGTTCCTGGGTAATAAGTGAGGGATAAAAGGGACCGCCTGCTT
Organism: Hypoplectrus providencianus; assembly: GCA_028566105.1. Lineage (NCBI taxonomy): Eukaryota > Metazoa > Chordata > Actinopteri > Perciformes > Serranidae > Hypoplectrus > Hypoplectrus providencianus. Next base: position 15,915,570 of record JAOWBC010001387.1, on the reverse strand, counting down.
GTGTGATCGCTCCGAAACGTACCCACAATATAAGTGGACGCACTTTACTCAGAGCCTATTTATTTTCCAGCTGACGTGGGAGCGAGAGGGCGCAGGCTGGACTGTTGGCTGGGCATCTGTGTATGTGTGTGTGTGCCGGGGAGGAGAGCTAAGGAGCGGCGTTGACCTGCCGGGATTTTAAGACATCGTTGTTTTTTTGTTTTTTGTTTTAACAATGAGACAGGACTCCGGTTGTCTCCTGTGTGGACAGACTACACACTCAGAGCGATGACTGTACTGAATTATCCACCGGCTCTCTGTAATTTCTCCAGCGAAGCCAGCCCCACCACCGCCACCGCCACCCGCCCATAAGATAAAGCTGCTGTGAAGCAAGTCAGCACCGTCACTGTTGTCTAACAGCTGGGATTTTACACTTTACAATGTCTTGAGACGCGACGGGGAAGCTACAAACATGATGACAGTGAGTATCGGCTCGTTTTAAACGGCACTGATGTTGCATCCAGGCTACTTTTAGCTCGTCTCCCGCGGGGGGAGCTTTCACCAATGCAGGCGGCGACTTTAATTCTGGCCGATAATAAGAGTATGGAGACGGGGTCAGTGTGGTCACAGCTGTAGTGGGTGTCATAGCGTGATATTGGGCGTTTCTGTCACCGCTGTTGCCGGGGGATATCAGGTTCCTCCTGGGACTTTTTGGGAACATTACATCATATAGTAGCCTGTGAGTGACAAATTAAATAAGCGCACGCGTATTCCCCAAATGTTTGCCTAGTGTGGTCTTTTTGAAATCACTTGTCACCCTTAAAATGAAAAAGAAAAATGTTGCCAGATGTAATCATGCAACTGTCATGCGTGCAGAAATGCCACTTGGAGTACGCTCGACGCACGCAAAGACTGGGCGTATGCGATGATGCCCCCTTTCGCAAAGCACCTAGAGAACGAGTTGTGAGGGTAGTCTTTGACATAAATTAAACGCCCCCCAGACACCCGCCCGGCTGCGGGGTGGGGATCGGTGCAGCTGTCAATTTGCATGTATTTCGTGGCCAAATCCAGCCTGTATGGTCTGCCTGCGCTTCGGTTAATCCCACAGCGGATCAGCTTTGCCGCTCCAGCCTGCCGTCTTGCAGCGCCTTCCTATCTCTCTCTCTCTCTCCCTCTCTCTTTCTCTCTCTCTCTCTCTCCCTCTCTCTTTCTCTCTCTCTCTCATACAGACACACTTTAAATGATTACATTATTTTAATCGGGCTCATGTGACCATCATGTTATTGACGCGATCATTTTCTGGAAAGCGGGCGCTTGTTTTGGAGGCTGCGCGGTTCGGGATAACACTTCAAGAAAAAATAACAGGATCGGTGATCGAGATTTGAAACGCGATCGCAGCTCGGATACTCTGCTTCTTCTGCTTAGCGGTCTTCCTACACTTGGAGAGGAAAACGCCAACCGGTTTCCTGAATCCGGGTTTTTTTTTATACATAGCCTATAGCACTTTAAGGGTGACAAAGCCAGGATGGCAGGCTGGTTCACACACCACAGGGACTGGTGACCGGGTGGTGATCCAGCGCGTTTGATGAGCACGTCGGTAAGATTGTTCAGGACTGATACACTGATATATTGTACGATCCATGCTGTATTTCAAGTATATTTTACAAACGCTCATAGTCGTGATCATTTTGCTGTGTGATACGAAGTCAAAGCGATTTCTTTATGGCATTAGGCCATAAGTAGGCTGGTAATGTTGTGTGCCCTTAAGTCCTCCCCCTTCAGTTGTAAACCTACAAGGGCTCCTGGAGTTTTTACGTCAAGAAACCCACAGATTGTTGGGAATGATCCCTAGAAACTAAATATGGTTATTGACATGTTTTACTGTCTAGACTGAGGGATTACAAGCAAAACAGCAATCATACATCCTGGCACTACATAACTGAGTTAATAACACTGAAATGTAACTCTCATTCTTAACACTCTGGAGCTCCAAATACTACATTGCAATATCTTTCCTTAGCTTTTAAAAAAAGATAACATTTAACTATCTGATGTCACCCCGCCAAGGCAAAATATGGCCCCATTTGTGCAGCCAGCGCTTTTTTATACCTGCAGTAGCTTCACTTGTATTCTCTTTGACCTGTTCATGGAGAAATGCAAGCTCCTCATCATATAGTGGCTTATGTCTACACCGCATCAGCAATTTGTGTATCTAGTCAGCTAAGATGCTGAGTCACATTGCTTTGCCCAACATAGATATTTTCTGCATTGTGCTTTGACGTCAACAGCCAGTGTCTGCACAGGTGTGGTCTAGTAGCCATAACTCAAGGAAGCTGGTTATAATTAGGATATTACTGTAGCCTATGTGATGCAGTTTTTCCCTCTTGAGCCTTCAAACTGCTGCTAGTCCTCCCGGTCTGAACCAGGAATTAGCAACCTTCATAATTAATTTATTTTCCAGAGCAACTCATAATGTGGATCACGTAGGAACGTGTCGTTAATTTCTCTTTGCCCTGAGAGAAATGTTGGTGCTCCCTGCTTTTCATTAAGTTTTAAAAAGTGGTGTGAGGCACTATGATAATGTGCTCCTGTGGAGAAAAAAAGACTGATAACTCTGCGAGAGATGGCTCAGGTCAGGTGGAGATTTGTGGAGAGCTGTAAACAACAAGGACATTTTCATTAGCTGTGAACTAATCAGTCAGGTGGTGATTGGGGCTCGGCGGGAGCAACGCAGTCAAGGTTAGACCGCAACCCTGGACTCATCCGTCCGCGTCACAGTTTGGTGTGCTAACATGTCAGTGTCACTCACTCTCGACTCTTGCAACACCCTGTTTGTCCCCGTGGTGCTGTACAGATGTAGCAGTGGGTGGTGGGATATTATTCTGACACATCCAGCCACACGGACGCTGCCTTCGCTGTGTGTGTCAAGTGTTGCACAAGCCCACACACATGTACACATTCACCAGAGGAATGTGTTATCAGCTGTATTATATTCTAGTAAGACTCAAAGGCTGTGGGGCAGTATAATTGTATAGCATAAGGCTAGACAGCAAGTCCAAAAAAGACAGTGACTACAAAATTCTGTGCAGAAAGGAAGTTCCTGCGGGACAGGAAGTGCTTTGTGGTTGCCTGTCTCAAACCACAACACTGCTATGACTAATCTAGGTCTACACACTTCCCTAAATTGTCTTTTCATTTTCCACTTATTTTCCTTACTCCCTCCCTCTTTTCTCTCTCTCTCTGTTTTCTTGTTCTTTGCATGCATGTTCCTCAGTTTCACTCTTTCTCTCTGTTCCTTTGTCATTGCAGGATTACCGGGAGGATGGCATGGACCTGGGGAGTGATGCATCCAGTCGCTCCAGCTCAGAGTCCAACTCCAACAAGGTTACACCTTGCTCCCCTTCTCTTGACCTGGCCACTTTGGAGGACTACAAATCCTCCCCCTCTCTGGACCTGGTCACCTTAGAGGACTATGAGGAGGACGAGGACTACCAAGAGTATAAGAAGAAGGTGATAGAGGAGTGGGAGAGCGAGTACGGAGAGGACTATACCTCTCCTCAGCCTCCTGGTCAGGAGGAAGGCGGAGGAGGTGTCGTGGGGGTTGACGGCCTTGGCGAAGGCTACAGGAAGACAGTGAACAGTCGCAGCCTTGCTGAAGAATTCCAGGATGTGAAGACCGCCCCGCCCCTCCCGGCTCCTGACGGACACACTGCCACCTCAGTTGCAGCCGTCCCAGAGGAACTGAAACAGAATGGCAATCTGATTTTGCCAAGGAGCCACCAGCTCCACTCCCCTGGAACACCACAGGGGGGTCCAGGGACTCCCAAGCCCAGCCACCGCAGCTCCAGTCAGGGCAGGGGGAGCCGCAGCACTGGCGGGGGTGGCGGAGGGGGTGGGTGTGGAGAAGGAGGAGGAAATGGAGGAACTGGGGGACGGATGGGGGGATACAAAGAGGAGGAGGGTGTAGAGGAGGAGCCTCTGCCCACCATGGACTGGGCAGCCCTGGAGAGACACCTGGCTGGGCTGCAGTGCAGAGAGCAGGAGAACCAGAACCTCAACCACATCCAGAACCACAACATGGGCAAGACCAACTACACCTCGGTAAGGATTTCACTTGTGGATTTTTTTTTAACTTTTCTGCTGATGTGTGTCAAAGGTCATCTCTCACACGGTTTCCCATGCTCTGGTGGGCATCTGTAATCCAGCAGTTATTGGTGTCAGATGGACCCTGGCAACATGAGGCTAGGTTAGCCGGAGTAAGGAGGAGGGATTAGTCGGCTAATGTAGCGCTAAGCTATGTGGCCCAGCTATTAACCTGACCATCATGGAACTCTGGGCTGCATAAGTACTCTGTGTCAAGCAGTGCAAGCAAATATTTGTTATTGTTTGATGACTACAGACAGCTTATTTCAACAGCAAAGATTTGTTGCTGACCTTAAAGTCTTGACTCAGTTTAACCTAATTTTAAAAAATCTGGATGTCCTTTGTTGTGGCTATGTGGTGTATCTGCCAGAAGAGGTCAGTGTTGCATTGACATTCTGCAGAGAGCTGCTGCAGGCCTCTCATGCCACACCAGCAGCTCCACCACTAAAGACTGTTATGATTCACTTACAATCTCATGACATCACTCAGTTCGAAACGCAGTCCAAGCCAGAGTTTTGTGTTTTATTGTTGCTCTGAGGGTCCAAAAGGGTGTAGCTTTGAAAATGTTTAGGGAGGAGCAGGAGAAAATTGTTTACAGCAGCCACAGTTTCAATGCAGATTCTGAAGCTCTTGTGTCACTGAGTAAAACTAAGTGAGGGCAAATCTGTGTTTTAGTAGAGGGATTCTCTTTTGGTATGCAAGCACCAAGACCTTTTCCTCGGTGCACACAGACAATGGCTGCAGCCAGTGCCATTGTGAGTGTGTTGTGTGTGTTGTGTGTCTTTGTTTGTCTGTCCTGGAGGCCCCCTCTGTCTCCCTGAGGCATGTCAGGAATGCAGCAGGAGAAGTGGGGGATGAGAGGAAGGAAAGAGCGAGGAAAGGACAGGAAGATGGTATCTTTAGGACGGAGCGGTTCAGGGTCACATGGCTCGTGTCAGTGTTCATTACCTGCTGTCCATCTTAAATGAGAAGGTCACCTCCTGGCTCGCGTTAGTCTGGGGAAAGTCTGCTCTGTCTCCATCTCTCTCTCTCTAGGCAGTGGGCTGTGATATAATTGACCTGGGTGGAGGAAAATCTCTTGAAAGAGAGCCCTGTCTCCACATGCAGCCCCTATCTTCTGCACACACATACATACACACACATGGTCTTCACCACATGTGGTCTCTTGTGTGTGTACATGAAGGCACTGTGGACGGAGGCCCAGTGTGTTTGATAGAGATAGCCTGGTCCTGATGCTGATAAACCTTCCAACTGCTTCTCGGATTACAAGGAAAAACCAGTCCTTTGAAAAACCAGCCTTCAAATTTTGATGGCCTTGAGTAGATAAGAAATTAGAATTAGCTGTGTAATCCCACCTGAGCTGGGAACACAAGAGACGCACCTGAAAACATGCTCACATCCTGGATAATCCTGCTCTTAAAATCATTGAAGTGCTGAATTTCTGACATGTAATCTGACCTTTTGCTTTTGTTTGGTCCTATCTCTGAGCTCACACATGCGGTGAAAGAGGACTGACCTCTGCTAACCTGCCAACAAGAGTCCAACAGCAGTCAATTTAGGAGACATTCCCACAAGACATCTCTGGTGCCTTTTGTGTCAGGTGGCATTTTAGATTCCCAATTCTGAAATTTGCAGGATTTAGCAGACACCCTGGAGGAAAAGGAGGGAGCTGGTGCTTTTAAAATGTTGTTAAATATTTAGACATTCACTCAGGCGGGACCCACCAGTGAGATGATGCGTGTGTTCATGTATGGAGGGGTCTGTCTGTCTGGGATGTTACTGGGGTCCAGAGGGAGACAGATGTTCATGCTTCAGTAGAGCTTCAAAAGCATCTGTGCTTTCAGAAAGACGGGACACAGTGAAGCTCAGAGCTAATAATCTGCAGTGGTCGCTAAGTGCCTGGAGACGGGTTTAGCCATTTCCAGTTAGATTCTCATACACACACACACGCACACAGAGTTCTTAAAATATAGATCAGGTAAAATTAGCTTTAAACCAGACAGACAGACAGACATATATATATATAGTTCCCTCTTATCTCAATGGCAGCAGCCCTTTTGCAGCACAGCCTGGTTTAAGACAGGGTTGAGTCATAGTACAAGAGAGTCCACAGGGGGTTTAAAAGTTCAGTTCAGTACATTTAAAGCGTTTGACATTTGTGAAAAATGTGCTTATTTACCAGCATAAATGAAACTTGCATGGTGTTTCTATGTGAAGGTCTACAAGTAGATTAATACTTTGTAATGTCTGGGTAGTGGAGCTAGACTGTGTCTATCCTGCACAGTATTTCATTTTTGTATTTTTGAACCAGTAATATTGATGCAGGTGTGTTTAGTTAGGGTGTGGTTCCTGGCTGCGGTAATCTCAGCGTCTGCCTGCAGGCTGTTGACGTTAGGTCAGGCAGACTCATGAGGATGAGGGGAATGCTGACCTGTAATTTGTTTCTAATGAACTCTGGAGTCGCGTGGCAGAGAGGGGCCCACTGGGACCTCAAGTACACTCAGGGTAACACTACTCCTAACTTTCCATTTAGTGGGACACCCCTGAAAGGCAAACAATAATATTGTTCTTCCGAGCCAGTCTTGAGGTGAAAAAGGCAGAGATGGGGTCAGGCTTCCTGTATGGCTGTCTATACTGAGAAATTTACCTGTGTCCTATATAAAATCCTTGCCTACAGGCTATTTCATTTTCAATCTCAGAGTGTTCACACCCAGACTTACTCACACAATTTATAAACACCCTGTGGGCAAACTGTGGTGAGAAAGATAGGGCCTGTGCTGAGACCTGCAGCACCACTCCTACTTTAAAAGTGTGGAGATCTCTCTGTCACACACACACACAGACATCTACTGCACTTCTCATCATGCCAGAGAATTTACTGCACATGTGAGTGCACTGCTTTATATCAAGCACCGAGCATCCAACAGCAGACTCAAATACAGTCATGCTTTTCCGTCACATGTTCACGCTGACTCACTAATGCCTTGTGGCATCTGTGAAATCTATAATAAACAGGTTCCAACAGTAGCATATTGCCCCTAAACCCCAGCAACGCTTGCATGTTCTCCTTATATATGTACTTTATACTCGTCTTCCCATCTTGTTTTGTGGTTTTGAGGTTTAAAGGTGAATTTGACTACATTTATACTTCTGGATCAGTTGGTTGTGAAAACTGTAAAGCTGGTTTAGGTCTAAGAAAGTGACCCCTGTTAATATGAAATCGTAAAACCCATTTTAAAAAACGGTTGCATATATTTTTGAAAAGTCTAATGAAAAGATTGCAAAGTTATGGAACGTTTAGGATCCTTATTTCTTTAGCTTGTCTAGCACCAGGAATTTAAATCAGGATTTGTTAGCCTCTGCTTAATATTGACAGAATATTTGTAATCAGTTTCTTGCTTGGCTTAGCACTTTATGCTAATGCAATAGAAACATATGCATTGAATTCTTGTAATTAGAAATGTTTCGTAACAAAATAGGCTATTCTCATTCAGTCTTTGTAGTTAAACATTTGAAAAGTTAATCAATCGCTCAATGACTATGATGTGAGGAAGCAACAATTGAGCATGTGTCTATGTCATCTGCATAACTACATCCTGTACAAAAGTAGATAAATAACCCCAACTTAACCCATTTAGCAATATTAACCATGTGTTTTAAAACGGTGTTTTTCAGCTGTGTAACAGTGTCAAACCCATTCATGACAATATCTTAAACAAAGCCATATAACATTTGTTAAATGTGAGATTACAAACTGCAAATCTGTCCATCTGTCTTGCAAAACAAAATTGAACAACTTTTAAATGTATGATCTCTGTGCTGCTAGTACAGATGTGATTTGTCTGTTGCTCCAGCTGTCAAGGGAAGTTACAGGTCGATGCACATCTACTTAATAGGAAGATAATGCTCAAGCACACCATATAAACAGTGAAAACAGACTGGAGAGCTGGACCCAAGTGTTGAGTGCTTTGCCCCAAATAGCACTCAAGGGTTGAAGAAAATAAAAGGATGAGAAAGAAGTAGAAAAAGGTTAGAGAAAAAGAGCAAAGGAAGAGAGAGGTTTCTGTGTTTCTCCGTCTCCACTCGGCGCTCTGTGATTATGTACGAGTTCAGCAGTTGAACTGTGATCGCCGCCCTCCACTAACAACCTAAGTACTACCTTCACCCAGTACTCAGACTGCGCCACGTCAAGGGAGAGAGGGCGAAGGTAGGAGTAGGAAGAAATTGTAGGGTGTGAGAAGTCTTAGTGCAGTTGTAGTGGACATAAATAGGCACAAACAATGAGTATAAAGTTGAATGTGGTTCTGTGTGAGCAAACAAAGCAGGTAAGTTTGGAGTTAGGAGAGTAGTGGGATGAAAAATAACCGGTGGAGGAGGTGAGAGAAGGCTTGTGGAGTCAGAGGTCTGGTTTGAATGGAGACAGAGACAAAGTGGGAAGAACGGTCAACGTATATATGTGTAGGGAGTGGGAGGGTTCAGGACTGGGGGGGGGCAGGGCTTTAGCCAGGTGTGGAGAGCACCTTCTCAGGCTCCGGTGTCTGGTTCAGCCCCCAGGCTTACCCACTGTTCCTCGTGTATGTCTGTGTGTGTGTGTGTGTGTGTGTGTGTGTGTGTGCCGGTACCAGCTGAAACACGCCCGGCCCTCTGCTCACCACAGCACACACACTCGCCTTACACACACCTCTTGTGCTTCAGAGTCAGGCAGCATTCTGTCTCGTGGTCGTCCACATGCACATGCACACACTCACCTCCCTGAATCCAAGGATATCTTTTTCTTCTCATGGTGTCCTGACAGTCTGCCGCCGTTGGTAGATGTTTTCTTTTTTCTTTTCTTTTCTTTTTTTTTTTATCAGTGGAGTATTTTCACTTCAGCTTAACCTTGGATTCCTCACAGCAAGTCGGGCACTTAACTCAGGTAAAGCTCAATATGTAATTTGTAGAAGTGTGCTTTCTGTCCGGTCTGTCTGGCTCCTATCAACATAACATGTACAACATGTGATGCAGCTGAAGTCAAAAGGGAAGTTCAGACTTTAAGTTAAATAAATTGTTTGGGTTAAGCCTATAGTGTAATTATAGCCTCGGGCACTACATTCCTCTGCTGAGACATGTTGTCTTTTGATTTTGTATTGAACAGAAAAGTTAAATATGTTGAGAATGGAGCATAGAGCAGAGCCAGCAGCACATCTGTCCGTGCATCTCAGTTTCCTCAGAACTAATGTTCTGTGTGACCCTTTAACAAAGAGCAGGTTTATGCTGGCAGACTCTGACCATATGTGGGTTTATACTTGGTAGCCCTCTATTTTTTTTCCTTTCTGGCAAAGAAAGAGTATCATCCAAATATGCAGCACATGTGTATTTGAATCCTGTTTTAAATAAGCAAAGCTTTGTGCTATACACCTGTTTTGAATGTTCCTTTACCTTGAGCAGTAGAAACAGCTTTTGACACACCGAGCTGAGCTCAAAGAACTAGCAAAAGGTCAACAGATCAAAAAATCTTTACGTTGCCTCAGGGTGCCTCATGTCACCTCAGGTCCTTAAAAGTTGCATGAGCACATACCACCAAGACTACAACCTACTGTCGACTGCATGTATACAGTCTGAACATGTGCACATGCATGGAGGAGGCAAGGAAAGACAACAAAGCTTCTGTAAGACAAACAAGACACATCTTGTTGTCTCCACTTGGAACACAAAGAGAGAATAAGTCAGATAAGAAGGCACAGCTGGCGCTTTAAAGCTTTGCCTTGCACTGGCCTTGTCAGCCAGCCAATGTCCTTAGCCTGAGATGGAAGAAAAGAAAAGAAAAGAAAAGAAAAGGCAGAACAAAGCATCAGAACAAACTACCTTAAATGGGTAAAATCAGTTTGTGAACAGCAGGTCACTTGGCACTCTTAAATTTGGGTGATTCATGATGCTTTTTTTTGTAACTGTATATTCAATAATTCTGAATTTGATGCACTCTGTTTTATTTTTATTTTTTTAATCATTTTACATATTGTCCAAGCTTTGGGCCAAGGGTTTTAAGAAATATTTATCACATTCAAAGCTACATCGGTAACTACATCACATACTTGGAAGTACCTTATGTAGTACCCTAAATCTGAATCTTTTTCCTCCTCCTGTATTTGAGAGCAGGAACAATCATCACATCTCAATCATCTATGGCGTCATACTGGTTGGAAGACTTGCTAGCAAGTGGATATTTTTTAATTCATGTACTTGCAAACTCCACATAGATACTGTAACCAGGCAAGAAATACAACAAGTTATAAGCTCATGCCTGCCTCTACAGGAGTGGTGCTGTCTAAACTGCCCTTATCTGGTGTCAAAGTACAGTTTAATCAGCCGCCTGATAATCTCTTCCTGTCTGTGCATGTAAACAAACACGGCAACATACAAGCCTGTTTGTATTGATGACAAATTGTTATGCTATAGATGAACTGACAAAGGAAGAATTTCACCTACACTATTGTGACATTTCAAAGTCTTGTCATCAAAGCAAGCCAGCTGCATTGTGGGTAAATCAGATAGAGATGCTGCTGTGATTGGAGATGAAGGTGCAGCCTACAGCTACACATTCCTCCACTGTTTGTCTGGTTGCTCATCTTGATTGATAGAGAAGAACTCACAGAAACACGCCCTTCCTTTGATTCATTGGAACTGTGATTCACTACAGTCTGAGAGTCAAACCCTTCTTCAGTGTGTGTTTCATCCTATCTGGCACGGAAGTCAGCTTAGGCTCATACCAAGTGTCAAACTCATTTTACTGCACAGTTGCAAAAATCCACCTTCTTCTTCATCTTTTCTTTTCTTCCTCCATTCCTTCTTTCTTTCAGACATCCCCTGTCCTCCCATACCATTCCCACTCCTGTTCTCTGCTAATTGTCCTTTTCCTCAAGCTGTCAGGAAGCATTATAACCTAATGTTCTCACACAGCCAAAATACAGCAGGACACCATCCTCCCCCCCTCTGCCTGGCTCCCCCTCTCCACACTATGAAAACTATCAAAGAGGGGCGCAGGCTGTGAGTGGCAGAGCGTGCTGTGGAGGAAATGGGGATTTATGTAGCAGAGAGGAGACGGCCTCTAATGTTATAGCTTCGTGTCAGTCCTCATACTGCACAGTCACTACAGAGCAGAGCCGAGGAACACACACACACACACGCTCGCGCACAGGCCGGCTTTATAAGTAAGAGCGGGGCCGAAGGAGATAAAAAACAAGGTTTATTGCAAAGACTGCAACAAAAAGGGAGTGAGAGCTGGAAATTGAGAAAGCCAGGGAGGGGGTTTATGTTTTCCAAGCAGTGAGGAGTTTCAAACTCCTATCCACCACCTCTCCTGTTGTCTTTCTGAAGAGTAAATGGTTGAGTCACACACACACAGTGGCCTGTGTTTGCGTGAACATGTGTGCTCATTTGGGTGGAGCTGAAACATGAAACACTGGTCTTCTCTGCTCCTAATTATAGAGTGTGTTGGGTTGTGTGTGCCTGTGAGAGGTAGAGAAGTGGGTCGTGAACCCGCCATGTTTGTATCGGAGCTAAAAATACAAGTCATGTTTAAATCACGTCTGCTCACCCACACAGAACCCAACAAACCAAGAGTAGCTTTGTCTCTGTGTTTCTGACTCTGTTATCCAAGCTGTAAATCTGTTCATGTGAATGTCTCTGTGTGTGTATGTGTGTGTGTGTGTGTG
>JAOWBC010001387.1:15846526-15861862 GCA_028566105.1 Hypoplectrus providencianus | reverse complement strand
GTTGATTATACGCATTTTGGATAATTACCTTATGAAAATATTAAATTAAAAAAAGAATACCATGCAACACTTTTTTTTTTAAATATACATTTTCGTTTGTTGATAAAATTAAATTATCCCAAAGAGGATAAACTTGTTTTTGCACATATTTATGGGCAATATTGATTTATAAATAAATAAAAAGTTGGGATGCTGTGAATAAAGCAGATTCTGAGAATTTGAAAATCATTTGTGACATACGTTTATGCTCAAAAGTATGCATAACCTGGCAGAATTATTTGCTTTTTTGGCCTTTTTTCAGAGAAAATGAATGATAATACAAAAACAATTTTTTCCACTCATGGTCAGTTGTTGGGTGAGGCCATTTAACCACTAAGCATGAGTGGGGGAAAAAAATGTTGTGTTATCATTCATATCCTCTGAGTAATTTTTAAATAATCATAGATCCTGCCAGGGTATGTAAACTTATGAGCACAAATGTATATTAAATTTAAAACTGCACAAAGACTGATAAACTTTTGCATTTGTGAATATAAACTGAATTCTGAATGTGATCAGTTCCTTTTATTATTTACACTTTGCACAAGTTCTTAAAATTTTTAGATTGAGGTTGGAAACAGCCTTTACTTCAGCTCAGTTTTAACAAATTTGTATTCAAACTGCTTAGTTTTACTGTGTTTAGTGTGTCTATAAGAACAGTTAAACAAATCATTTCAAACTCATTTAAAATGTTTCTTTTATCCCACAGAACTCAGGATGCATGACGAAAAAAAATTCAACTTTCAGTGAGGTAAGTTTAAGTTCTCTTCAAACACTATTATCCTAATTTATAAATTAGAAGTCCACTATGTATTTTTGCTCTAATAAAGTTTTGCATGATATTAATCTATTTCATACATTCCATTTAATCCCTCTTGAAACTGAAATTCATTCAATCTCTTATTCATCTTATTATGACTCATGGGTATTTTTTTCTGTTTATGACAGAGTGAATGTCTAAAGAATATCATGAAGGACTTGGCCTACTACGCTGCTGCCATTGAGTCCTACTTCAGCTTCCCACTCAGGAGCCAGGACGAAGAAGTTTCCCTTCTGAATCCAACCTTGGGACTGATCCAGAACCTGAGGAAGGTGCGTGCGATCACTTTGCATGTGTGGGCGGGGTAAAAACACAGTCACGATTTAGAGACAGAAATAGTGGTAGAGAAATCTCCTGGGAAATAACATGATGAAAGTCCTCTGATGAAATCTTACTTTGTTTATACAGACCTGCTCCCTGATGCCGGATGGAGGGAACAGCTCATCAGAGGTATCTTTCTCCTCCTTCTTTATACTTTGTTCCCTATTTACTCCTCATCTTCATCTTCAGTCTTTAAGAGGAAATGTTAAGATCTATCCCCTTAAAAAATATGAAAACTTTTCTTCCCAGCAGCTTCACTCTTGTGTCATGTTGTCTTTCTAGGTGGATGCTGCCCAGATGTGGAGTCAAAACAGCTTCAACAACAGGAAGAAGATGTGTGAGATGATGAAGGGCTTCCACATTCGAACCATCACCATCAACCGAGCTATTGGTTACATCTCCTCAGGAGAACACAGCGAGTAAACATCCTGCAACCTCATCATCATCACCATCACAACTCCAGCAAATACTACAATATCTCTACTCCAGTAATTCATCTTTAAGCGAACAAGTCCTCCGGATCATTCACTACCATCACTTACCGCCCAAGTAGTGCGTTACACTGCACGTGCTGCACAAGCGTCTGCCAGATTGCTGTGCAGGCATAAGCTAGCTGGCCAGACTCCAGCTGAATGAGTCAATCTATTGTTAAGGTTTTTTAAATGTATGAATGTATTCTAAAACTTTGGAGAATGTATCTATTTATTTGAGATATATTTATTTATTTATTTGATGGCCCATGGTGTAATTTATTGTTATTTATATTAAAGTATTTTTGGTATCATGTGCCAGAGTGGAAGTGATGTTTTTACAGACAGATTTTGCCATTTTACGGCTTTATTGATATTGTGGTAGATACATAGTGAAACAGGGAGGCAGATGGGAAAACCTGCGGGAAAAGGTCTCAAGCCAGATTCGAACCCACACGGCCTGCTTATGAGACCAGCGTCTCAATGTCTCCCCAGACGTGATTTTTAAAATGGAAATGATGACATTTAAATTAGGGAACAAGAAACTGGTTTTATTCAGTCAATAGTTGTATTTTTTGACAAATGTTCCACATTCCTTTGGAAGGACAGACATGATACACACAAGTGCAAAAAAGGACGGACTGGATTGTTGTTGGCAAAGTGAGAAAATGTAAACATTGCTGCATCATATCGGCATGAACGAACCTTTAAGATTTGACAATCCACATGCCAATTTTGCAGCTTTTCCAAAAATAGTGTCGAGCTGTCTGGAAACAGGGTCATTTGAAGCCAGAAACAGTGTGTGACAAGTGATGGGACGTTGAGAATATTTAACTGAAATGTTCACTGGCAGCTTACAGTATGGTTTGACTTTGTGCTTTAAGCTCTACGACTCATAAAAATGTATGGATATTGCCAGGCTGTAGCTGCATTCACAGGAAGAACTGGTGAAATCAGCCCTGAATCCAAATGTTTGTGATTATTACAAAAGGATACGCTACGTAGAATTCAAACGATTCACAAACAACATTTATACTTTACCTTGTGCGTTCCAGTCACAGGCGGGCAGGAATGTATTCAGAATTCAAGTTGAATAGAAAATAAACATAGTTAAGGACCTCTTGCAACTCCATTTAGCTTTACAGGTTTCGGAGTTGTTGAATAAAAAACAGATGGACATACAAACATACAAAAACAAACTTAAAAAAATAAATCACAGGTTTGAAATAGTTGGTGAAAAAAAGATATGTACAAGAGAAATATAAAAATGTGTTAAGAAACGAAACAGCTCAGTTCTTCATTCCGTAATGCTTTGGACAGTCACAGGCACATGTATGTAATGAAATGCCTAATTGTTCTATAAAAAAAGCCCCACAAACATACCATCTAGAAATGAAACAGTTTTTTTCCCCGACTTTTTGCAGTTTCAACACTGCAACACCTACATTTACATGTTAACGGCTACATAATTAGCTACTATATATATATCAATGACCTCTACTGGTCATTTTCCAACCTGGCATTTCGTCTTTTCTGTGTTTACCACAGAATTTAAAGGACCACATTAGAACAAAATTAGGGAGAATGCCCATCTAAAATGAAGACAGTGGCTCTTTTCATGAAATGTGGCAATACAAAAACCCATCAATCAGTCATCCATGTTTCATGTTCATGGAACAAAAAAAGTTATGAAGAGCCATAGTTCATCCCTGCTCTGCTGTGTTCCTGAGGTTTTTCCCTTCCTGATGATGGAGCTACAGATGTCCAAGAGGCAAATGACTTTCACTTAGCTGCTCGATTGTCCATCATGTCTGAAAAAACAGCAAGACAAAAACACACACTTGTTCATTACACCAGTGATAACTGACTTTCAATTGAATACCATCAGCAGGTCAGAACTTTGGTATACTGGGAAACACTTTAAGCTCAGGACACACAACAACTTCCACAGTTTTTACAGATTTTGAAAAGACTTGGAGCACACACTACATGACTGGTTTCAGCAGATTTTTGGATGATAACTGAAAGACTGGGGATCACACACTTTACAACTGCTTCTGATGAGGGACTACTGACGACACGGTTTGTCGGCTAAAGCCTTCTGAACGCATCCAACTGTCACAAAAACTCAGGCAAAGGCCATAAACAAACATACCGATTGGTGGAAGCAACAAACCTGTTTGATGTTTGCCAACTGCCAAAAAACTTTAGGAAAAAGTAATAAACATGAACTACAATTGCAGCGAGCCTCGAAAAGATTTCTGTGCCAACTAGTCATGCCGACACTTCCGAACTACTGCTGACCGGTGTAGACTTTGACTAACTGTCAAAAGAAATACTACTGGAAATGTGGTGAATGGTGAACATTTAAGCATCACAACACAGCTTTTACTTTCTTAATTTATCAATATTCAAAATGAATGCCAACTGTCTTTTGAACTAGAGATGAAAACCATTATTATATTTATTATTAGATGCTGTTTATGTGTCTGCAATTTGTTACCTTGCAGTGTCTGATGGACCTCGTTTGGCAAGTCATCCAGGTCCTCCAAACTTTTCCATAAGTGGTACGCCGTGGCCTCTCCCGGCTGCCTTCTGCTCTTCCACTCCACCAGCATCTTCAGCTTCTGCATCGTTACATCTTTCTCCACTGCCTGGATGTCGTCCAGCTCCCTGGAGTTCAAGTCTAGATAGATGGCCACCTGCTTCCACTCCTTTCCGAGCCGCTTGGCCACCTGCAGTAGCTGTTTCTCTGACATGTTCTGGCCCGGAGTCATGCCTGTTTTCACTCCATCTGGAAAAAGACACACAGGTACTTTATTTTAGTATAATTTTAGACAGACAGGTGCATGTGGAAATAGTTCAGGTGTGGACTGGTTTCTGTTGACTTGACTGGGGCAAAACAAAGTGTGCTGCTTGAAGTTCTTCTCATATCAGCAGTTCGTGAAGAGGTGAAAACTCACCTGCTTCATCCTGCCATCGAGGTCTTTTACAGGCCGTTTCTTCTTCTGAGGGGCTGCTGCTCCTCTGTCGGCCTAGAGAGACAAGTGATGTGAGTCATTGATAGGGAAAAACCAAATCGGAGAAAAAAAACAAGCAAAACAAGTGGCTTACTGTTCGTCCTTTTCCTTGGCTTCTTTTCTGTGTTATCCACACAGTCTCCTAAGATTTAAAAGAATAAAAAAGTTATCACGACTTTGGAGTAGAAACCAAATTGCACTGATGCATACAAACTGAAAAGGAGACCGCAGATAAAAATCAGTGTTTCCTGTTACTGTCAGCTGTCTGAAACACTGATTTTAGTCTCAATTCTGTGAAACCTATTTCTATCAAGGTCCTTCTAATTTATAAGAACTTACATTTCCATGTAAAAATTGGTTACATTTAGAACCCAAAAAAGTATACTATGTATAATGTATAAACTCCACAAAACTAGCCAGTATTTATTTTATCAGATGAATTATCATTACAGTTTTGCAATCACATAGGACAGGAGGTGCTTTGAATGTGCTCTTGAACCTATCAATAATTACACTTTGACACACATCACAAATTCTGCCAGATTTGTTCTTCACTCTTAAGTGAAACACTTAATTGCACTAAACTTCTTGATGTTTTTTTTTTTTTTTGTTCACCTGCAGATCATCACACATGCTATAGTAAGTATGACACTCGATGCAGCGGTACCTTCTCTGATGGTTGCAGACCATACGGTCTCTTCCGTGTTAGTCTCTATGAGAGACAATTTAAAGGGAGGAGGCTGCTCAAAAAAAGCTTCAAAGTAGCCTTTCATCTTCGTCACCGCAAGGGTGAATTTCAAATCCTGTACAAAAGAAACACAAATACATGTAAATCGAAACATAACTTAATCGTTAAACAAATGCATAAGTCTTTCTGTGTTGCAATATGAATGACACCAACAGAGAGACTCACCTCAGGCTTGATCTCTCCCTCTGGCTCGCTCAGGAGACGATACGTCCCCTCGTCCAGTTTGCTGGTAGTGGGCGGCTTGTCTATTTGAATGTAGCGTTTCTTGTAGCTGCGCACCTGTTTGGCTATATCCTGGTTTACACAAGAACAGCATGGACACAAACAAGACTTAAGTCACGGCCCTGCAGGATGATGAGCAGTCTGAATGGTGATGAACATTCAATAAAACACATTTTCCATAGTCACAGTGGAAAACCTGAAGGCGTCTAGACTACGTTAAAAAACACAAATTACTACATTTTAAGGAAGTGCCACTTTTGCGGGTTACGATAAATGAAGTAGGATCATTCTCCTCACAAGCACATGCTCACACACGACCACAACAGACTTCCTGAGTGACCTCAGCAGCAGTGAATGACTGAGCCATGTTGCCATGTAGCTGCGTGGATTTTGCAAGGCAGTTACAGTAACCAGTTGCATTGATATGATTCCCACATAAACCACTGACACACATCTGAGGGTGTTTTATGACAATCAATGACCTCTGAACCAGATTCTGACATTTGTTGTTCAGTATCACCATTGGATATTTGAATACACAATATCAATGAATGGAAGATAAACGCGTAAGCAGCTCTCTCACATACATAATGTGCCTTTAACTGCAATTATCAAACTGTCGCTGCACAATACGACTAGTGTTCAGTGAAACATTCAAAAAGTTAGAACCTCAAATATAGTCAACCTTCACATTCAGAATATAATATGCTGCCAAATAGTGATTCTGTCTGAAATAGGAAAACAAGACATTTCCCTGAATGGCCACTTCAGGCTGGTCCAAAATCAAGTTATTCCCTATAGACCCCTATGTGAATATGCTAAATTTCACAGCAAAAATAATCACATTTATAGCCTTTACAAAGCAGATTTAAAGTCTATAGCTAATTTTCCAATTCATGACAGCTGTTTGAGGCTGAATTTTAATACAACACCCATTTAAAAATTTTTAAACAGTTGTGCATAATTAATTACAATGATAATCAATTTCCTCAGCTCAGCTGCACTTCACCTCATTTTGGCCTCATTTAAGGTGTGTAAAGTTGCATTTTAATCAAGTAACAGGTAACAGGTCCATCTAGTACTTCCTAAAAGTTATGAAAATATAATATTAGAGATATATATAAGAGTTAAAATTATTAGCCCTCCCAACCTTCCGGGATTATTGTTCATCTGGAATAAATTTAACAAATAGTTGCACTTGCTGTAGTTATAAATAACGCAGTTCCCAGATCAGCCTAATGCTCTAAGTGACATCTACTTATTTACAAGATGTTGCAATAGCAACAAATGTCAAAAAGGGAGAAGTAAGTGTAACAAAGGAGTGCTGTACAAAAATGCTGCCACCCTGATCCAAAAGGTCATTGGGCATGCAGGTGAGAGGGCGCTTCAACACTCAAGCAGTCTCCTGCACGGTTACTGTTACTGTGCCATTGGCTGCTGACTCCTGTTCTATACAATCTATGTTATACAGTCTCAATTCTCAGCTTTCTTTTTCAAACTACTAACGACTGGTGATTTTGGGGCAATTCAGTGGAAGTTTTCCCACTGGTTTCAGGTAAAGGTAATGAGAAAAGAACATGAGGTCATGTCTTACGTCAGAATGACGTCAGTCGTCAGTGTGTGTAAGCCGAGAATATACATAAGGAGGTT
Source organism: Hypoplectrus providencianus (assembly GCA_028566105.1). Lineage (NCBI taxonomy): Eukaryota > Metazoa > Chordata > Actinopteri > Perciformes > Serranidae > Hypoplectrus > Hypoplectrus providencianus. The sequence goes on along the minus strand of JAOWBC010001387.1, from coordinate 15,854,572 downwards.
TTCTTCAGGCACACTTTCTTTACTAGTTTTGCTTCCACCCTCATGTGCTCAATCTTACCAAGCTCTTGTTTTAAAGGGCTAGGCCAGATTTCTTATACATGTGATTAAGGTTTTCTTTTAAACAATATAATATAGTCACGGTATTTTTGAATTGCAATTGACTGTATCATCATCACAACAAAGCTCTTTGCTTCAGTGTATTACTTAAAACTGGAAATGTGGTGCAGACTCTCTTGCAGCATCAAAGCCAGGGCAGTTAAACAACCAACAAGAAGTGAAAGTCTACTTTGGTCTGTGATTCTCAGACTGTGGTTCTCATTTTTTCACATTGTTTCTTAGGTAGGGCATTTTGCTGTAGTTTTATCTAGTAACCTATCATGATGATCGAAAATTGGGAATAAAAATTTTAGAGAGACTCTGGTTTTGGGTTTTTTGGCCGGTTTTGATTTTCTTTGGCTCTTGCGCGTCAAACAAAAAATTCCTAAAATACAACAGTAAACATGCTGAGTCACGAGCACGGTGTCGCTCTGACAAACATTACTTGGCTTTTTCACATTTTTAAAGTGCATCTTGAGTGTTTTTAAATCCCTATGCATAAGAAATGGTCACCCAATGTGAAATACAGTCTTAAGAGACTGGGTGCTAAAAATGGTTTAAGAAGCATGTGATCATAATCTTGTGGGCACAGTTTTTTGTCATGTCACGGAACAGAAAAAAACAAGGTGCTTTTTTCAGTCATGATATTGGCATGGAAAATTGCCAAACTTTGGTATAAATGCTTGATTGAAAGTGGGATCCCACAACTGCAGGAGTTTCCCAAGTTTTTGCAGTTTAAGTCCAGACCGAAAGTAGTAAAGCTCGACCTAAAACCCACAGGTCTCGGCTCGGTTAGGGAAAGTATTGTGCTTACCCAAATTTACGTTTGGTTAAATAAGTGACTAGGGCTTGGGATCATTCAGAGAAATACTTCACTGAAACCCTGACTTTGAAACCAGTTCTTGAATATTAATAATATCTCAGATTTATAAAGCGCCTCACATAAAACCTTTGCATCACACACGTAAGCCCTGTAGCTTTTATTCTGCACACTTCTATAAAGTCCTGCATTCAAAACTTATTTAAAAGTAATAAAGTATTTGCATCAAAATTTACTTAAAGTACCAAAAGTACTGGTTATGCAGAATGGTGTTATATATTTAATTGTATTATTATTTTTGCAGCATTTAAATATGTGGCCTTTTACCGTTCTCCGGACTGGGCAGATTTTATCGACTTTGTATACATTTATTTGGTTTATTTTAATAACCACTTATAGATTTTTAAAAAAGTCAATATTTGCATCTAAAATGGAGTAAAGTAGAGGTATAGTGTTAAATATATTGTAATATATGAAATACTCGAGTAAGGTACCAGAACATCAAATTGTACTTAAGTAAAGTAAAATTTGATATTACATGAAAAGGCGTGTTTTTAAATAGTCAATACTATTAGGGGTGTTTGGTCTGTGCCTAAATGTTTCAAAGTTTGGTTGCTGGCCCAAGAAAGAATCTTCTTAATAACTTATTAAGAAGTTCCTGTAACATTGTGTAAAATAGTCCAGCTTCTCCTTTCTCTGCCTCTCTACCAAACTCACACAGACCTCCATGGCTCCAGGTCTCAGTCCTGATAAGGGAGTGACTAGAATGCATGGAGTAGGTGGTTTGCAGGTTGGGTCAGGTTTGGGTGAAGGTTTAAAAAACTGTCAGGTAAAAAGTAGGGAAACTGTTTACAATCTGCTGCAGATAAGAGACGCTCACCTTGATGTCAGACGCGCTGTTGGTGGCCAGGTAGACGTGGAAGCTGTAGCAGTCGTTGTCGCTGCCCTGCTGCTTGTAGACCAGGACCACCCCGTGGTGGTCTACCGATTGGCTCGTCTGGATGATGGGACCCACGGGTGACAGGGACGTCACATTCCACTTAACGTGGCTACCTGAGTGGTCCACCGTGGGCTCGATGAGTGGACGGTTGTTCTTTATGTGCAGGACGCTGAATGTCATCTCATTCTCTGGATCTTGTGATAGTAACATGGAGGAAAAGCGTTTTAAGTTTCTTCTGGAGAAGCAGATAAAAGATTATGATTCTCACTTAAATTAATAATTTACAGTAAAGGCCTTCAGGTTGGCCATATAATTAATCAAGAATTGCACCTTTACTCTGATGCCAATTCAAAACAACCTCCAGGTGACGTTTGGAAATATTTGATGTTCATAACATTGCCTTATGGGCCACAGGAAGTCAAGATCCTAATTATGAATCATAGATATCGAGCGTGTGAGACAGGAGCAGGACAGTCCCGTTATTCATTCTCACCGGAAAGGCAGACAGAGTGAGGGAACTGGATGGACCTGAGGACGGAGGCATCCTTATTCACGGTGTCCACATTAAAGATAGGTCCAGCAAATTTCCAGGAGTCCCGCAGGAACGCACCGAACTTGGACCAGGAGAGGATGGAGTACCGCACCAGAACCCGCTCCGATGCTTCAAACACCAGGCCGGTGACCGAACACTCGTACGTGCCCTCTCCTTCCAGCTGCACCCTGAAACACACACACACACACACACAAGTGCACACACACACACACACACACACACACACACACAGTCAGTGATGCTGCACGTGCAGAATCCTTGTTAATGTGCACGGACAAGATGAGTCGTACTCACTGTAATCGTCCCTTAGAGATGCTCCGGGGGGTAACGAGTTCACTGCCATGGCTCTGTCGAACAAACCATTTGTTTATTTGTTTGGCCAATTATAAAATCCAGAGATGAGTGAGAACACCATTATCCGCATTTGGTTAATAAATTACATTTCTGTGTTTTCTGTACTCGCAACAGGCTGGGTTTAATCCGGAAAAGGATGGCGGACCTAACTGGAAGATGATAATTAAAGCCTGAAATTGTTAATGGGTTATTCAGAAGTTTCTTCATTTATTGGAAGCCTGTTTACTGAACAGACTCAGACTCAGACTGAGCTTCTGATAAATCTTCTTGATCACAAGAGGAAGAGCGTTATTTGCAGAAAAACAGCTTTACTCTAAAACTAGTGACCACATAAAGAGCATAATCCATACTAGTGGATATTTTATTATGTATACATATTATTATACTATACTTACTATATTAGTATATAATAAATGTATTATACATAAAGCATGTAACATCACTACATTTTGTCAGATAAACACCTGCTTTCTGAACTCACCTGCTGAATGGCTTTGCATTTTTCACAGCAAAGTTTCAAGGGTCTTTCATCTGTGAGGAAATTTGAAAAAAAAACAAACAGACTGTCATCTAAAAGACATGGGACGCCATCAAATTAGTCCATTAGTCATCTCATCAGTTAAACACCGTTTACCTTTTCCATTTACACCCTCTGCTTCAGGTCCTGTTTCTGACTCTACAGGATGAAATAATCAAACATTATTATCGGAAGATTATATGTTGATGCTGGAGTTACGCCTCTGGGAGACACCCTTGACAAACTTTTAAAATTGTGGGCCATTTTTTTGGTTGTGAGCGAGGGTGGAGCGCTCAATTACACATCAAATCGAGTTCAGCGATCCAAAAAAAGTCAGCAGAGTCCGACATTTTGTGGCGTAATTATGTAGCACGGCTGCCATTAAGATGTGGTTGTGGATTCGGTCCGCTGAGTTATTACCACTAAAACCATTGTAACTATGACAACAAGCTGACATGGCCCTCTGGATGTAAACAACAAACAAGTCAAGTTTTAGAGTTTCTTGGTCTGACAAGGCATCGATTAATATTATGTAGTTTTTAATGAAGTGCCGCACCATTTCTGTTCTCCTCTGCATCGGCTTCTTCATGTTCTGAAAAGAACAAGAAGGAAAGTTAAACACTATTCATTTCTGATCTTGTTAAATCCTTTGAGATTTTCCAGGATTGACAAGAAGAGCTTGGTTCTTACCGTCCTCTTCTCCGTCCTTCTCAGCGCAGCCTTCTGGTGAGAAAAGCAATATGATACACTCAGTAATTAAAGAAATAGCTGATGACTGTGTGTGCTTTGTTGCTGAGATTGATGAGAAAAACAACACTTGTCATGTCTACTAGAGTCTGACAGATACCCTGGTCTGGACTGACATTACTGGCCTAAAAAAGGCTTATTGATATTGGTGAATATGGTGTCCCATATGTGGTGTAATAAAATCTTTTTACACAATATATAATGCAGGGATTCTTGCTTGGCCTGATTTTGTTGCAATCCTATTTATTTGTAACATCAATAGTCTTAATTTAGCTATTGATGATATGATATTTTAGTTCATTTGTTTTTTATCAGTTATCATTGATAGAATTGACAATGAAATACAATGTTTGTGTAATGTATGACAATGATATATATTTAATGAAGCGTTATGTTTGAGTAAGTAGCTCTCTGGATACTTTGGCAGAGTGGTGACATATCAGTGCACAATCCACATAAAAAGGTCTATTTTATTACAGCTGAAAAGAAATGACTATGTCTGCCACCTTGTCAGTTATCAATGATAAGGTGGCAGACGTGTGATTCTTGACTCTAAAATCAGAGTCGAGAATCACACATCAGTTAGGCTCTCGTATGTACGGTCAATATGAAGCTACCATTCACTTTTGTTCAGGAAAAGAACTGGAAACAGCTAGCCTGGCTCTATTTTCATGCCAAAGTAAGCTAACCATCATCAGACTGCAGCTTCAGGTTACAGGGACACAGTTCTTCTCATCTCACTCAAGAGACAGAGAAAAAACCAGAATAAGTAAATCTCATAAAGTGTCAAATTATCCTTTAAAGGGATGATCTATGGAACCGCAGTTCAAAGTGTTCCTCTCACCAGAATCCTCATCCTCCTCTTCGTCTTCCTCCTCTGAGCTCTCCTCTGTGGATGTTCCCGTGTTCTCTGTGCGATAAATCAATATGTGAGGGATAAACATGCCAAGAGAAGCACCGCTTTGATAGTATGTAGATGCTGAAAATCTGAGGATGTGACAGAGCTCGATTTAGTGCCGGGGGGATAATTCTTCCAGACTGGACGGGGGCAGCAAATGAAAGTGCTACACTTGTCTCTGCAATTGTTCTAGTCTGTCGTTTAATGCCAAAAAAATACTTCAAAGACGGAGACAAGTCCAGCTGCAGTGATAAGGGTGCAATAACAACATATACAGAGTGGTTTCTATATTATCCTGGAAATCACATACAACACACATCTGGTATTGTGGAATCCCTATTAAGGCACACATGAAATAGATTTTTTTAAAAAGTGACACGACTCAATGTGAAAAAACACTTACTATGTAAAAAAGGGGATTTAAGGGTGAGATGAGTTGAACTGTATGATATATGTGCTTACCTGAACTGCTACTGTCACTTTCTGTCTGGTTATCTGAAACAGATTAATCATTGTTTGAGGTTATTAAGAATTGATGCAATTATCTCAAAATGAAGATTAAATCATTGTAAATTCCCATCTTATTAGTCATTAGTATTACCATCACCACCATCATTTCTGTGGTTATTATATTGAACTGCAGTAAGTGCATGACCTACCATTGTGTAGGTGAAAGCTCACAACAATGAAAAAAAAAAGGTCTTCTATCTTATGTTATTTTAATCTAAACAGGAAGCAAACTGAAAGAAAACAGAAACTTACAGCCACCAACAATATGTAAATCTAGTATCTGTCACTAGTCATTTTCTGCAAACTAATCTGTTTCTGTTTCGGGGGGAAATGTGTGTTATAAATATTCTGCTTCTTTGCTGTCTCGCACATCAAAGCCCGCTCAGTGCAGAGACCTCAGGTGCAGCCACATGCACTTTTCTTACATAAGGAAAATAAGAATAGATAGACGTTTGTTCTTTGAAGAGTCAGAAAATCACTAAAAGTACAGAGTTTTACCTTTTGTCACTGGGACTCTTCCATAAACAGGTGCAGCCCCAGTGAAAGACCTCTTCTTTAAGTTCACTTCTGTGTTTGTGTGTGTTTCTATCTCTATTACTCATCAGAAAAAGCCCTCATCTTGTCTGACTTACACGGCCAACCCTTTATATATCCATCACTCCTGAGCAGCTGAACTGTGGCACCCTGTGAAGAAGCCTGTGATAAGTGCTATGCATTAACATTCTGGCACATTTATACGGATGGGTCCAGAGGAGCTGCTGCTCCTCTCTTCCCAGCAGCAGTGAATGTCCGTGGGCCGGGCCATCTGGCTGAATGCCTGGCCGGCTAATGGATGGAGCCCATCCTCTCTGGCCCACAGAGTTTTATCTTAGACTAACAAGCAGATGCTGCCATCGCTGCTCCAGTCGCAGCACCTCCCTCATCAATCTCTCCCCTCCACTCTGCTCGATCCGTCTGCTTCACCTCTCTCTGCGCTCTCCCTCCTCCATTTCTCTCTCCTCATCCTCATATGCCTCCTATGGCCAATCTCTTTCTTTTTCTCTGCTGCTGCCTCATCTGAGCCAGCCGGCACCACTCTTCGCCCTGGCATGGCCGCTTGCCTTCATCAGACTGACAAACAAGGTGGAGATAAAACACCCGCACAGATACACACATGCACATGCAAACACAAACGCACACATACTTGTTTACAGCTCTAACTGTTTGGATAGTGTCGTGGGTCTTGCCTGCCATCTGCTGGTCTAAAGAAAAAGCAGAACCAAGGGCATGAAACTGCCGCTGTGTGGTGTAGAGCAGTGGAGTTTAACCATTGCTTGAGGATATGTTTCACAATAAGTGCAGCTTCACGGCTTACGTCTAAGTTGGGTGATTAATTTCCGATTTGAACTTTGGCTTCCTATGACTATAAATCAAGATATTCCAAGATAAAACATGTATTGTGTCGCATTTATTTAATTTACAGTGGTGCACTTTAACCTGTTGTTGCTGAATTACTGAGTGGAGTACACTGAATGTGGTTGACCAAAATGTTAAATAAGTTAATGTTTTATCTGGCTCCTCCACCGCTGCAGGGCCCTGCGTCTCAAACTACAAATCTCCTCTGTAGTTCCCCAGCGGTGGAACAAACTTGCAAACATCCATCCAGAGAAAAAAGACCCAGCTCTTCACCAAACACCTTCACACATAATCCAAACAGATTCATTAGAATCAAGAAACAAAGCACTAGTTGCACTTTCCTTATGCACTGCCTTATAGCATCTGCATCTTAATAGACCCAAACTGGACCCATGTGTTGCCTTTTGACGTGATCTTTGCTTGTGTTGTATTATTACTATTATTTACTTTTTATACTACTTTTATTTTTTAGTCAAATGTTTCTCTGCATTTGTATATTATCTAAATTTATGAGTTACTTCTTTTTACTTTACTTACTTTTAATATTATAATTATATATTTTTTTTAATCCACTATTAATAATACACATTTGAAAAAGGTCAATAAACACATAATATTTTTTAAGTCATTTAGTATTTGTGTTCAATACTTAGGATCAAGCAGCCAAACAAGTCAACTATATATGAATATTATTTTTTTTCAGGATAATTGACTTTTGTCAATTGAATTTTGTGTATTTGTGTGCAGTATCGCAAATTACCAATGCAAAAGACTGTGGTCATATGACTCTGTCTATTAAATCCCTTAAAGGCAAATGATATTTAAATCAGAGTGGCACAACATGGAAATGAGAGAAAGGCAGGAAGGAAAAGGGAAGGAAGGAAAACAGAAGTCATGACTGGTAGTAGAGGGGGAATGCACGCCTTTTAAATATTAAAAAAGGAGCGAGAGCAGAGAAACAGCACAATCATTGTACGAAAACAACAACAACAACAACAACAACAACACAGACATGCGTAGCCCTGTGTGCTCAGTGAGAAAGTGAAATGAGAACAGTGAGGAAAGGGAAGGAATGAAAATGTGCTGATGTTTACCTTTGTTTTCAGGCACAGGGATATCTCCGTCTCTGTGGGGCAGAGGAGATAACAAACTTTAAATTACACTCATGTCAGGGGCGTCTGGGAGGTGCAGCGACAATTACGGGAGGATTCAGAGG
>JAOWBC010001387.1:15811504-15846426 GCA_028566105.1 Hypoplectrus providencianus | reverse complement strand
GGCTCTGAAGATCGTGCAGCTGCAGGCTCTCGTCGTACACCACTTCTGCTTTTGATTAGGAACACATGCAGTCGAGTGGATTACAAAAACAGGAAGTGTGCGCCTGCATCTTACTTTCTCACACTTCAGACACTAGACCATCCAGCTGAATGGAAGATTCACCTTCAACCAAACTCCAACTCTGACCCACTTTCAGTGCAAGTGTTGATGGTGCAGGAAGCACGCCATGGAAAGATACGGGCCGCGTACTTTAGCCATTAAACTAAACCGGTCTGGATACTTTTTCTATCATCATAATGTGCAAAAAGGCAGGGCTGGATGATTCATAATTAACTTAATCATTTATTTACCTTCAGTGGTATGATAGTGTGATTATATTATCAGATAAAGTTAGTATTTTGGTCAAATATCAATATACGGGCCGGATACTATTATACTGGTCTGGACACTTTTTCTGTCATCATAACACACAGGGGCAGGGCAAGATGATTCATGATTAAAATAATCATTTATTTACATTCAGTGGTATTTTAATGTGATGATATTGTCACATAGAGCTTTATAAAATTCTAGTGTCTCAGTTATTAACAATGAACATTAGGTAAACATGAACTAAATGAGTAAACAAAATTTGTTTTTGTTTTTTTCATGTGAGTGTAGGTCCTGGGAAAAAAATTATATTTATATTGTGATATATTGATATTGTAATATGACATAAGTGTCCATTCCTGGTTTTAGACTGTTCTATTTTTTTGCTTTTGTACCAAAACATAGCTTAGGCCTGCACAGCATTCATATCAGTTCCTCCTGATGGTTAAGCTCTGTTAATATTCTGCATTGTGCTCAACTATCCAGGAATGTAGATTATCAAACAATGAGCATGTGCAGTTGTTTGGATGCAGTGTCTGCAGACGACTGGGGCAACCTGTTGACACAGTCTGAACTTCAACAAGAGACAACACGCCTGGGATCCGTCAGGGGGAAGAGACGGACAGCCAACCCCACAAGAAGAACGAGTTCACCACTGGCAAAGAGTGAAAAGTAGGTCACACGCCGCCCTGCATCTTTTCCTGTTTCACCTCCTCAGTTGAACAGGCAAAAGCAAAATTATGCTTCAGGATATTAAGAATATGTAGCCTGTAGTCTTTCATTTGGCATCTGTTAATCCTGATAAGGCCCTGCGGTTTCCTTTGTTTTTGAACATCTGTCCAGGAAACTGTTTTCTCCTCCTCAAGGTCAGCTCAAACTCTCTGCCAAATATTCGCACCAAAACAACACTGGGGCCTATTAGCTGCCATGGTAATCAACTCTTCCTGAGGGCAAAATTTGCCTTGTGCTCACTCAAATGTTTTCAGACAATAAATAAACTCCTTGCATGTGTTCTCAGGTTTCCTCTGCTATCACTTGATTCTGTTTTCGATGATAACAGATTCCTCTCTGAGGGTGTCGGTCTGTATCTGGCTAAAAGATAAAAGCCACAAACTTTACATGCTTCCTACATCTTTTCATAAATTCAGAGTGAGGACATCTGTGTGGAGATAAACAACCGTCAGTTAGTCTGCATGTCCAACACGGAAGTATACAATAAAAACCGCTGACATTTGAAACATTCAGTAATATTACACTTGGCTGCTTTCACTATGATGTTCATGGCGGTCCATAAACATCAAAAAAGAAAATGTTGTTTTGCCATTGATCCTCAAATAAAATTCCATTTAAATTTAACAAAAAAGATGCCTTTTCACAGGCATTTAACTCTAAGTTCACTACATATTTTAAAGGCTGGAGTGCAGTGTTTATAAAGCCCAGGGTGGCACAGTTCATTCAGGGACTTTTCCAGCCCTGCTCCGGATAAATGACACCCTGGCAACAATACAGCAGCAGCCACAGAGGACAATGAGTCATCAGTATCACTTCACCTGTCTGTGGTTTAACAATAGGACAGATAGTAAATACTGCATAACTTAAAGAGATTGCTATAGATTGTTTTCTAATAAAAGATAACTATTATAAATGGTACAGCATGTCGTTAAAAACACGTTTGTGACACATGGCACACGGCAACCATACTTAAAAACTGGAAGTTATATGTGAGTGCTTGCTCCACTGTATGAGGTAACACTGACAGTAAAAACGACTGCTTTTTACTCCTATAATATCCTCTTGCGTATTTTTTTACGCTACAATCGCCTCCACAGACAGCATGATGTTACATGTTTTCAGTGACTCATCACAATGTAACAACACAGCAGCGTGCAGTGCGGAGAAACACCAACAAAGGCATCCCCACTTCCTCCTCACGATCAATTACACCATTAATAATGAGGAAGTCTCGTTAGTAGATATATGCTTTTTTAACTGAAACACACGAGATGAGAATCTAGAGCAACAAAAGACACCACTTCCTGTGTTGAGGAAACGCGATGATAGCTCTGCATCGTCTGCAGACAGCATGTTGTCTCTGCTGCACACGATTAGACAAAATTGCTACTGATGTAAAGCCAGAGGTTAAACCATAAAAAAACAATTCTTACCCGTCCTCCAGGTGGCAAGCAGCTCCGCAGCTCGCCATCTCCGCCACCATCCTCACTCTGTAACCAAACCCCCGTTATACTTTCTGTTGTTTTACGGCTGCGCGTAGAAGCACCTGAAGGGCAATATGATCCTATCATCGGCTATCAGCGGCTCGTTAAAGCGCTCGGTAGTTATTGGCACAATAATGGTCATCCGAGCCCTCGTGGCTTAACTACTCAAGTCACATCACTCGTCCATTTCAGTTCTGCATCCCCTTCTTCAGCAAAACATCTGTATTTGACCTAAATAAAAGGGTGCTCATTGTTTCCTTAAAAAAAAAAATTAAAAAGAGAAGAGCCGTGTTGGAGTGCAGATGTGGATGTTTTGTTTCCTCTCACAAGCACTGTGCCCGTGTGTGCATGATGCAGTTTAACGCGCAGATCTTTACGCCATCGTGATGTTCATAGCTGCGCTGTCCGCAGCAGAAGGCACAGCGTTCAGGATCAGCGTGCACTGCGCAGTTACAGCGCAGCGCATGAAAGCGCGCAAATAAACACGTAGGCGGGGCGCAGCATCCCGCCTTTAACATGGGGCTTTGTAAAGTAAAGCCTTGTTGATGATTTACAGCAACTTTATTTTTCAGATATCAGAGAGGCTAATGGCAAAACAAGAGGTTGTGCAGATAAGGAAAGGGTTGCTATTACACATTTTAAAAGAGTGAAATAAGCTGCATGTCTGGACCCGCTGGGAAATAATAAGATAGATTTAAGTTGGGAAAATACATACACCATACATAATCATTTTTTCACATTGCTCCCTCCACCAAAAGTTTATTTTAATTAGAAGCCACTGATATTAAAAAAAAAAAAAAAGTTCAGAGAAACTAGGAAGAGTTGGACATAAACAAGTTTTGTGTCTCCCCTGCTTTGAAAACAAGATGTCTGCAGTCATCTGAGACATATTTGTTAGTTGCACATTTTCTCCCACACATAAAGAAGGAGCAGCCAGCACTTCACAGTGCAACTAGGTCACTTTGAGCGGGAAAACATGCACATCAAATTGGTGAAGCTGCATTACCCAGAAGACACCAGCAGATGTCACATCAGACAACAAAACACTCAACTGCAGAACCAAAACTCCCCCAAAAAATCCTGCAACCGGAAGACACATTCAAAGTGGATTCATGTATTTGACACGATGACGGAACAGAGCGTCAATATAGTAGAAATTTGAAATGAAAGGAATCAAAATGTCCATCAGAGAGAGCAGGAAAAGCAGTGAGAGCCCTCTGAGTGTCTGAGATGTCCAGTGGGAGGAATGAGTGAAGGATCAAGGGCTTCTCTATTGATTTTTCACTCATTGATCTTTTCCTTTTCTCCTTTCTCCATCCGCCCGTCCAACTTCTACAAATGGATGTGTAGTTTGCGGCAGGGAGTGGAAAGAGAGAGGGGAGAGACGGATGCCGCAGACTAACGGGGACATTATCCAAGTCTCAGAGTCTAAAGGGAGAGATCAGCTCTGCGGTGCAAGAAGAGACAGCACCACATGGCGAGACGATACCCCCAGTACCTCAGGAAATAAGAGGAGATAAAGACAGAGAATCGGCGGAGAAGGGAAAGAGAGAAGGGGACAGGGAAGGTCAGGAGGAGAGGTGATGTTGGGAAGAGAGGAGAGGAAGTGAGAGACAAGATTAGCTCAGAAGAGAAGGAGGAGGAGGAGGGAAGGAGTCTTTCAAATCACTCAAAGTATGAGATGATCATGGCTGATGGAGGCGTGACACTTGAGACTCAGATCTTGATGGTCGAGTCTCATAAAAATGAAGACTTGAAATCAATGCCCTTGAGTTTGACTGAGCGAAGATTCAACTTGATTTTGAGAGAAAAGCTGAGGAGTCGGTTGACTTCAGATCAATAAGTGTTTAACAGAACTGTAACTCCAGCCACAATAGCTGCTCTGTGATATGTGGTGCTTTAACTAAATGTTAACACAGTTTAGCTGACATTTGCCAATCAGCACTACACACAAAGTACAGATAAGGATCATGGGAATGTTGTGGTTTGGTAGAGACATAGTCAAAACCAAAGTACTAGAAAAATGTAATATTTGACTCAATGATACATGAAAAGTTCAGGGACTGCCAAAGTTATATTATATCATGAGGGGAACATCAATGGCTGAATTAAATTCCTTTGTTATATATAATTGTTGATACCTTTTAATTAGAACCACAAATTTTGACGCAACAAGATGCTTTAACAAGATGTTAAAATATTTAACTGGGTAAGTGGCAACTTAAACCTACCAGTGGCGCTAGAACAACTATCAGAGGATCACCAGAGTTACCAGGATTCAACCTCTGGGAATCATGAATGCCTGTACAAACTGCAAAAAAAAATCCCTCAAATAGTTGCTCAGACTACACCTTAAATGCACCGTTTCCCTTAAGAGAGAACGTGAAGTATTTCTTATGATTTTGGCACTTAATTAGCATTCTTAGCATTGACAGACTTGCAAATCAAGTTTCAGAGACTTGTGACTCTGCTTGGACTTGATCAAAAAGACACAAAAACCATTTTGGAAAATATTTATATTCATTGTGTATTAATCATAAAAGGGAGTACTGGGGTTAAAAAAAAAAAAGGGTATTGGGCTTTTATCAAATGAAAGAACTGAGAATATTCTTTAGCTCCACGACGGCTCTGTTAAAACAGTCGTTCCTTGTGTGTGTGTGTGTGTGTGTGTTATGACAGGGCTTCTTTTTTTCCTTTTTTTTTTTTTTTCACAGATCGACCAACCTGTTTGGAAACGATGATGTCACACACCCTAGAGGCTTAATACGAGCCCTCATTGTGCGGACTCATTATCCATCACATAGACACACACTCGGAAAGCACACAGTCACTCACGTATAAGGAAGCTCAGTGAGGCGGGAAGGGAACCCATAACCTCTGTGCACAAACATTCCCTTTATAACATACATGTACTCACACATGCAGATGCACAAAAGGTGTCCTCTTACTCTGGAGATGAGGAACTCCATATCCTTTCAAATTAAATGGGCCATTTTGCCATCCGGGCTGAGTTATCACTGGAAAGATCCACAGTAACAAAGGAGCTGCTGCAACCCTGCATAAAGAAGCTGGAGAGAGGTGAACTGGGACAAAGAGCAACACCTTTGCATAGAGAAAATGGGAGAGAGGCTCTGGAGATCGTCCAGCCATGAGAGATTTCAGAGGCTACCTCATTCAATCCCGTACAGCGGCGTAATGCATAATGCATGGGCCTAAGAGTTGCCTTTTTTTTTAATTTTTTTTTTTTAAACATTTTTTCATGTGCCATCAATAGGATAAACTCCCTATATGGAGGCACAAAAACGGAGCAGTGTTGTTGCACTCGGAAACGGAATCAACAAGGGAAAAGGGTTTTTGTAAAGTGTAAGTTGATTTAATAGCAGACAACTCTTGAAAGTGGATTCAAGCGCTAATGACTGAACTTTTCCCCTAACCCCCTTCGCTTTGAATTCTTTTTCCTAGCCCTATATTTGTTTGTGCTTTGATTTTATTTTTATGCGTTTAATTGTTTTTCAGCAGTCACCTCTGTTTGCCGTTGCCATCATCTGTTTTTTTTCCCACTTGGGGTGAAATGTTTTATGAGTCCGTTGGGGTTTTTTTCATCTCACCCACAAAGTTTTCGCTTCTTTTGTTCTCTATTTTCAGTGTGTTGTAATTTAGATGAGAAAATAGACCTAAGTGCTCCCTTTAATGACGGTTTTTGACAGATTTCTCAACAGCAATGGCTTTCTGCTGAGTGTAAAAGCTTGTTTGACATGATGCATGACTTACATATTAACTGTTGATATGAGAAATTAAATAGCAAAAATATACAAAGTCTTTTCAGTACAGTACTTTAGATGCTGTGATAAAGGAACAAATCTTTGCTTATAATAATGAAGTTCTAGACAAAATTTCCAGGCAGTGCATCCAAAAGTCAAGATGTTTCAGATTAGGATCAAAGTGTTCAATTTATATACTAACTGGCATTTTTTTCATGCAGCTAATGTGACAAAGAATTTAAGCTATACAATTTGCTGGTGTAACACTGTAAATGTCTCCATTGTGGGACAAAAGCATTATTGTATCTAATGTAATCTTATTTTAAATATTCACACTTGCAGCATCAATTTCTGTCACATTCTGCAATTTTTTGAGTCGTTTAACAGGTTAAATCCAAGTGGCCATTTCTTTCCTAGGTGCATTGTTATATTGAGAGAACAATCTTACATAATGTCCCTGCATTTGTACTGTAATATTTCATCTTGACTTGATCCCTGGCATTTGACTGCAATACAAAACAAAAGGTTGTGGGCTTGTGCAACCTCTCTTTACACAACATCAGTTTATAATGATCCACCTTCCAAAGGGTACACTGGGTTGGTGAAATTACAATACCGTGGTTAGCGCTATTATGTGTAGAGATTGTTGTGTGTATTGTTTGTAAAAGACATCAGTTGGTTACGAAACATCTGTATCACATGTAAGCGGATGTTAGGCACATCTGTCCTTGATGTTGTTAGTGTTTGACACCTACACAGTCTTACTAACAAGGTCTTGGGACTTTTTTATTGTTCCCAGTTTCACCAGAGGGGATTAGCTTTAATTGTCGTGCATTTTTACATATTAACAGATTTCCTGTCTCTGGACATCCATAAAACTGGAAGAAACAGAGCAATGGAGGCCATAATTTTGGCAATAAGAGGGGGATAAAGAGTGTTTAATGTCTGCATGCTCTCAGGGAAACTTGACTGTGACTTTCTGAGTTCCCTTCCCTCCCTCACATTAGTTTACACCCTGCCATTTCTTACACAAACCCTCCACTTACTGCTCTGTATTATACTCAGCCTGTCAGCATTTCTGTGTAATGTATGTTGTGTCATGGCCTCTTTCTCGTTTTATCTTTCCCGCTTTGCTGCTTTCTTATTACAGAGCCCTCAGGGAACTCTGAGCATTCAGGGGCCACAGAAGGACGAGTCCTAGGATGTAATGTGGGCGTTTGGTAGGAGGGACGTGACTGAAGACCGTAGTCTAGTCACCTTCTGAGACAACGACCTCCCCTCGCTCTAAGAGTGAGTCAGTGCAGTAGTGCGGAGGCAGGGGGTTAAAAATCCCCTGCCCTCCGCCTCCACTCAAAACATGTGGGAATGGGAAAACTTTATCCTATATTTAACCTCCAGGTGTCTGTCTGGTTTGTGTGTCTATGTATGAGTGTAAGACCCAGAAACTGAGTCATCAGCAGCTGGTGTCGGTATGGGTTATCTTATAGAGGGGAAAAAAGGGGTCGCCATTGTTCTTAGGGGTTTTTGCAGTCTAGGAAAAGCTGTGTGTGCCCCCTCATGCTACACACTCACCTCCCTCTGATGAGAACTTTCCCCATAAATTCTGTCTGAGGTTTGACTGAGTGTTAGATTTTTGTCAGATGCAAAGAATTAAATTCTGAGAAAGACCAAAAGATCAAAAAGTGTCACTATAGTTGTGTTCACACAGTGTTAATCTCTGTCCAAAGCTGCCTATGAGCACAGGCCGGGGGCCCAGTGTCTTAACAATGTACAGGAAAACCACAAAAAGACTGAGAACAAGATAAAGTAACCAAAAAGAGACAACAAGAAACGTAAAATTATCACAAAGAGACACACATTAACTGCAAAACTTGGCACCATAAACAATCACAGACACAAAATGATCCCAACGAAACAGACTACTTCAAAGAGACAAAAGACTTCTGCAAAGATACACAAAACAATAACAAATAAAAAGGCAATACAACCACAAAGAGACGCAAAAAGAGAGCACAAAGAGATCAAGTAACAAGAAAGACACAAAATGACAACAATAAAACATGACATGACTACAAAGAGACAAAAGAAAAAAACAAGCACAACTGACCACAGAGAAAAAGTGACCAGAAAGAGAAACAAAATTACAACAAAGACATAGAGACTACAGAGACACACATGTAACCGCACAAAATAATAAACAACCACAAAGAGACAGAAAGTCCATAAATGAGAAACAGAGGAGTACTTCAAAGAGACTCATGGCGTCTGCGGAGATGCCTTAAGCCACAAAATAAAAACAAAAAGAGGCAACAACTATAATGAAAAGACACAAAAGATAAAGTGACAAGAAAAAGACACAAAACAACAACAATGAAACATTAAATGGCTACAAAAAGATGCAGGGCAGGTGTAAAGTGTCACAACTAACTACAAAAGGGAAAAACAACTACAAAGGGACGGAAAATGACCTCACAGGACTCAAAGTGATGCCATAAAAATATAGGATAACAGACACACAACTATAACAACTACAAAATGGGGCAAAAACAACCACATAAAGACACAAAAATTTGCGAGAGACAGAATTACCACACACACTACACAAAATATGCATAACGACTACAAAGACACAACAACATAAGAGGTGGAAAATACAAAAAACAACAAGAGGCCAAACCATCACAATGCCTGAAAACATGGTTGGCCTTTTGCATATCTGTGCTCAGGGGCCCATGTGTCATAATCTGCCCATGAGCAGCTCCCCTCCTTACCAAGAGTTAAACATCCTCCCTTATTTAATAGCTAACTAATACATAATTCCTCACACAGAGAGTAATGTTAATCAAGTTGACGATCTTGGGTTGTTTATGGCTGCGGCAGAGTGGAACGTCAGTATTCCCAAAAGGTAAAAAGACAGTAGATGATAAACATCTATACAAATCTTTTTTGGCAACATGTTCCCATTCGAACTGAAAGCAACGATGCTGAGTCAAATCACTAAGTGCTTTTACCCATCAAATCTGTCTAAATGATAGCTGCATATTATGGTCTATAAGGCAGCCTTATAGTTATTCACTATAAAGTCAAAAAGCCCAGCTCAGCACAAACCTCCCAACTCATCAGATTTATTAAGAGCGCTGAGAGCAGTTCCCCTGAGACAGAAGAGGGATTTTACCCCTCTCTCTCTCTCTCTCTCTCTCCTCTGTTAAGGATTTTTTTGGCCTCTTATAGCAGGTTTTCTCCTCAAAGGAAGTCGGGACTCTGATTCTTCTCCAAGCCAAGAACTACACTCTGGGAGAAAAAGCCACATAAAGGTAAGACGCAAACTGTTTCTTTCAAACATATTTGCTAGAAGTGACCACATCCACACGGTCCCACAGTTGGCTTCTAAGGAGAAAGCACAAAGTTTACATTAGGCAGTATTTAAATGATGTCTGTCCCGTGACCTGTGTCACATGTCATCCCTTCTCGCTTCCATTTGCCATGTCCCTCTCAACTTCACATCGTCCAGGCTTGAAACTCTACAAAGACACCCACACAAACAAACTTAAACATAAATATAGTTGCCCCATACTCTCAACCTCTGAGCACACACATACACACACACACACACACACACACACACACAGACACACACACAGTCCTGTACACTTAAAGACCTCTGAGCCAGCAGAGCGATAAGATTAGAGGAAGTACGTGGGTGTGAAATAGCTGTGGTGTGGGACTTTCTGGATTCACACAATCTACACTGACTGCAGGCCCTGCTTTTTATTAGAGTTCAAGCTGATGGGAATACACAGACGCTGATGACACCCACACACGTATCCTGCGATTCTGGGCTAAGAACTGCACAGATACAGTATTTACACACACACACTGAACAAGCCAATAGTTCTGCACCATGCCCCACCGTCTGCAAATTCAGACATAATCATTCTCACACAATAGATCATATATATAAACATATATATGGAAACTACTTTGACACTACATTTGACCATGTAAAGATCAGATAGTGTCCTGAGACACAGTAAGCAAAGAAGCTCCAGAGGCTGAGGCTGGTCTCGGGGCAGTAACCCTGAGGTTGTGACTTCTGCTCTGGTGCAAACAAAGCGAAAACCAAGAACCATCAGTGGGTCCATTAACAAAGCCCGAGGCTTGACAAGGCTTTCTTTGTTTCATAATTAATGCAAACACGATAACCGTGACATTGACAGTGGGGCCGACCGTACATCAACGTCTCTGACACATGAAAATGAACGGTGCCATTCATCATTGCACAGGGCTAATGGACCCCATTGGACTGAATTATTAAGCACAACACAAGAGACCTTTGTACCGGATTAATGGAAGCAAACAGCACAGCAAATTTATTAGAGTTATATAGTATTGTCAGTGTATTATTGCGTTAATTGTTAGCCATACAGGAGGCTGCAATTTCAAATTATTTTGTCAGTTATCGCAACAGAGGCAAGTGGCATTTTTTATTGCTGGTGTTAACAGATTTGTTATGAATATGTTTCATCTTAATCCCCTTCCACATCGATATCCGTCTATGAAATACATTTCTGCCTGTGTACATCGATTTGCAAGACTCATGACAACTGTTAGACCACAGAAACTCCACTTTCTGTAAATAAACTATGCGTTATTAGGAGGGAACAGAACACTTGTACTTTCTGTTTCCTATGGGATGCACTTGGTCTCAAATTAGTTGAATGTGTTTGCTGAAAGCTGCTCCAAGACAGACAGAGAACACGAAAGAGGTGGGGAAAAAGAGATGAAAAGGGGAATATATTCAATCAATCTTACCAACATAAGAACAGCACTTTGTGGTGGATTTCAGTGAGAGATGGGATAAGAAGCAGGATGTGGTGGGAAAGACAGACTTAAGGAGGAGAAAAAGTCAGAGCAGGACAAATTACAGAGAAAAAGGGAGTGTATTCTAAGATAAATAATTCTCATTTCTTATCTGAGCTTCATAGAGAATGACCAATATTGGATAAATTCACCAAATATAAATATGGTGACTGATCCTCTGATTTTTTTAAAAGTGGAATTAGATATTTTCTAATTAGATCAAATATCAAATATGCACCAATATGACAGATAACTTCATCTGAAGAATGATTAATAAGATTTAGAATTAATATACTTTCTACATACAATTGATTACGGTTTATGTATAAATAGACATTGAGAAAATAAAGAACAAATAAAAAGAAAACAAAAAACATCAATTCTGTTTGTTCAGTAAGATCAATTTCTGACCATTTCAAATTAAAATACATATTTACCACAGTTTCCAAAATCACCTCAAACATAATTTTCTGCATTAAATGTTATTTAAAACAAGTTTTGATATCGACACACCTTGAATACACAGATACCAACAGATGTGTTTCAATAGGCCAGTAACAGTCTATTTAAATTAATCACTCTAACTATTGCTAACATGGATTTGATTTGGGTATGATTAAAAAGCCAAATGGTCTCAAGTTTCCCTTTATACTGCAACGCAGTTTTCCACTTTCCAGGCAATGCAGAGACTCAAAGCTTTGATCGAAAATAGCATTTGTTCCCTATACGAGTCAATACGAGTGCTACTGAGCAGCAGAATAGCTGAAATGCTGGGAAAGCCCTCAAAACAAAGGAACTGAAAAGGGTTCCTCTCACAGCCACTGTCCGTAGGGTATTGATTGTGTATTTGTTTATCTGGTTAGAAGGGTGCCCTGAGATCACGTTTCCCTAATCGAGGCAGATTACAGAGAGAAATATGATGCTGCATAAATTAGGTTGCATGATGTTACCCTTCTACTGAATTTCACGTCATAATGCTCCAGTAATTAGATTTGGTGTTTTGTGCATTAGGCCTTGTTTAGAAGAGAATGGAATACAGACAAAGACAGAGAGTAACATGAAGACAGGAGGGGGCAAAATGCTCCTGTGATTTAAAAGGATTCCCTGCATGATTTACACCACCAGGACTTGACAAACGACTGCCAAGGCACATTGTCCAAGATCCCCTATATTTGAAATATAACAAGCTAACTTCTTTACTCTGGCTTAATATTATAATATCTATTCACTCCAGATGCTTTCACATCCAATAAGGACATAAGGCTTTAATGTGACCTTGGTCACTCACTCCATACAACCACTGCAGGAAATTATTCACACAGCCATATTGCAGTAGACAAATTATGCAGTCTGGTTTAATTAATCAGTTAATATTCCATACTTGTAGAGTAGCTTACTGAGCCATCTGTCATTCTTGGATGTTATCCAAAGAGACATCTTGAGTGTAAATTAACACATTTAGACTCATTTAAACTGGAGATTTAGTTTTATGGTTATGCTCTTCAGTGCTGCAGACACATGTCCCTCTAGGGTGATGCTGGACTAATGTGAATCCAGACACTCTTCTAATGGGGGGCCATTACAACCCACACTGCAAGAACTATTCATTTTTTATGAGAGGGGTAGATGTGTTGGCGCCTTATACCGGGTCACCCTTACTGGTTTAAAACTCGATGCAGCCTTTGGGGGGTGATGGATCATGAAGTGGGGTCTGGAGATTTGAGAGAACCTTGAGTAGATTTACTGAGGTGTTGGACTTTAAGGTGCAGAATGTGATTTGGCTGAGTCCCGTTCCCAGATACTCAAATACTGGCGCTTTTGGTTGGCGGGTGCCTTGCTACCAACCCAAAGCGTCAGTAGTTGACAACATGGAAAATGAGGCAATTACTGCACTAAAGTGGAAATTACAACTATCTACATGTGCTGCTTCATACATTTAGAAAATTAAGTTACTCCACCATATTTAATTTACGCTTAATTACTTTTCTCATGAAAAAAAAAAAGATTATGCTTATATTACATGATACAATATAGGGCTACTAATCAACCCAATAATCGACAAATTATTTGAATTTGACTCCACATCACTGAATTACACCATGTAATTTTTTTTTTTTTATTTTTTTTTTACAAAGGGATTAATATATTATATTATATGATATCATAACACTGCACAGTGAGTACTAATCTTGATACTTCAAGTGCATATTGCTATAATGTTCCTGTTCTTTAGTGACATTTTTAATCCAGGACTTTTACTTTAAACAGAATTTTTGTATGTTATGGATAGTATTTTATAGTTTTAATTAATTAATATAGTTAATTTTACATCAATACAAAAAGGTACAGGCTTTCAGTACTGCAGGATGCTTGCATGTGATTAAGTATTTCCATGTTGCAGTATTGCTGCTTCTACTTCTGTGAAGTATCCCAACAATCCCTCCACCACTGCAGAATGGTGACTAGGATTTCTCACTCTCCCATCTGTGGTTGTCATCCCTCCTACATGTGCAGGATTCTCTGCTGAATCTTACCAAACAACAGAAATCATGGGGCTCTGCAGCAAGCATTGCATTTATCTGTGAGGGGGCTGTTGATCTGGAATAAGGAGGGTGGCGAGTCTGATGATCAGGACAGTTCAGGTGAGGTTATGTCACAGATGATAGGGACCATGTCTGTGGGCTGCACTGATGTAACGACTTAAATGATTTTAATGTCTCCGCGTAATAATGATGTAAGAGTATTCATGATTCTCATCACTGCTCCCCCCCCCTCCAGACACTGATCCACTCCTATCGGCCAGACTACAGCAGACAGGTCGTCCTCAGCGGGGGGGCACCTGCTGTCCCGCTCCGCTCCGCGCTGCAGTGCCTGTGAGATGAGACTACATGATTAGTACACAGCTGGGCAGACCTGTAACACCTGAACGGGACTTTAGCAGTACAACATCGCACGCGCGGACGACGCAGCACGCGCATTACTTTCCATCCAGGGGGGAGATCCAGAAAATGATGTCCCGTCTGCCCGGCGGCGGCAGGACACCGTGCGGGACCACTAGCACCTTATTGTCGGCATGTCTGGTCTCGGCTTGTCATGCCCTCCGGAACTGCGGGGAGGTCCAGTGCGGCGATGGCCACCAGTGCTGTCCGCCCATCGTCACTGGGAACGGCAGCGCCAGCTCCGCGGTGCGCTGCTGCAAGCTCCCCATCCACATATTCTTCGACAACGTGGGCTGGTTCACGCGGAAGCTGTCGGGCATCCTGATCCTGCTTCTGCTTTTTGCCATGGGCTACTTCATCCAGCGGATCATCTGCCCGCGGCCCCGGCGGCACCCGCACCATGACCGCAGCGAGGAGCCCTCCCTCTTTCACGGGCACGCATCCGCGTCCCAGGACTCCCTGCTGGACCGGTATCCCGAGTACAGCCTCGGGGACTTCGCCTCTCCGAACCTGCCAGCCTACGACGAGGTCAAATATTTGCCCACGTATGAGGAGAGCATGCAGGAGATGCACAGGGACCGCTCCGATGATAACTTGCTGTCGGAAAGCGAGAGGGGCGGTCAGGGCAGGGTGAGAGCGGCGGCACCGAGGGCTGGAGACCTGAGACGGGATGTCCTGGAGGTGTCAGGACCGCAACACAGCCCAAGGACATCTCGGAACTCTGTCTGAGATTTGTCAAAGCGACAGAGACAATATGCCATTCTTATTTTAATATAATCAGGGTAATTATCTTGCAGAGATATAAACTCAAGTGCAATTATAATCCTGAATGTTAAGAATAAAAGAGAAGGCTGAGAAAATGTACGTGTTTTGTAAGATTATAGCGGATTACTCGCCTTTTGTATGCAAATGACCGCTTGGGTTAAGTAAAGGAGATTATGAAAAAAAGCGAAGACGGCTGGAATTGACGGTCTTTGTGATAGGGACAGCTAATTTGGCTCCGGTACAATCGCATTAAGTTTTACTTCAGCACCTCAATTTTAAATGGCACCGTGAGACAGTTTTTCTTCTGTCAAATTCTCGTCCTTTCTTAGTCTAAATGCTAAATATTCTGCTGGACCCGACAGACCTGCTTTTCTTTTCTTTGCTAAATTTGCATCCAAAAGGAAGAATATTGAGATTTTTTTTCTCAGTAACCTGAAATGTGGGCTGGAAGAGGGAGTGAGGGGATGAATATTAATTTTGATATTTTCTGCAGCATACATGTTATATCAACCAGCTTTGGAGCCAGTTCATTTATATCTTATCAGCATAAAAGCAATATATTGTCAAACTGTCTCTCTCTCTCACACACACACATGCAAACACACTTGAGCGGGGGCTGACAGATGAGTATTTTATCAGTGACCTGAGCCCTGTCTGATATGCCTCCTGCAAAAGCTGAAGCCACAGCAGAGAAGTGCAATTTTAAAAAAAAAAAGCTCAGATCCTGGGAGCCTTGCTGCCTGAGGCTACATGTATCAGTGTCTCACAGGTTCTGAATTCAGTAGAAACAATGGCAGAGATTACAGCTGGCATAATGATATGGCACAAGCTGCCAAAATACAAAGTTGTGCTTTGATGATAGCATGTCAGAAAAGATCACAACTGCTGCCCCGAGCAGATCAAACACTGTGCAGCTCCGACCAAACAGGGAGAGGGACAAAAAGACATCTAACAAGGGTGAAACAGTGAGGCAGCTCTTTGTTCTGGCAGTATGGTCTGAAAATACCTTCAGATCGACTTGTAAATTGACCTCAAGTGTGTAACTGTCCCCTGCTAATTTGCATTTGTGACTAATGAGACAAGATGTGTCTTTTTTTTTGCTGCTGGAAAAACCAAGCTGACACCACACACACACACACCTCTTTCCGTCAGGCTTAATGGCCTGTTTACCTGGATTAAAGTGAAAAATGTATTTGCAGTAACTGTCCATTAAAATGTCTCATTATGTCATAATACTGAGAAGCTCATTTGTCATTGTCACTTTACTTTGAGATTAACTGGGTGTGTGGTAAACAGTTACAGCCGTCATATCCACTCCTCCATCACAGACATAAATAGAACATCGCAAGTCTGAGGCCAAAAGAGAATTTGTTATCGAACCCTAACCCTAATCTGCTAATTATTACGCAATTAGCAAATTGGCTATTAGTCTCTACACTTACACAACATAGTGAAAAATGTCTGCCATATTATTATATTTAGTTTATGATCATGAGAAGCTCAAAAACCACGCAAATATTTACATTTACAGGGCTAAATTAGTGATTTTTTCAACAAATTTGCTTTGGTAATCTAATTTCTCTCACTTTTATTAAATTACAGTCTTTTCAACCAATAGCAAAGAAATGCAGTACTTAATCTCGTATTTACCTATGCCTAAGATGTTCTCCTTTGGGTGTAAAGCAACCAGTGACCTTCACCTTATCAAAACAGCTCTACTAACTGCCATCACAAAGATCAATGCAAACTGTTACAACTGTGTTATAGCAGCCATACCAGCTCCACTAATGCTCCTGACACTAAAAGTCTGAGTGTGATTGTGGTGGCTTCTGTAATCCAACACTGCCACACCATGAGGGCAGAGCCAGTAGTGAGCACTGATGGCTTCCCTTTCCACAGGGATAGTTGTGGGCGCACTTTAAAGCATTACACTCATGCTAAAGACCCACTGATGGGTAGGTGATGTGGAGGATGTGACCCTAAGATGCATGGAGCCATATATGAGGGCAGCTCAAACCATAAGCGGTGTGAATGCTGCGCTGTAGTTCACTGTGAACCGGCTCCTGTGTCCCAGCTGCCACAGAGGGTTTGGCAGCAGAGGGCATAACCAGTCGCCTACAGTTCCCAGCATGAAACTTTAATCAGATAACGTACAGCTGGAAGATCCCCTGGCAGGGGTGGGGACCGTGATGCAATTGGTTTTCTTTGCTTCAACTCCACATTACAGGTCCAAACATATACAGAGACACAGGGGCAAATATAGTGGTGGAATGTATCTAAGAACATTTACTTCATTAAAATGTGAAACTCTACTCTACTTAAGGTTTTAGATTTTCTCCACCACACTTGGGAGCCATATTTTTTAAATGGTAAATGGCTAATGGACTGCACTTGTAGAGCAATTTTCTAGTCTTTGACACCAGTCAGTTCCATTTACTAAGCTACCAACAAATTATTAAAATCAGCTCCACTCTTACAATTTGCATTATCCTACATACAATTATTCTTGAAATCGAGATATAATAATATGACACATATTCTATCATTCTGCATAATAAGTCTTTTACTTTTGTTATTTTAAGTAAGTTTGGTGCAAAATACATACTTTTACTTTGAATGAGTGCTAATTTGTTATAGAGTTTTACTACTTTTACTGAAGTAAAAGATCTGAATGCACCACTGGACTAATACACAGTACACACACACACTCTCACAAGAAAATTAGCATCCATGCCAGTGATCCAGGTCTATGACTCACTGGACCAAAGAACAGATCAACTATAAAGGTTGAATCAATGAGCATTATGCTCCTCATAAATTCTACATTATATCCGGGAATTTTATTTTTAGGGGAGCTGCACTGTTTGGCCATCAATCTAACAAAGAGAACTTGCAAGTCATTGAATATGGATATGCAGTCCTGCGGGTTTAATACAAGTTTCTGTATCTATTTGTTTTTTGTGCTATGTAGTTTAAAAAATATGATTAACTCACAGTCTGTTTATTATTCAGGGGCAATCATGTGTGTCATTAAAGTCTTTATAACTTTCGTTTTATACATTTATATTCTCAATGTATAGATGAGGATTAAAATGTGAAATATAAATAAACAAATGAGGTTTTATAAATAAATCTATCATTACATTAATGAAAAAAAAACTGACTCACATTACTGAGATTAGGTACAGCATGGCGGAGTGAGAGAGTAAGGTTTGAATAGGACGCATAATTCATTTCTATTTTCAATGTGTGTGGCCTCTCAGTGCTAATGCATGTGAAACCTGACTCCTCGCTGATAAGTCTTTTCATAGATTAATGGTGTTTGGTCTGGATGACTATGGTTTATCACACAGTGAGTAGGCTGAGAAAGAAAGCGGATGGAGGGAGTAAAATAGGAGAAAGATGGTGAGTCAGAGAGAGACTTAGGCTGGAAGTGTCTGAAAGTGCACAGTGCTGAGGGAAAAAAAGCAACAGCAAGAGAGAATGAACCCATTGATGGATTTTCCTACGTCTACCGTTTTCTCTGATGTTTCATCTGTGGCCACTCACAGTTTTGGGGATTATGCCGATCAATTTCTACCGTACCTGTGCACATCATCACAATGTGGTCTAGCAGTTGTTTTTTGGAGAGCCCTGAGACAGATCTTCTCCCTCATTCGTCCCTCCTGGGCCACTACAGGAGATGGATAGGCTATAATGGTCTGCTGATGTACTGGCCTTCTGCCAACAAGGGGGTGGAGCTGCATGGCAAGCAGTTGGTTTCACACCTCAGCAGAAAAGGAAATACAAGAATAACTCAAAGAGAAGCACATACTGTAGATATATTGGACTCTAAAACACACATGCACCCAGAAATACCTCCTGGGTGCAAGCTGAAAAAACATGTCAAAGAAACTCTATGATCTTTGTATAAAACCAGTGAAGCATCAACACATTAAAGGAAAACAAAAAATAGAAACAGCAAGGTAAAAGAGGATATTTTGGCTAAATATAAACAGTATTTGCATCAGTTTTATTAACTTACATTCTTAAATGTTTACAGAAGGCAAATTTTTGAATATACAAATGTAAAAATATCTATCCATATAAAAACAAAGTCAAGCATCACTAACAAAAAACAAACCCAAACAGTTGTGCATGACTGAGAATATCAAGTTAGATGAGACAAATGAAAAAAAGATAATAATAAACTTTGAACTTGACACACTGAAACCACTGAAGCTGATATGACAGAGAGGCCATTATGGTGTTGTTGCTGGGAAATATAATCTTACCCGTCAAATCGCCCCCATGCAAATGTTCTACATTACACAACATATGCTACAAGACTGCAGCATCAAAGTCAAGTGTCACTACTAACCTCCACATCGCCAAATGTTCATCTTGTTAATGTACTTTCAACTAATGGTGGCCATTTTACCCCAAGTACAGACATTTTTATTACCCTGAGGCCGAGCCAAACAACTTAATATTCCAGAATGTCAAAAACATAAGAATCAATTTCTGCAGAGTGGATGTTTTAGAGATCATTAACGTCGTGAGGCCAAGCTGCTCCTCACAGAGGCGTTTGCAGCTTTCTCTCTCTCTTTAGACAACTCCATCTCTATCTTGGCTTGGATTTTCTCCCAGTCCACCTCAACCTGGCACAGAGACAGAAAGACGTGAGATGACATCAGATAATATCCTGATAAGATAGAATACCTCAAAGTTGTGTTTATCCCTTCAGAGTTAAAATTTTTCAACTGATGGCAGTCAGAGTGTATAAGCAGATCTTATAAAGCTGATAACTCTTGAGAAACAATTAAAACATGATATCCTCTTCTGCTAAAAAGGCTTCCAGAGTGATTGCCAACCAAATCAATTAATGCAGTGCAGAGCTTTCCTTACTTACCCCTTCAGCATACTGCAGGAATCTCTTATTGGTTTCCTTCCTGCCAAATTTCTGTAGGAACTTTCCTCTATAGGCCAGGACCGTGTCCACGTGGGTCTTGTGTTTGACTGCCAGCTCCAGTGCCCTGGACACAAGATGACGTGATGTAAACACATATTGATCCGGTATAGACGGACATTCTACTCCATAACTATCACTGCAGAGAAAAGCATCCTCCAAACGATTTACAGCGTCTCTCTCCAGCCAGCTGGACCTTCACCCACACATTCACACAAACACTGAGTCGTACCTCTCCCAGTTGAAAAGGTCTATGTTGATACGTATGGCCTGGTAGATGAGGCCAGCTTGTAGCAGGGTGGCTTCAGCCTCCTGGACCTGACCACTGAACATCAGCATGTGGGCCAAAGACGACTCCTTAGACGGCTGCTCCTTTATAAAGTTAATGTACTGCACCCGAGGTAACTGAACATATAGAGGGATAGGATTAGGTTCCAGTGTATTTACTGGTGTGAGTGTGCTTATGTTTGAAGACGAGGCTAAAAAAGGCAACCTGAATTAGCCATTAACATGCTCTTACCTCTCCAATGGCAGCATATGCCATCTCCGCTGTGGTCAGCTCCCTGTTTGCCATCGCCATGCCAGCGAGACATGCCCACAAAGATTGGTCCTATACATGTAGACAGCAGAGGCATCTTTAAATGGTTATTGTGTTTCCCAATTTTCTGTTTATGCCATTTTTACTCTATTAACTTGTCTGAATATGCATATGCCATTCACCATTTCTTGACCTTTTACATTATTGAAAAGCTTGTAATGTCAAATGGCTTGCCAACATCGAAAGTTCTTCAGTCATCTGGAGCACTCGCAGAGCAAATAATCTTTTGTTTCAATCAATTGGATTTTACTTGCACAATATCAACTTGAAGTCTTTCATTTTAGGTCCATAACTATGTGATGGGTTCTAAGGGCTGCCAGACCAAAGATAACCTGCACTTAACACTGTACCTGAATGCATCCTGTGTAGAAACAGATAGAGGGCTTAAGCTGCTGCTCTGTCATTGGAGTAAGAAGCACAGCTGACTGAAAATATCATGGAGAGTTTGAAGTGATTCACAGGATTCTAAATATTACCTAAACATATTTACCTATTATCTTACCTTGTGCTTAATGTATTATTCAGTCAGTTCTAGCTCACGCTGATTGAAAATATAACAAAGCATGAGGTGGATGGCAGATTCAGAATATTTAGAGGACTAGAAAAGAAAAAAAGCACTATACAGTCCATTTATCATTTAAAAAGTGTAGCATCTGCACACTCCAATACAGTAGGTGGCAGTGGATAGTCAGCAGCATTGAATATGCTATGCATTGACAGGTCTAAGGACTAAGTGCAATAAACAATACAGTCAATAAGCAGTATGAAATCCATGCAATAGGTAATATATTTGTTTTCATATCTAGAAATACCTACCTCATTCAGTATTAAGCATCTTACTATACCTTAAACACTTTATATGGTACAGTCACTTTTTTGTTACTGCCACTGACACAAGTATATTTGTATTTTTACTGTAAAATGTGAGGTTGGTATTGTGTATATCATGTATGTTGATGTATGTCCTTATGTTATCTTATCATGTTATCAAATGTTAAACTAAAATGTCAAGCAGTAATTATTATTTTTAAAAATCCATATTGTGCATCACCAGTTAGTGGTGTGTAAGTGATTCAGTGTGCACAGGGACAGGATACGGTTGTGTCTTTATTGTCCCTATTACATCCTGCTCATATCCTGGCAGGCCTCATTATAGTCACGCTCCAAAACATTACAAAAACGCACATGACACACAGACACAAACACAGACATTTGCTGTACACAACATCAATGAATGTAAACAAATGTGTCACCGCTCTATTCCGTGCAGCTGCATTTATTAAAACGAAGCCTTAACCACTAACTGGCCAACAATTGAGCAAACTTCACGCTGGAGTCACCACTCTGTAATTCCCCCTTTAATCAGTGTCCATCACGAAGACAAACAGCTCTAATTGGAAACCACTCCTCAAAACAACAAATAACAATAAGGCTGAGGTCAGAAACTTGCAAAAAAGTTGAGGACCTATAACAACTTCATGCTAAATCTTTGGTATGCCTGCATCAAACTGAGATTATAAATGTCACCTACTGTATATAATGTGAGCCTGATTGTGTGTTTGGCTCTAAACTATTGCACGTGTCGCCTCCTATCAGGTCAGGGCTTACTGACAATGACTGTGATTCTGGGAAAAGCTGCGCTGCCACCAAACTCTTACCAGAAGTAGAGGGGGGAGGGGTCGAGGAAAAAGCTCTTAAAACCAGTGCCTCTCCCTCCGTCCCTTCTGTCCCACCCTCCTCCTGCTCCTAGCCGTCCATTTCTCCAGGGTTGTGGTTATTGCATCATCGCCCGAGCAAAGACACAGTCCAACACTGCATTCAGCGTGTGTATGCATGTGGAGAGTTTACACATGCATATAGTAGTGTGTATTTATGAGTGAGGTCTATGGGGGCTAAATCCGGTAAATGGTGTCACCGGGCTAATTGAAGGCTAATTAAAGCCTGCTGGTCTGGTCCAATAAACCTGTCTACTACCTTCTCATTTCGGACTCTGTGTCCCTTTGTTTTCATACGTACATTTATGCGTGCGTGCGACACACACAGCACATGAACCTATACTGCCAGAGTCTATATGAAGCAGAAAATAATGCTGAGGGTGATTTGGCTATGGTCACCAATTCACAGAAACTGATCATGTGATATTGACATTTAGGCTACTTATTTCATTTCTATCGATGTAATTTCTGGAATTGGTTGACAATTTTAAAATAATAAATTATAATGTTAAGTATGAGCTTTCTCAGTCGAATGGCACAGTCATATTGGTGCAAAATCTGTGCAAAATAAGTGCGCAGTTCACATTAAAAAGGTATGATTTCGTTCCTGCTCAAAATTTTACATATTTAAATATTTTCAAATACTACAAATATTGAAACATGCGATCAATATGTTTTTTTATTTCTATTTTGCAGCAATTAAAAATAAGAATACTAAATAGAGAAATTAACTGTTATTAATGCTGAAAAGTATTACAAAATATGATCTTGCCATGGGTGTCTTACATGTCCACAAATATTTCAAATGGTTGTGCTAACAATAAGCTCTGATAAGACAACTTGAGACACTTTCCTCATTGACACAATTAGCAACACTAACAGAGATGAGCTGGTATCTGACCTTGGCGAAGCGGCAGAGGCGCAGCGCATCCTCCCAGCGTGCAGAGGTGCTGTATTCATGCAGGAGGGCCGGGTAGGGAGGTACACAGCTGTACACCAGTGAACCATCACCTTGGCGTAATGTCACTTTGGTGTCAACGTAGCTCAGAATGTGGGGTGCACGGCTGAACTCACTTTG
Source organism: Hypoplectrus providencianus (assembly GCA_028566105.1). Lineage (NCBI taxonomy): Eukaryota > Metazoa > Chordata > Actinopteri > Perciformes > Serranidae > Hypoplectrus > Hypoplectrus providencianus. The sequence goes on along the minus strand of JAOWBC010001387.1, from coordinate 15,823,177 downwards.
AATGGGACAAATACACACAGAGTTACAAGAACTACATATAACCACATCCTCAGAGTTTTCTTTCACAGAAAAGCCAACAACACACATCCTCAGAGTTTGCCTACGTGCAAGTACTGACAGTGAGCGTGAGAAAAAATCTGAATGCTCTGGTGGAAAAAGGTTGTTCAGTAACATACCGTTTATCGGGTAATGCAATATGTCATAACTAAGTTAACATGCTAATATGTAAAGGATGATGGATTGTGCTAATTAGGACTACAACAATCCTCTTATTGACCATGCCGTTTCTTTCCAGTTTGCATATGTGTGTGTCAAGATTTCTAATACAAAGAGCAATTTGTGGCAGCCCACCACAAATAATTTTGCTGAACAGATGATATAACATTCTGACAGTGCCGCTTTTGTAACTTGCACTGTACTTGGTCCAAACGGCCTTCAATCACATATTATCCTACAAACCAAGACATATTTGTAAAAATGGAGCCTTTGTACTTATTTTTAAGCTCTTGCCACTTGATATCTGGTTCCTTATTTGCACATTTCATACAAAAATGATCTTTTAATGTCTCCAGAAATTAAATCTGGCAGCACCAAAAAAAAAGTAAAAGCAAAACAACAAAAAAAATGTAAAACTGTCTAAAAGAGATTGGTTCAGTGTAAAGCTCAGATAAAAACTAACCAAATGTCCAGATTAATGTAGCAGAGACATGCAAAAGTAGTCCAGCATCGCCTGTATGGACAGTGCAGGCACTCAGCCTTAGCACCTCCTGTACTGGCTGAGGCTGAGGACTTTTGGGCAGGAAGCATTGTACAGTCTGACAGCTGCTGGCAACCAAGACCGCCTAAAGCACTATGTGTTGTACCTTGGAGAAAGAGCTGGAAGGTGTAAAAAAAAGCTGCTTCTATCTCTCTTCTTAACTCGTGTTGCATCTTTTCTTTCTGGTGAAAAGTAATAGGCGCGTATGATAAAAAACCAGCATATGAAGGAGGGAAACGGACTGGACATGTCTACCTGCCGTCCTTTATGTACAGGGTTTTTGGTAGCAGATCCTTGTCAGTGAAGACAGCACTGGGGTAGTACCACACTGTGAACTGATGATCCTGGATTCCACACAGGATGTTAGCAGCATCATTCCAAGCCATACTTTGAACCATGCTGCCTACAGGACAGAGCACACACACAACAATCATATTTAAGCAGTATTAATTATATGTGTTTAAAAACAAAAAAAAAATGCTTTTATATCTCCCCATGTAAGCTCCCTTCTCCATGTCTCACCGATTTTGCAGATTTTGGGTTCTCGCCCAAGATGACGCACAGAGGTCAAGTAAAGGTCACGGTTCTTGTCTATCAGGGCAATCTTTCTTTCGGTGGACGGGCCGCTCTGGTCCAGAGCTATCTCCACCACTTCCAGCTACATATGAAAAATGACACATACAAGCACAAAGGCAAGAGGGAACAGCTGAGTGAATGATGGAGGGATGACAAAAGATCAGGAAAAAGGGGAGAAGGGGGAGAGCAGTGACCTAACAGCCTCTCTCCCAAGTGTGTGTGTGTGTGTATTAGAGAGAGAGACACACACAGAGTGGGTATACGCTGAACCTCTGTGTGAGCAAACGTGTGCATGTGTGTGTGTGTTTTTGGCCAGAGCCAGCTGGCTGCGGCGCAGTGTCTTGGAGCTGTGGAGTACTGGCAGACAAAGCCATGCTGACAAACAGTAACTACTGCTACCTCCACTTCTTTTCTTTCCTTTCCTTCCATTTGTCTCTTTCGCTCTTAGTTTGACTCCAAAGCCCTTCCCCCATTCTCTTCCTGTGTCTTTATTGTCTCTCTGCCTCCTGCTTATGGCTGAGTATTTTTTTTCATTCACTCTTAAAGGTCTATGAAGGTCTAATAAATAATATCTGGCCTGTTCACTCATCAGGGCCAAAAAATAAAAATTGACACCACCTTCACTTAGAGCAAAGGCAAGTCAGCATCTTCATCAACTGATTTATGAAGAATATGTCGAAAATTAGGAGCAGCGTTAATCTTATTGAGCATGCTTTTTTTTTATCTAGCAAAAGTATTATAGTAGAGAAATTTTGGGGAAAACGGGATAGTTAATAAAAGCAGTAACCCTGTCCAGTTCACAGTCTGCTATACTTTTCTCAAAGTTGGAAATGTCCACATTTTCAGGAGGTTTTATGGTCCGACACCACCACATGCCACACACATACAGGATTTAAGTTATTAATTTATTGACAATTGCTGCATTTAAGGCTCAAGCATTTATCATCAGCCGATACTAGCTGCATGTCAGTATCTACTGGAGTTGTGTATATCATTCTAATATGCAATGATATGAAAAGCGATTTTTTTTTGCAGAACATACAATGCAGATAAATGTGCCTGGGATGATTTGGAAATTGTGTAATATAGGTGCATATTTATAGGGAAGATTAACATTCTATTTTTTGACAAACACACTAAATCAGCAAGCCGGCAGATTTAAGTGTAAGCAGCCCAAGCACTTCTATTGTGCTGAACCAGAAGTCAATACAGGGACAAAGGATTGCCCACCTTGTGTGTGAGCGTCTTGCCATCACCAAGGGCTTTCCCGGTCAGGGCGTCAAACAGAAGGATGACTGGTGAGCAGAGAGAAAAGAGAACATCGTAAAAGCACAGTCCATCCTACTTCTATGTTTATATTAATGACAGTATCCACTCACCTTTTTCATCACTCTTGTCTCGGATGGCGATGGTGTCGTTACTAAGCGAAACCCCCTGGGCATTTAGGATGTCAGCTCTCATACCGGGGAACTTGGGTGATGATATCAATCGACCCTCGTAGGAGAAAGTATACAACCCTGCTCCATCCACGAGAAGAAAATGTCTGGGAGAATACAGCAGATGAGAGATGAATTAGTGTACTGTACATACATGATTTTATATGCAAATGGGTGGGAAGGAGGGGACCATGTTAGGAGATCTGATGAAGAGTCTATAACTGTCCATTAACTGACACTGGCAGGTAATTTAGACATGTAATGCACATTTACAGAGCATTGACTTACCCAGCGAGACTCATCAAACCCAACTGATTTCAGAATGGCCAGTAATCCATTTAGCCCCAGGCTGAGTGTCATGCACACTGCATTGGAGTATTTCACAAGAGCTACTCCATATTAATCTAATTTCCCCCAGTGGTTTCACTCTCAGTCTTATTGTATGACAGGGCTGGCTAATACAGAGCACAGCCCCTGTGTCTGCGTGTGTGTATGTGTGCTTGGTTGGCTGCTAGATGAGTGGTCAGTGTGGAGCAATGAAGCATTAGAGAAGCTGATAGTCGATCCAACAGCCTGTTCTCCCTCTTTTTTTCACTGCTTCTGGGACAGAGGCACTCACTTCTCCGCCTGCAGGATGAGGCTCACTGTTCCCTCCTTCAGGTCAAAGATGAGGGGAGTGTTCCAGTTTCTTGAGCTGGCAAAAACACACACACAAATAATCAAAGCACATATATTTAATAATGATAGGCAAACAATGACACAAATGATCAATTAAACAGTAAAAATTGGCCCTGACACTGAATTTGGACGCAATGTAAAAGCTGTGTGTGTTACTAATCCAGCCATGTTTAAAAGCTAAATTTACAACTAAAATCAGGTTACCGAATTTCAGTCCCGCAGCCCTTTTTTTTCAAAACGTGTGTACATTCTGAAGGCTACATGACATGGTAGCCCATTATATTTCAGTGCATCTGCAGATAATATGATCAGTAGATGAGTGTTTCACAAACCCTGATGTGTGAGTAAAAGCCTAAAATCCTAATAGTCAGTCCAGTTTCAATAGGGGACGAAAGAAACTACCGGAGAAAAGCAAAACATGAGCTAGCTGCTTACTTATAGACATAGCACTGGAGGGAAGTGGCAACCACCAGGTGACCGTATGCCAGAGAGGTTTTGATGACTCGGTCTCGAAACTCCAGCACATCCACAGCATCGTTCGTCACATTCCTCACCTGAGAGAAAGATGAGGGGTTGGGAAGATGGGGCAGTTAAAAATTTAAAACAAGAGTAGAGATTGATAAATCTCTCAGAGGTAAAGGCATAAACTTTTACTTGCATTTATACATGCGAACAACAAAAGAGACACACTGACTTCGTCAACAGCGAGTTAGAACAGCCAACAGTCACGTACGCATCGGAGTGTATTTATTCTTAATATACACAGGAAACAGTCTACAGTATGTCCAAGTATATGTAGGGTAACTGTGGTTGGAGAAAGCAGTTTTTACTGTTTTAAGTGTGTGCGTGCGGTGGTTGGTACTCATTTTTTTCACCTGCATAGATAAATACTTCCCTCCAGCTCTGTCTGTGAATGAATGAAAAGGCCTTTTCCAGCACCAGGTGAAAGGTGGGGTTATTTTTACAGCTTTACAAATCTTCCTCCTCTGCTCCCTCCAGCAAGCCAAATTTACATGCAACACAACCAGGAATAAAAAACATTTGACCGCAAGGTGGTAAATTTAGCTGGCTGATTCACAAACCACTGGCAGATGTGCACTTTTAAAAAGGACTGCGAGGAGGAGAGGGGGAGGAGGGAGACAGAAAAGCGCCTGCAAGGCTGAAAATAAATGGCTGATGACCCGACTTTGTTTGGTTTACACAAACTGCACTTGGTATTTCTATTGCAAATAAATGCATGTGTGTGTAGGCACACACATGTGCGTGACTTTTCATTCTGTAGGTGTGCGTGTGTCTCCCCGTCTGAAAGTATACAAGTGTGTATGTACATTTGGGTGTGTTAACCGCATGTAAACGCTACCTTGTGGTAAGCACGAGTTTAAACAGCAGAGAATGGTGGAGCGAGAGAGGCAGCTAGACAGGCCGGTCATTGTCATTGCAGAGCTGCACATTGGCACACAGGGAGGGTCCTGCTTTAATATATGGCCACATCTAGTCGAGGCCTGGGAAGCATTTGCTTCCCTACAAAGCATATTCACACATCTTTACAGTAGGCCCATGGCATTGCAGCACTTCCTAATTACGGTACCTTGTTATGCTGACATAGAAGAGTTTGGCTCTGTAAATGTTTGAGAATCATCATCACACCTCACCTTAATTTCTACCAAATCTCCCAACTGTATGATAAATACAGTAATATCTTGTCTTGTCTTGAAGAGGTTTTATTATAAAAAAAAACAACTAATCTTTTCAGTGACATCAGTCCTCAAAAAAATGACACTTTTCTCCTTTATGCTTCCTGCATAAAATAAAGTATGGGATTCAACAAGCCATTTAGATTTGGCTCAGCTTCTTATCACATGTAAGCTCATTACAGTAAAATACGCCTCCTCCAATGTGAGTAACCCCACCCATTGCTTAAGAAGAACTTCTGCAAAGTTGCACTAAATCTTTTCTGCAAGCCCACCAGAGCAGACTGACGTTGAATATTCAGAAAGTGAGAATAATAGCGTGTTTCATGGACATTAAAGCATGTAAATATGTTCAAGTAGAAACAAATAATACAAGTTTGACCCTGAAAATGAAGTATGTCCCATTTAAAGACACCTTTAACATGTAACTCCTATGAGGGACCAAGAATCTACATGAGCTTCCACTATGATTATTTTGTACTTGCAATGTAATTTGTTTAACTCAAATTTACTTTGAGGTTAACTGGTCATTGCTCTATATAATCTCCATTGTTTTCCTCTTTCATTGCAGCAAATGAACAGCCAAGCCTAACTTTTTTTAAAAGGACAGTTCACCCCACAATCCAAATTACACATTATTTTTCTCTTACCTGCAGTGTTGTTTTCTAAATCTAGGTTGTTTTGATGTGGGCAACTGTGTGTTGGAGGTATCAGCAGATGTCTGCTTTCTCTTGACTATAATAGAACGGGGTCATGTTCTCTGAAAAGACACACTGCTATTGAGATTTTGGAATGTATACTTTTGCACTTTAAGTATCACAAACAGTGTGCCTTATAGTTCCATTATATTGGAAAGAAGGCAGATATTTCTATGGTGGATTTGTCCAACACAAACAATCTAAACTGATTATAGCATTGCAAGTAAGAGAAGAAATATTATTTTTAATTTTGGTTTGAACTGTCCCTATATGGTTAGAACATTAATGTATGTCTTTCTACCTGCATGGTTCTCCTCTTGGTCAGGGTGATAACAAAGTTCTTCCACTCCCAGTGCTGCTCCACCACATGGGCAAAGATGACATGCCCATTGCCACAGGCCCCAGCCAGCTGGGTGCCGTCTGCGGACCAGGCCAGGCTGAACACACTGCCTGTGTTAGGCTTCTCCAACGCGTAGGACCACTGCAGGGAGGGGGGAAGTGGACGGAGACAACAATACGGTTAATGGCTACAGATACTTATCTACAATCTTAAACAATTACCTGCGAGGGCAGCTTAGGAACTAAAAACAATGAGAAGTTTAGAGAAGAGAAGCAGTGAGAGTCAGGAGTCGCGTATGAGTGAGTGTGTATGCACATAATGTAAACTCTGCTAGAAAGACAGGGGCCCAGTCAGTCAGTCATTGAGCTGTGATGAACTGTGAGACACTGAAGTAGCGCTCGGCCCTGCCAAGTCCAGCACTCGCGCTCGTAAACATACACTCTGCTATCCTCATCTGTTACATACACGGGGGGCAGGGTACAGGGAGGAAAAGGGAGGGTTTATATACGAGCCCCAAAACTGAAGCCAAAAGCTGATTAACAAGACCTCTCCCTCCTTTTTATAAGAAAAGGTCTGAAAGAGGTAGAGCTGGGTTGGGCTTGGGGTGGGGGGGTTAACAGAGTAATAGAAAGAGGAGCTTTTCTCCATGTCCACTGCGCTGTGTCAGCCAAACCCCGCTCCGTTGATGACTGTCAGTGATGGTGAAAGACACAGCAGAGAGATGCGTCCCTTTACAGTTTCGAAACACTTCTCCCATCATTCCCTGAGGTATCCCTTTTCTCCACGTAATCCCTTGATTTTTTCTCTGTTTCCATAGTTTTTCCGTCTTTCTCAACTTCCTTTCCGCACTCATCAGCAACAGAAAAGCATACACGTGCTTTGATTCAACACCAATAAGTTGAGACAGTCCAATTAAAATGTTCTAATTAGGACATAAATACATTTCTATTTCATCCAAATATGAATAGCTGTTGCTGCTGTGCACACCTGGAATCCCTCTGTTATAACAATCCCTTCCACCACTACCACCACCACCACCGCCGCTGTGAACCTTCTAGTCCTGCCCCGGCCCTCTGACCTCCCCCTTGCCTTGAACGCAAGTGGCTGGCAGATCCAAGTCAGCTGTGATCTTCCACACAAATGCATGCATTCACACTGCAAACTGCTTACGGAGGGAGAAAAGTGCTAATGTTAGCCTAGCGCTGCCTGCTCGCCTGCGATGGAGAGACAAGTGTGGTGCAGCAGGCCAAGTGCTGCGGTGAAGTCAGGAGAAAAGGCCTCAGTGTGTTCGCTGCCTCACACACATGCAGCTGCAGGATGTGAGGTGTGGTGTGAGGTAACAGTCGGCAGGCTACAGGTTACAGGCCTGCTGCTTGGATCTCTTTCCCTCTTCCTCGTCTGTCTCCCTGCCTGCCTCATACACACGCCGTTCAGCTGGTTATGGTCAGCACCCTCCCAGCAGTTAATGTCATATAAGGACCCAAAATAGTTGCAAAAAAATAAGACCTGTGTAAAAAAAAAAAAAAGATAAGAGATAGTATGTTCAAATTTAATTAATTGCTATTTAACTTTTTAGAAATCCTACAAGAGGAATTAGCCTGCCTTTCTTTATATACACATATTCCTCATATGTAGATTTTTTTTTTTCCAAACCTTATAGATCTCATCTATTCTTCAGCTAATATCTTTGGGATGGACCGCTCTCTATTAAAGCACCCCAGGGGGACAGAGAAGGGGAGGAATGGAGGGGAGAGGGATAGATAGATGGAGGGTCAGAGATGCAGCTGAAGGTACACACCAGACTGTAATGAAGCAGGACATACGATATCGGCCCGAGGAGCACTGCTGGATCCATGCTTACCTAATGCTTTTAACACATTGAGCCATTTGACTCCTTCTAGAGCCAGAAAGTGAGAATGTGTGTGTGTGTGTGTATGTATGTGTGGGAAGTAGGGGTTAGCTTTGTGTGTTAGTGTAGTACTTACGCGCATAAGCGTGTGTTGTTTACGTATTTGTGGGCGACAAAAAGTATAGAGAAAATATGAAATTGTAAGAATGGAAGAAAATAACACCACATCAGTGTAATTACTGTGTGTGTGGACAGGGAAAAAATAAATATGAGTTCACTTTTTCCTGCTCTCATGAGTGTCCGGTGTCTGTTTTGAAGGTGTGTGTGCATGTGTGTAAAAGAGGTGAAAATCCTCTGGCTTGTCAGAGTTGTCAGCCAGTGTCTGACTATGGGACACAGGGGGATTCCTATAGCTCTCCTGAGATGGACAGCCTGGGCCAGTAGAGGAGAAAGCAGGGACACGAAAACCTTTTACAGAGCAGTATTCAGATACAAAATCTCTGCATCTCTCCCCCTTTGAACTACCTTTGTTTCATTAGGTCCCTCTCTCCTTACTGGTGAAAAGTTTAGATGATCTAACAGCTGGCTGCCTAGCAAGAAACTGGAGAAAAACTGTATCATGAATCATGTTGTGCAACATTACTTTTAAAAATTACGTGTCATTGTAGAGTTACTTAGTAAGAAAGGCCATTTGCTGAAGAACCTTATCATTACCAATAAATGAAACCCTTTTAGGATTCCTTTCGAGGCTCCATAAAAAAAACAGTTAAGAGAAGATGAAATCTTTTGAATACATGCATACATTGCTTTTTTTCAGCAACAAATAAAAGAAACCTGAGTGGCCTAACATGTAACTGTAAAGACCATTTTAAATCACACCAAGCAACAATTTCTGCATCATAAATTGGAAAAAAAAAGTACTCAGAGCAGCACATTTTTTACAGCATATACATGCTACCGATATGAATCAAATATTTAATTTGACCTCTATTGTGTTTTTCGCATGTATAATAATAACATTTCTGCTGCACAGTGTTGGACAGTGTCTTAACTAATGTTTATAAGTTATTCTGGAAATGCAATTTAACGCTTTCCTTACACTACAAAGCCCGACTAGTCTTTTCAGATTTGAAACTGATGCAAAGCCTGTGAAATATAGGTGGTGGGGGTGAGAACGGACTATTATGAGGATAGGAGAAATGGAGGAGACAGGGAAGGAGGAAAGCAGCAGGGGGAGGTGAATCAGTCAGTGGCAGTAGATCTGGCAACTGGTTTTATTGCAGCCAAAAGGGGTGGGACTCTCCTGGATACTGAGAACGCCACTGGACAAGGCTGGAATGAGATTTAGGATTAGTGCAGAGCGATATTATACAGCAGGACGATAGAGCAAGCAGACATGCAGAAAGATCCTATAAAGGCTGAAAATGAAGATTTAAGACGGGGCTGTGGAAGGTGGGGTCTAGGCCTTCATCTAGCCAGAGTCCACTCTCTGGTCACTGAACCCTGTCTGTCCATAATGGGCAGCTTTGTGGCCAGAGAGAAGGTGGCAGACATGACGTGTAGTTCTCAGCTGAGCTCTGTGGGAGAGAGGGGGAGACCCCTCAAACGTACAATGAGCTTATAGACGCAGACTGCTGTATTTACGTACATATAAGCAGTAATATATGGCTGTACATGTACGTTTTGGTACACACTGCAATTCAGACATAAACACACACACACACACCCACACAAGAACTTATGTCAAAGACATGGCAGCCTACCAAAGCTGCTAGTCAAACACTTGTGATGATCACTTTGAGCACAAGCAGAACGCCCACACATGCATCCTGTGTGTGTTTACATGTGTGTGTTAATGTGACTCAGACGCACAGACGTTAGTTGCATGTAGGTGACAAACCCTGGAGTGCTGAACTGGTAAAATGGCCCTGTGGGACGCTGGGGTACTGCTCAGATCTAGATCTCTTTATGTTTCGGGGCAGACCACAATCCACAGACCCTTGCTTGTATCTTTCAACCTAGCCACCTTTCCTCATGTGGGAAGAGATAAGAGAAGTGAACAAACTACCCCATACTAACTTTTTTTGTTTAAAATTCAAAAGGCAAAATTGGCAACATTTACTCACAGAATAATAAAGCTACAACATCACAATGCATCAATGAATGCTGTCATCTTTGTACCTTTTTTTCAGGATCTGGGCTACGTCAAGTTTTGCCATTCTGATTGGTTATAGATCTATTAAATTGGGTTGACATCCCTTAAAAATGTTAAATGAATTGAGAGGCATGTATGCATTTGTGAATTGGTCTGGTGATACCACGCTAATTATACAGTGTTTTTAAAATACATTGTCTATTGCTTTATTTATTTAATATATCTATTTATTTTATATTAACTGCTTCAGATTCAGATTTGCCAGGCATATCACTACAACAGCCTTTAAAATACCCATATTACTTATCCAACTGCATCTACCAGACAATTCTGCAGACAATGACACATGTGCAGACATACATACACTACCCTAAAAAAGACGCAGCCAATCTATGAACACATAGCCTCTTAAAGGAGTGTGTTCGCCCTCTCCCTCCTCCCTTCCTCGTGCACACTCTCTCTACATTTCTCAACATATGTTTACCATTAAGACTGGCAGGTGTAGAACTGCCCCTTCTTTCTATTGTTGCCCTGCAGCCCCAGCCAGCATGGGGAGGCCTTCAAAAAGCTTACATTAAAATAAAAAAGCTAGCTCAAAGGCAAGGACATTCTTAGACTTAGAACAATAACAAGATAACCAGAATTTGTTTCCAAAGACAATCCTTGCCTCCTCTCTCTACGTTTTCTAAAATGTGTCCTTGCAACCAAACAGCGGCTGGATTCAGCTTGAATTATGTCCGTTGCCGTGCATTCCTCAACGACAACTTCTCATTGCAGAAATAAAGTACAATAAAAACAACAAAAGTCCCAAGTTTTTAGATGGCAGGGTGAGCTCTTCATGGTTGTCAAAAGCAACTTCATTCGCCGACTACAAATGAAATGTGTATTTAGACATATTGTGCCAAAATATGAGTTTTTGGAACATATTGCACACGCAGCTGGACAGCAAAGATGTGGATTTACTGCTGGAGTCTTGGAGAGTTTCTATAGAAATGATACTTTCTCTAAATTGTAAATTATTAGACTCTGTTGTTACTAACATGATGCAGACTGCAGCCAATATACTCCATTATTTACATACGCTTTAACACCTAAATAGGGTATGAGTGTTAAATATGTAAGACTCTTTGTGGAGCACAATGTTAAATGTATCACACTCAAAAATAAATAAATAAATAAATATTGAATGAAACAACACCTACAGACCAAAGAAACATTTCCTTAAAACCTGGAAAAAAGAAAAGTAAAGTGACAGGGAAGCAGGGGGAACAGTAGAAAAAAGGGCAGAAAATAAAATAAAAATGTGTGTGTGTGTGTGTGTGTGTGTGTGTGTGTGTGTGTGTGTGAGTGCGTGTGTGTATCAGTACCATTGTTGTACCCCTCCCCCATCTTTCTATCCACACTACCTGAAACAGAGTTCTGGTCTTCATGGCCTGGGCTGCGGGGAGAGGGGGTGGGTGGGGGTGGAGCTTGGGCCAGGGAAAGGGTTAATG
>JAOWBC010001387.1:15744567-15797806 GCA_028566105.1 Hypoplectrus providencianus | reverse complement strand
TGTGTGTGTGTGTGTGTGTGTTGGGTTGTGGCTACACGTGCGGGGAGGGGAGAGGGCCTGACATTTAACCCCACTCCAGGTGCATGTGGTTTCTCACAAATGCCAACTGGTCACATGATCTAAATCTGACAAAGGCGATGAGAGGGATTGAGGCAAGTTCTTCTCCTCCCTCCCTCTCGCGAGCTCGCTCACTTACTTCCAACCTCTTCCTACAAGTTGCTCTCTCTCTCTTAAAAAATGGGTCAGAGTACCCGAGAAGAACAGCCTGCTCTTGTAGCACGATTTTGTGTGTTTATGAAGCTGTGGGCCCAGAAGCAAAGCAACACCTGCAGTGATCTGAGTGCCATGAGGAGGGTGGTGTGCATCTGTGGCACTGCTACTATATCCAGGTGTTCCACAAATCTGTAGGTCTGTTGAGCAGCCCACCACCCGGCAGCTCATTCTCCAAACAACCAGCTAAGAAAAATGTTCCGAAATACTGGGGCTGAGACGCGGCTCCCTTGCCAGATTTTCCACAGCACCAGTCATTCAGCAGAATGTGGCATCCATTTCCCAAAAAGCCAACTTTCATCCATCTTTTTCTGTCCCACCACTGAAAAAAAACATTTAATAAGTCAAAAAGCATGATGAATCAATTAATAAGTAAGCCATCTGTAATGTGAAAGCTGGATATAGAATATATCATCAGGAGTCTTTTTTATGGCTTTTAATAAAACTCAACTCCTATAAGGCTTTGAAACATTATGACATTTTTAAGAAAAAAAAAACCTTTGGTTGTACTGAGCACAATTGCATTCTAATAGCCTCAGCACATACACACACTGCACACATGTTCACACAATTGCACCGCCAAGGAGAGAAAAAGACATTTCCTCCTTGATTGTCAATTTAAATTACCTGGCTTGAGTAAAAAGGCAGCTTCAACACAAAGGGAAATCTTGCAGATCGCTCAGCGCGTACATGTGAGGCGCATGCTCATGAATGCAACAACTACATAGTTATGATGAGAGCACAATATCACTACAGCATGTAAAATTGAAAGTCTGAAGAATAAAATCAAGAACGTATAAGGTGTGGCTCTTTATTTCCCTCTGGGACCACATGGTGGACCTGCAAGGCACATCTGCAGGGGTGATTATTCTGAGTGTGGTGTCAAACAGGAGCCAGATGAGGAGGTAAACTTGTATGTCAAAGCATAAGGTGAAGGCTCCCCTAGTACACATGAATCTAACTTAAGTTCTGTGTGCCTGTGCCTCTTTATCAGGTTTCTGCCTCTTGCTCTTTTCTTCTCCGTCACAAGAGGCCCTCTTTGAGCTACAACGTCCAAAAGCCATCAGTACGATATATGTGTGTGTGAGATAGAGAGAGACAGAGAGGGTGTAATTGATGTCGGTATGAAGTGTTGTGTTTACTAAATGCCTGCAGCTGGTTGGTCAGAGAACAGTTTCACATGGCTTCTGCTGCTGGCTGGCAGCTGTTATAGATGCGACCTGTTTTAAACAGCTTAGGTCTGAAACTTACATTGACTCCTTCTCACACAAGCATAAAAATAATATTTATCAAGATTTACATATCATCTCTTCTTTTTGCAAACATTTCAAAATTAATTTGCATCAGCAGCCATAGTGTCACAACACAGTCCAGGGTGGACATGTATAAAAAAATCCACGTGGTTGGGTTACCATATATAATCATGGATAGCAGTTTACTAAATGCATATGTGGCTTTAAGTCAGTGAAGTAAAAAAGGGGTATTTTGATTTACCTTGGCTGGCCAGTGTAGAGCGTAGCATCCCACTTTTGGACCAGATCTTTATTTGCCCATCTTCTCCAGCTAAGTTATTAGACAAAAGCATGAAATGGATTCAAAGGAAATTCATACAGTTTTTCAATAATTTTTTATTAAATTATTTACAAGTTGACTGTCCAAGTAATTATTAAATGGCAATGAAATGCCTCTGCCATGTTTACCTGTAATAAGAGCAGTCCCATCGTAGTTCCATTTTCCAGCCAAAACAGCTCCCTTGTGTGCTTCAACACTCTTCTCAATGCGCCCTGTCTTGGAGGTCAAATGGAACTTCCCTGTAAGGAAACAAAGACAAGGTTGCTGTATTTGAATCCTTACGTCTAGACCTGATATGGGTGTTTATAGTATTAGTATTCAGGATCATGACTCATGGTTTGGCTACCATGTGGATGATGAAATTATTCAGGTTGCTGCATGAAATATCAACCGTTATAAAGAAACATTACTGTCCTGCACAGTGAATATAACTATATTAACTATCAATCACACAGAGTTAGCAAGAAGGCTACATTTTTCCTCCAAGTTAAATTACAAACGTACAGCATAAAGTGGATGAGTCAAACTAAAGGCTTTCTGTAGGGTGAATTACACCGAACGACACGAAGGGTGATCAGGCATGGAGACAGTTATTGAAGACGCTAGCCTAACATGTACTTTGTGGTGGTGCGTATTAAAAAATTCTGAATGTTCTATGTAATTTCTGGTGGCCTAAAACTGCAAATCAGCATGCTGCCTCTCTCTCCCATTTCTAAATTTGGACATCCCAACAAATGTGGATGTTACTGGTCCAGCAGGTAGTAAGTATACAGGGTTTGTGTGGCTGCACTGAAGAACTCTTTCAAATAAAAAAAACTGCTGATAAAAATATAGTTTCTATTTTAATTCATACGCACTCACTTCCACAGTTGTTATGCATGCAGCAAAACATTGTCTGTGCAATGGTTTTGTTGTTGTTTGATATCTTGCAGGTGGTTTTTATAATAACTTGTTATGACAACATATCAACCGTTTGCTACATTTTTAGGAGAAATACTTGACGATACATCCGTGTGAAATCTATTGTGACGCTACATTGTAGTTCTACAGGGTAAACATGAATGAGACTGACACTCTGTTGTTCCCAACAAAAGGCCCAGCCACATCCTTCATGCATAATTTGGTTCTCTTTGGGAAAAGTCTGTTCCAGTCCACACAATATACCTGCTAATAGAATGGCAAATGATGCATCTAAGATTTGCAGATATGCCTCATCCTTTGGGAAGTATTAGGGGGTTCAAAAATATTGAAATATAGTTAATGATTCTGTGTTTAGAATATTAGATTATGAGATTATAATGTGTTGTTTTGAAAGCAGGTAGAGGAAATATCACCATAAATTATCAATTAAAAAACAAAATTCCAACAAAGGAAAAGGCTAAAACTTGATGTGCACGACAGGGAGAAGGAGGCTGATAAATCAAATAAGATTATAAAAAGGCACAAATTTAAAAATATAGGATATAGTGGATATCCGGTACATTATCCAGATTTAAAAATCAGTGCAAAGCAAAACAAAATCTTACTAGAAGATATAAATATTTTTATCTGTTTAACTGTAATGCAAGTGGCAGAAGAAAGTAGCAAAAACTGAATCATAACAGAGTCTTCACTGCTCTCTAGTCTGCCAGAGAAAATTGCTGCTTCAGTTTGTGGGTGTGTTTATGCAACCCTACACTGCCATTAGTGTTGTGACCACACATTGACTGCCATAACAGTACATCCATATTATGTGTGTTTATATCTAATATAGGCTGAAGAAAAGACATAAGGGGCCATATGGATGCACATCACACAGACTTGACTAGATTTCTACTAAAAGTATACAGATTCAAAACAGAAATAATTTTAAATCTAGAGGAGGGATGAACTTACTCTTTACTGTAACACTGCAACTATCTTCTTGAAGTGAAAACGAATATGCTAATCAGCTTTTTACAATGACAAACTCCTGACCTGTTGCCTAATTCTTCTAATGATCAAGCTTGACATTGTCATCAAACTCCAAATTAAAATAGTCAGAAAAAAGAAGGAAAAAGGAAAAGAAAAAGAAAGATGTGGGGATACTGAAAACTGTTACCAGTTATTATGTTTAGTTAGTTCAGTAAGCATTTGGCAATTGCTATTCTACATCAACATATTGTTGTATAACTTAATTTTCTTGTAGAAGTATGACGTTAAACATTACTAATCCTTGTCATTTCGCGACTAACTGAATGAAAACAATACTGTTATAGGTTTGATGAGAAACAAATAAAAAATTAGAGAATAAAGAGACTTGCCATCAGTGCTGGTGAGGACAAAGATCTCAGTCTGGTTCTGTTTCTTGCCACCAACAGTCTTGGGGAACCAGTGTAGGTCAATCGGGTAAATCTCCTCTGACAATTTAACAACCAGATTGGTCTCACTGGTCAGCAGGTTCCACTTGAGGATCTGGTGATCCTCACTGCATGAGTACAGCTCATCTGCTGTGGTCCAGCCAACACAACTCACAAGTTCCTTATGTATTATGTTGTTAAGAAAAGTGATCTAGGTGTTTTGTTGGGTATGTCTTTAAGTTGATCATTTTAAGTCATGTCAAAAAGTTGACCTGCTTCCCATGCCTTTCTGAATGCGTATTCTAAATTAATTAAATTCCTGCGTGTTTTAGCTTGATTTCTTTTCTTGCAGGATATTTTTTTCTGCATCTACTTGTAGGCCTACAATATTTTTTAGTTGCTTCCTTTGTTACTATTATTATTATTGTTAAAATGTTATGGGTAAGTTATTAAGATAATCAATCAATCAATCACTTGTAGCCTTTGAAAAGAAAAAAAAAACAACAATTTCTAGGTTTGCCACAGGTTGGATGCCAGGTTAAACCAAGTATTAAGATGACTACAGTTGCTATAACTAACTTATTATTATTATTACAAGTTAGTATTATTTTTATTATTATTATTATTATAAGTATTATTACTTCTAGTTAAGCAAAGAATAATAAAGACAACAAGAGCATAGCAACGTTTTTAAAGTTTGTAGTAAATTAAATGTAGTTAAACTGTAGCTTGCATGAATACGAGTAGTAGGAAAGACAGTTATAATATCATCTTAATAAGGATATGTTTGGGTTCCTGTAGCAGCGACGTTTTCAGTCTCATGGCGGATGTTTGCGCTGTCGATCCCTAAACGAACAACACATCATATCAGTTAGTGACAGTAACTCATTAAAGCTCACTTTAACCACATCGGTATCAAACCAACACAAAGAGAGAAACAATATAAAAGATCGAAACAAAACTTTGAACCATACCCTGCAGATAAGGCGACTCAGATGTTGTCATGCTCTGGTAGGTGTTACGGTGAATAAAACAAGCGTCTGTAGTTGCTACGGTACCTGCCACCGTTGCTAACGTGAATCCTGAGATGTACCCGAGCCTTGCCAGCAACTTAGATGCTAACGTTAACTTGGTTTTCTTTGTAATACTGACATCCTTTTATCATAAGCGACTCTATTATGAGACAGTCAGCAATTCATGCGTATTATTTACCCCAGCATAAGATGCACAAATAGCCGATAGAGTACAGAGCAGGTCTGTACATCACTTATCAGTAGTTTCTCGCTAACGTTATCAAGCTAACCTATGGTAGCCATGTAATCTGGGTCATAAAAGGCTTGAAACAGAGGTTATCGCGAGATTTGCAAGTCTCGCCTCCTTGACAATGGATATTCCGATTTATTTACTACTACAAATTACATTTCTTTAACATTTGTATTCAATATGATTCATTACAAAAATAAACTTCAACTTCTAAAATCATAATTCGTTGATCTAGCTTACAAGATTCTCTGATATGTAAAGGATTCATCTGGGCGGGACTTCTCGGTCTACTGTAACCAGGCAACCGTTTGAACACGTTGAAACATCATACTTTGAATACGAAACATATCTTAAACACCAATGTTTTAAAAATAAGTATCGTTACTTTCTGTTGTCTCTCTTCTGATTATTTGTGTCATAAAACATTAAAAGTTTGGAGAGAGGTGAAGTTGGCTTCGTCCCCTTTTTTGAATTTCGTTTTTCCCCCTTGCCCTTTGAACGTTCCATGGTGCCTTGCGACAGTTTATAACGAATTTGGTTCGACAGCACCGTTTAGGCGCCATTTACAAGTTAGAGTTTTCAAGGAGAGTGACTCGGAATGACACGGGGATAATTTTTTGTGGATTGTATTTGCCAAACTTTGGATTAACTAATACTTTTTTTCTAAATCGTTGTTTTGGTCAGAAAAGAAGAATCTCGTCTGCTCGTGCCTATATTGTGGAAGGTACACTGAAACGTTTTAGTTGAGAGTAAATTGACGAATGGGTTCCGTCTATTTGCTGAAATGCATAACGTTAATACCAGACTGGTCTTAAAAATATCACTACGTTGAGTTTAATAGTAGTTACGGTCTAGGTAGAGGTTGTTATCTATACCCAACGTTATCTATACCCAAGAATGCAACAAGAGATCATCACGTTTGCCTTATACTATATTTAATGCGAAATATGCATTTCGCAGACACACACACACCCCTAACAGTAACGTGTATTTTTTTTCTTATTACAAAGCTAATGTCAATGTTGCAGACGATTGCTAAACTTTGAGTTGCGGTAGCTTTGTCTGCTTAACATCGACTACTTTAGCTTCTACCAGCGTTAGATTAGAAAAAGCTGTTAGGCGCCCCTTTCAGTATAACTTCGAGTACAGTTAGTGTTGCGTTAGCGTTACAGATCTTCAGTGCAGATACGTCTGCTAGTTAAAGTTGGCTAATACGCTAGCTTTAGCTTTGTAGCATTATTTTATATCAGATAACTAGCTGCAAATGCTAACTAAACGTTAACACTAGCAAAGTGAGACTAGCGCAGTAACGTGGCGAAATTCACGCTTTATGTTTTATTGACGGGTGGCCAAGGCAGCGTTATTAATATGCTCATCTGGTAGACGTTATTACAATTATAACGTTACTGCCAGTCCAACGTTACCGTTAAGTTGACAAAGATACTTCGAGTGAGTCTTCCAATTAGCAAGCGAGTTAGGCTGCATCGTCCATACCTCCGCCCCCATCATAAAAATTGAGGGGATTAAGATTAATATTAGTGTCAGTTTGAGACGTCGATTAATTTAGGACGTTGTGTCTTTACCACCGACCAGACAGCCTGTTCAGCTGCGTCCATTTAGTTTTAACCATATAACTTAGACTATCGGTTGGCTAAGAGATGTGGGGATATAATTTGGTTATTTGCATATTAACTGAATTTGTTTTCAAATTAGTGTAACGTTCACCTTATGTCCTGGTATCCACCATCTTTACAAGGTTCATTAACCGTCCAACTTTTCGACGCGCTAAATGAATGTATTAATTGAGATGCAAAGTTGTTTTAAATCGATTCCGTCAAAGGAGAGGGCCATTCGTTTTAAATATTATTTGTACTTGATGTTTGAATAGCATCTAATTTCCGACTATCATCACGTAGGTTGGCAGCCTCATAGGTGCTATCTCTTGTAATGTTGTCAGGCCGAGAGCCTTATTTGTTAACTCGAGCATTTTTCTTGTTGTAAAAAGAAGAAAAAAAGTAGGTTATGTTTCCATATGAAAAATATAGCGACTAACAGTTAGATGGGCGGCAGTGTGATCTGACTGTGGTAATGATTAAAGCCTGACAACGGTAGCTGCGTGTGACCGACTAAAAGTGGAGTTGGGAGATTGACAGGCACAAAAACCACTCATGGATATTCCTTTTTTTTTTTTTTTTTTCAATGACCCCTTCAGATTTCAAATCATGCCACCTAAAACTGCAAAGAGCTCAACTGCCAAGACAAGAGGGAAGGGGTCGCAGCCTCGGGATGACTCCGAAGACGAGCTGGATGTACCCCCTCAAGAAACTAACTCCAATGGCCAAGAGGAGGCACCGCCGACAACTGGCAAGTAACAAAGGGTGTTTTGGTGTCTGTGAATCTAAATAAGTTGTGTTCACTCAAAGGCGTTGCGTGTATTGCCGTACTGGTAGCAGCCAATTGCCACAGCTGTGAAGCTTTTTTTCATACTTAAACACGTAGTTAGAATGGCTGATGCATTTTTTTCTAAAGTGTCAGTCATCAATAAATGTCTTATGATTTTTAAGATGATTTTGATATCGTCGAGCGTACTTCTTCCCCGGATCTTCTCAGCAAACGAGGTAATTTATTTCGGAGAATGAACTGTTTTATGTAGTAGATCAAAAGCCTGGTTGACGTAATTCTTATAACTGAATAATTTGTTGTTTGTGTAATAAATTCTATGTGACGCTAACGATGCACATTGGCATGGGGAGGTGTTTGTATTCTTTAGAATATGATGAAATGATTTACTTGGCGTCTGCCTGTAAAAAAAATAATTTACAAACATCGACCCCTTAGCTTGTTTATGCTTATGTGAGCACAATAGATTTTGGACAGGTCGTTGTGGCTTGGTGTGATGGCAACATGATCGCTTTAACGTTATACGTTATTATCAAAAAACAAGATTTTCCCGGTTTGCGTTTTGAACAGACTTCAACGTGAGTAAAAAGGTGACGTTGCTGATCGAAATTTGCACTTCAGTTATTTATTGTCGACGAAATGTATGTGGCGCATCTACTCTCACGAATCAACGCTTCTTGTGGAGAGCGTTTGTATAATAATGTGGGTTTGTTCATAAGCGGCCATGGACTCTCTCTCTTTTGGGTTGGCTCTAGTGTTCAGAACAAAGAAAAATAACGCCTGTCAACTTTCTCGGTAGTCGTTGTTTGACTGCTCTTGTAACTTGCTGCCTGTGTTTTGTTTGTTTGTTTTTTTCTGCTCCTCTACCCCTCCCCCACGCACCACTGTCCCCCACCTGAAACGACTCGCACAGGGGAATAAAAAGTACTTTTTTTTCTCTGCCACAGATCCGTCTCAGGGAGAAGCTACCGAGGCGGTTGATAATCGAAGTTTGGAGGAGATTCTCGGTAGCATCCCTCCACCCCCGCCCCCAGCAATGACCAATGAACCGGGCGCTCCTCGCCTGATGATAACGCATTTAGTTAATCGCAACTTTAAATCTTACGCAGGCGAGCAGATTCTGGGGCCTTTTCACAAGGTACGACCAAACATGGTTACAAATGTCTACCCTGCGTGGGAAATACTTTGTTAATGTCTTGTGTTAAGCACACAGATTTGCCCCCATTTGTGGTGTTTCTCAATTTTATTTTATTTGTCTCTAATGTCATATTTGCACTGTGTAGTGCTAGATACAAAAAGTGAAAAAAAATATTCATGATGCTAGAATGTAATATTTATAAAGTAAAAAAAAATTTAAGTGGAAAAAGTCACACTCCACTCCATTTTGATTTAGTGGGTGTATGGTGCAAGGGGCTGTGATCTAGTGATGTTCTGACATTTCCCAAGAATTATGATTTCCCGTAAATTTGATCTTTTTACCTTTTTCTGCTCACCTCTTTGGCTTTGAAAATATTCATATATTTAAATAAATCTTAACTACACCCACTTGGAATACATTCACAATCACAATCTTACTATGCTTACATGTTTATACATAGCTTGAAATGTCATGACATTTACAGAATTTATTTGTGGATGCAGTGTTTTTTTTATATTATTGATTTACATTTTTTTTCTTTCTTTTCTCTCACCTTTCTCCCAGCGCTTTTCGTGCATCATTGGTCCAAATGGGAGTGGGAAGTCCAATGTGATAGATTCAATGCTCTTTGTGTTTGGATATAGAGCTCAAAAGATCAGATCGAAAAAGCTCTCAGTTCTGATTCACAGCTCTGATCAACATAAGGATGTGCAAAGCTGTACTGTGGAGGTGCATTTTCAAAAGATTATTGACAAGGTATATATATCTTTATCTCTGTCACACAGATACACACTGCACTTACTCTGACCTCTCCTAAAAATTAACTTACACATAGTAATAATCGAAAGGGATGATTAGAAATGTTGTTTGGTGGATAGATATATTTTTCTTTCATTGTAAATGTATTTATTCCCCAGAATCCTGCTCATGAGATAATATTGCTACACAGGGATCACACCAATGACTAAACACTAAAAGCTGGCATGAAAGTTTCAACTAAACACCCACACATGCCATAGTCGATTCATAATGTGCTTGAATTAATTTCTCTAATTTTGAAAAAAAATAAATAAATAAAACTAAAAGTGCTTTTTAGTCACTAGGCCCTACTTTTTTGATTGTACTGTTGAATTCAACAAAATGGGTCTTTTAATTTAGAAACAAATTTACTCTTTTGCATTTAATCCCAAATAATTTTGAATACTAACTTTAGTGTTAAGAATTACAGTTATACTTGAATCACATATTTAATCTGCCACAGGGAGTGTAAATTTTGCCTTGACCACTGTTAAACATTTTTAAGCTTTCCTGTTTGGGCCAGCAGTTCACAGTAAATTATAGTGAAGTTGTTTAACTAATGGCATAATTATATACATTCTGCAGACTTTAAAATTTGGTATTTCTGAAATTTAAAAATATTTTTTAAGAAGTGTTGTATACAACTTAGATTATTAGACTTGTTTTTAAAGTTGATAAATGTTTTGGCTGATAACCTACTCTTTTGCCTTGCGTTTATAATGTCATCATCATATCTCACATGTTTTTTCATATTTGGTAATATGGTAATCCAGTATTGATATGGTTTATTTACATGTTAGTGTAGCTGACAAAGACCTGGTGTGTGCTTTTTAAATAAGCCTTTTTCTTAATTCTTTTAATGTGCATTGTTTTAGTTTAACTGACCCCATTGGATTTGTCAGTATTATGAGTATTATCATTTAATGTGTATAGTTGTTAGTTTCTCCTGAGCTGTTCTGCACTAAGTTGCTGTGTCTTCTGCCCCTCCCCCATCTGAGTCAGGAAGGAGATGACTACGAAGTCATCCCCAACAGCAAGTTCTATGTTTCCAGGACTGCCAACAAAGACAACTCCTCAGCCTACCATATCAATGGCAAGAAAGCTACATTCAAAGAAGTGGGAGCTTTACTCCGCAGTCATGGTATTGACCTAGACCACAACAGATTTCTGATCTTACAGGTAATTGTAATTTTTTTTTTAATGTCATTTCCTCTTCCACATTTAACTTTGCTTCTTTTTTCTTTTAATCCTTGCTGTGATCATCCCATTCTGTCAGAGATTTCCTGCACTTTGTATTGTGCCCATTTACTCCTTTGAGTTAAATGTTTCATGGCTACCTTAATGCCATGCCTGTCTGTGGGAATAACCTGTTGCACTGGATTTGGAAAAGAGAGGATGTGCCCTCTGCCAGCCCCTTAAACTGCTATAGCAGCGCATCATGGTTTGAAACAATGTGGAAAAGGTGCGAACCATTATTTGCTGCTTTAGAATTTTAAGGAAAAAATGCCCATACATGGACTTGGATGTGAGTGGCTGTAGCTGAATAACTAACTCAGATTTTGTAGTGGGGGGGAGGTCTTTCTTTATGGGGTTGACCCTCCAGTGGGGACAGGTTGGACCTCCCTCCCCTTCCCATGTACCTGCCACGCTTTAGCAGCACGTAAATATTGGCGTGTGAGAATAGATCCCAACCCCAATATTAGCAGTGCTGCTTCAGTGTGGCAGGATCAAACATCCTCCATTATCATGGCTTTAATATTTATTTACCTTTTTTTTTAATTTTTTTTTTTTTCACTGTGAATGTAAAGTGTGGCATTTTTTTTTTATTTGTCTACTGCTGGTTGTTTTTATTCTATTTTCCCTATCAGTTAGCAGTTTGTTGCAATTAATTTGTACCAGGTCACTTACACTCCTACCTCTTCTGATTGTGTTACATGTGAAACCTAGCCGTTATTACTGATTAACTCATGCCTTATGGGTTGATGAGACGGGTCAGAAAAAAATGGCTGATTTAATCTTTATTTAATTTGGTTACATGTCCTGCTTGACTTTTTTTTTTTTGTATGGGTGTGTGTGTGTGTGTGTGTGACATGGCTGCATGGGTATGGGAAGAGGCTTTAGTTTTTCTCCAAGGTCACTTTTCCAGGCCTCTGGCTAAGATGAAGCTGTCTATTTTGTGCACTGGTTGGAGCAGAGGATGATGGGGGATCTTGCCTCACTGCTGGCTTATCCTTTCTTTCATACATTAATTGAGTATATGAGCTGCATTTTTTCCTTCACATAAGTAAAACAGAATGAAGAACTTTTTCTTTTTTTTTTTTTTTTTTTTAAATCTGGGGGTAATTTGTGTTTAACATGGATTTTGTTTTGTAGGAATATTCTTATTCTAAGATAACCTTCCCACAAGAACAAATACAACAATTGTTCAGACTAATTTGATTACTCTGGAGAATTGTCCCTAACTTAAGCCCAAGTAGTATAGATGTACATTAAAACTTGTAGCTAAAATAAGTCAAAGTCTGCATGCTGTTAAAATCAGTTGTTTTCAAATAATGTAAAACTTGATAAATCTTATTTTAACAAATTGTGTCAAGAGCGGTGGTTGTTGGTGGTAAGGTAATAATGTGTTATTACAAAATGTATACCTTAAGTGTTCATAAACATGTCTGTAAAAAAAATTTCAGAAATCAGATTTAATCTATTACTTGTTTGAAGAATGAGCTTGGTATTTAAATTGTATGTTCTGCTTTTGTCAAGAATTGATTAAACACTTTTTTTAGCCCACTGTAATACTGTCATTGAATGGGGGGAAAAAGCATTTTGTTCTTAGAGGATACCTCTATAATATTTTTTGGTACACTATATATGACTGTATGTAGCTGCCAAATTGTGTGTAAAGCAGAGCAGCATTTTTTACGTTGAAAGTTATTCACTTTACTACATATTTTAGTTGTGAGTGTTATGGACATTTTTCTTTCTATTTATTTGTGAACATTTTATTTAACTAAATTAGCTCTGTTTTTTAATGGCTGCCTGCATGTTCTTATTTTCATGTATTGTTCTGGACTGTACTTAGGGTGAGGTGGAGCAGATTGCCATGATGAAGCCTAAAGGTCAGACCGAGCATGACGAGGGCATGCTGGAGTACATGGAGGACATTATCGGCTCCTGCCGTCTCAAGGAGCCCATCCAAACCCTCGCCTGTCGCATTGAGCTGCTCAATGAACAAAGGGGAGAGAAGGTGACACACACTCATACAGTATCTGATCACACACTCCCAAGATCACCAACTTTCCTCCATGTGTCCTGACTTCATTTGCCTTGGATTTACACAGCACAATGTTTAGTTAAAATGCATACTTCACAGAGATAGCCCTATGAGATATACATATACATATATATATATATTTAAATTGTTGTTTTGTTGCATGATATTAAAAACTGCAATATGTGCATTGTCCTAGCTGAACCGAGTGAAACTGGTAGAAAAGGAGAAGAATGCTTTGGAGGGAGAAAGGAACAAAGCAGTGAAGTTCCTCACCCTGGAGAATGACATCTTCAAACACAAGAGTCATCTTTGCCAATACTATGTGTGAGTGCGCTGGCATTATTTCTGTTTGGAACAGGATAAATTAAACAATACTATAACCTCATGACACTTTTATTTAGGCACACAGTAGCCTAGAAAATGAAAAGGAGATCTGACTGAATGAATGCCAATTATATCCTCTATTTTTAAACCTCACCGGGGCAGCATGACCCTTCTCTGGTGTCAGATGCCAATTTCTTTGTGTTATGTGTAAACTATTAGGTTTTAACTCCCACTGTTTGTTCCTGATATCTTTTTGCCATTAGTCATGATTTGAAGAAGCGTGTGGTGGATAAAGAGCAGGAGAAGGAGAAGATCAAGGAGGACACAAAGGAAATCACTGAGAAAAATGCAATGATATCACAGGAGATGGAGAAAATGAACCAAGAGCTAAAAAATGTGGAGAAGTAAGGCATTTATTGTTTTTCCTCCTTCTTTCTCCGTTCTACTTACTTATGTAACATGCTTTAGTATTATTTTTTTGTCATTAGAAAAAAAATAGTTCTTGTCAGGGCCTCTGTTGTTTTTAACACTTTAGTGGTAAAATTCCAGTTTAGATCTAAAAAGACGGAAGTAACCAATTTGTGTTGTAAAATATGACTTCTACAAACCGTCTAGAAATATGTTGTATACTTGATGGTCTAGATACCAAATATTATTTTTTTTATGATAACAGATTTTTATTTAACTATGTGAGCTTTACCACTAAGAGTTTTTAGACTATCATATCATAGAAATTGAGTCTGTTATTATTATATATTTTGTATACTTTTAGTATTCTCCCATTTTATTTTAATAATTTCAGAGTAGATTACCCATGATTTACTTGAGTGAACTCCGTATAAATTCTGTTCCTCCACCAGGAAACAAAATAAGATCAACAAGTACATTGAGACCCAGAAGGAGAAGTTCACCCAGCTGGACCTGCAGGATGTTGAAGTGCGTGAGAAGATTAAACACTCAAAGAGCAAGAACAAGAAACTGCAGAAGCAGCTGGAAAAGGACACAGAAAAGGTGTGTTGCCTATAAAATTGTGGCCCATTATTAAACACAGTAGAACTTTAATTAGCTCAGTGTCACTGTTTGCTACTCTGCAGAAGTTATTATTTCACTACGACAGTAGGCCTTCCCACTGTTTAGAGTCACACTGTCACATCATCTGTCAGGAAGGCATAATTGCAGCAATTTCCCATAATTTATAATACCTATCCATTGACAAATGCAGGGTTGCACTAAGTCAAGCTAGCAGCAGTGGTATGACACCAGTGTTACTCTGTTTATTTTGTCCCGTGGCCAAGAAAGAAACATGGGCACTAAAAATACAATTTCCGTTGCCTAAAAAAAAAAAGGGCTGTTGTTTAGAGGCCTAGAGAAGAAGACATTTGTCAAGGCTTTCCAGAAACTTAAACAAATTGTGGAATTCAACAACCTTTTTCAACAACACTTCTTATTTGTTTAGCTTGAGTGAAAATTAATAAGAATCACTAGTAGGTTGAGAATTTTTTGTTGTTGTTCTTAAAGAATCTCATTTACCCTTTTTAACTTACCAATGGATTGTTTTTGCGTTTCTTTTAAGCCGCAGTCATTTTTATTTAATTCTTTGCAAATAAATTTTCCTTTATCCAGCATGACAGCGATAGCAACACAAAGCAAGAGTAAATTGGCTTTAATATAAAAAATATTCTATGGATGTTGGTCTTGGAGATGATGCCCTATGTGGAAAGAGACAATCCTGTCTTAGTTCCATAAGTGGTTACAGACCTTGCTTTTTTTATTTATTTAATATATTTTATCTTGGTAAAATTAAAATCTATTTAATTCTCTAGTTCATTTGACATTGTGTTTAAAAAGTATATTATTTGAATAAAATTGAGAATCTAAATTAATGGCAGGAAGCACTCTTAGCACTAAACTAGCCACTAGGGGGCTGTGAAGTAACACAAGTTGTAAGTGTGTTCCTCTTGGGAGCCCACTCATGCTCTGCTACACTATTAATGATGTTCCTGATTCTTGGACTTGGAAGATTTTCCTAATTTTCACAATGACTGAAACTTAAATTTCTTGCACAAACATAGACTTGAAAAGTCCCCTAGTAACTGTAAGTGTAGCTTCACATCACCCTTTCTGTTCTTAAACTCCATCTGCTCCACCTACAACGGCTGTGCTTTGGAAAGGTCTTGGTCAGAGGGGGAGCTGGGCAGAGGCAGGCAGACCTCTGGGGAGCATTGTTCTGCTGTGCGGTAGTCAACTATGGCCTGGCTTGTGTAACACTCCCAGCAGCCACATTCATATTTCACCCGCAGTTAACCCTAGAAAACATAGACTATATACTCTCACACACACACACACACCACTCCTTGCCTTGTTAGAACCCTGCCAAGCAGCTGACTGTTGTGCCAGTCTTAACCAGGGCTTGTTCAGTTCTGAATATGTGTTTGTAGTTGATTACAGTCGTGTGTTTTGGCCTGTTTGTGTAAGTTACAAGTAACTGCGCTGCACCTCACAGTCAAAAAGCTGATTCAGTCAGTTTAGTCCTCTTGTCTCTTAATGTCTCTACTGATTGTTATACTCAACTGATATAAGAGGTAAAGGGCCACTACTCTAGGTTGATTGGAGAGGTTACTGATAAATTGTGTCCTCAAACTGAGACAGGTGAAGCCAGCGTTTCTAAGAATCTAGTCGGACACATCTCATCTGTTTTTTCTCATTCTGTCTTGTATGTTCTCCTGTCTGGCTCATCTTTCAGCTGGAGGAAGTGCCTGGTGTACGAGCCAGCAGTGAAAAGGCTATCTCTGAGGCAACAGCTCGCAAGGAAGAGCTGGAGAAGCAGAAGGTGAAAGAGGAGAAAAAACTTGAGGAGGTGATGGAGAGCCTGAAGGAAGAGACCAGCGGTTTGCAACAAGACAAAGAGGTGTGTATGTCTTGCTTGCTTTGTTTGACATTTCATGGAAATCTCATCTCTCTGTCTTCCAACCTAACCTCTCCTCTTTTTGTATTCTCCAGACCAAAGAGAAGGAGCTGATGGAGCTCAGTAAGGCTGTAAATGAGACCCGGTCTCGTATGGACCTGGCTCAGTCAGAGCTTGATATCTACCTCAGCCGGCACAACACAGCTCTGACACAGCTCAACACTGCCAAACAGACACTTAAGACAACCTCTGACACTCTGAGCGAGCGCCGTGCCGCCATCAAAGACCTGGAAGTCAAAATACCCCAGAAAGAACAGGAGCTCAAAAAGGTAGAACTGACCTTGTTGTTAGAATGAATTTTTGGATTGGGCAGCATTTACATGGAAGATTCTGCATCTTAATAAATTGTGTGGAAACCACTGCACATGTAGCTGTGCTCACAACACACCTAGAAATGCCCCCCTCTCTTTTTCTGCAGGACGAGGAGGCACTGGAGCAGCTGATTAAGACGGATAATGAGACTAGGGAAGTGGTGAGGGAAATGAGGCAGAAAGTGGATGAAGCCAAGAGCTCCCTGTCCTCCAACC
This sequence comes from Hypoplectrus providencianus, assembly GCA_028566105.1. Classification (NCBI taxonomy): domain Eukaryota; kingdom Metazoa; phylum Chordata; class Actinopteri; order Perciformes; family Serranidae; genus Hypoplectrus; species Hypoplectrus providencianus. The sequence continues at coordinate 15,780,963 of JAOWBC010001387.1, read as the reverse complement.
GCAGTCGAGGAAGGGTCCTGGATGCCCTCATGCAGCAGAAGAGGAGTGGCAGAATCCCTGGCATCTTTGGAAGATTGGTAAAGAGCTGTTTATAACAAAAATACAAAAGGTTACACAGCATAAATGTCATACATGGTTATCTAGCTACAGAGCAACTTTAATCTTACCATAGTTATATTACGACCTCCACAAGTTAGACTATTAAGCTCTTAGTTACTGGAAAGGAAAGCAAAAGCTTTTTGTAGCTGTATTACAATTTCTTTTTGTAATTATAGGGAGACCTTGGAGCCATAGATGAGAAGTATGATGTGGCCATTTCCTCTAGCTGTGGTGCACTGGATAACATTGTGGTGGATACTATTGACACAGCTCAAAAGTGTGTCATGTTCCTCAAAGAACAGAACATCGGGTTCGCCACCTTCATTGGTCTGGACAAGGTAAAGATCGAGATTCAGTTCAAGACATGCTTAAAGAATTCGTAAAAGTTTGTTACTGGGATTTCTGAATAAAAATTCATTTTTAAACCCAAAAACTATGTTGAACTAATCCAGTTTCCTCCAAAAACACAAATAATAGAACTGCTTTTCCTTCTCATCCTCCCCCTCCCTCAGATGAAGGTGTGGGAGAAAAACATGACTCCCATTCGCACTCCAGAGGACAGCCCTCGTCTCTTTGACATGGTGCGTGTGGAGAATGAGAGTGTGCGACCAGCTTTCTACTTTGCCCTCAGGGACACCCTGGTGGCCCAGGACATGGAGCAGGCTACAAGGATGGCCTTCCAGAAAGACAAGCGCTGGAGAGTGGTCACCCTAAAGGGACAGATCATTGAGATGGCTGGTGGGTGGAACCCTTTCTCTTTCGTACCTCTGTTAGTGAAGATAATACATTCTGTTTTTACAAGTCTGATTTAAAAGAGATACTTATAAATCTCACTGTGGTCTGGTATGTGTTTTACAGGAACCATGACTGGAGGTGGGAGAGTACTGAAGGGCAGGATGGGCTCCTCTATTGGTACTGAGGTCCCCCAGGAGGAGGTAAGCAAAACTTAGATGCCTTAGAGTAGGAAATTAGTAGGAAGTGGCACAAAATTCAAAGCATTACCTATTTTGTAGATAGGAAATTGTTTGATTTACAATAACAGGTTATATAGAAATGTATCAGATTATATTTCTTGTTACTGATTTAAAGTAAAAATTGATAAACTCCTAATTGCTGCTGTAATCTGGTCATACTGATGTGTTCCCATAAATAAATATCATACTGGATATTAAAAACATGGACTCTGTCCATCAGATGATCACCACAGCAGGCAATGAGTATGTGAGACTTGATGTTTTTCATGTGTTTCCTGCAGCTTGACCGTATGGAGAGCAAGCTGAATGAGAAAGTGTCGAAGCTGCAGGGCTGCCAAGAGAAAAAGCTGCAGCTGGAGGAAAACGTCCAGCGTCTGCGGCCTCAGCTCAGAGACATGAAGAACACCCTGGAAAAATATTCCAAAAGCATGACTGTACGGCAAATGCACAGCTTCCTTTTCATTCACTGTGTTTCTGTTTTACTCATGTTGTCATGTTATTTGAATAATAACCCCAACTATTCATAGATAACCGTAGATATGTGAAGGTATTTAAATATAAAACATTTTTTCATACTTAGCACCGGTATGGCTGAGTTTTTTCCTTCTTTTCTTGCTTCAGAGTTTAGCTGATCAGGAGATTCACTTGAAACGTCAAATCAAGGAACTTGAGGCCAATGTGCTGGCTGCTGCCCCAGACAAGGCCAAACAGAAACAGATGGAGAAGAGTCTGGAGGCCTTTAAGAAAGGTAGCGTCCTCCTGTAAACAGTGAAGAGAAATCATGTTCATTGGTTAATGTTTTTTGTTAGGTTTGATCTCATTTAGTTGTAATTTGTGCCAAAAAAGTAAATCCTACATTATTAAATTATGTCAAAACGTTTAAGTGATTAAGTGTTTTTAGCTTTCCATATATCTCAACACTTGATTAATGAAAATGTATCTTCAGGTTTAATCCTTTTAATTATACATCAGGTATTAAATGGTAACTGGTTACCCTGTTTTGCCCTTTCAGATTTTGACACAGCATCCAGTGAGGCTGGGAAGGTGGAGAATGAGGTGAAACGGCTGCATAATTTGATTGTAGAGATCAACAGTCACAAGTTGAAAGCTCAGCAAGACAAGCTTGACAAGATCAACAAGGAGCTGGATGAATGTTCCTCCACCATAACCAAGGCCCAAGTGGCTATAAAGATGGCTGACCGGTGAGTTAAACATGCCTCTTGAAACTGTTATTGTGTATTTGCTTTGTTTCAACTCAGATAGATAGGAACAATTATGTTAATCTGTCTAATGGAAACTGAGTGTATTTGGGTCTGCTTAATACTTAAGGATGCCCTCTTTTGTCAGGTCTGTGCATCATTTATATCTATCTTAGTAAGATCGCTGATCTCCATTGAGTAAATCAGTGTTGTTGCTGCAACAAAGAAAAGCAGCATCCAGTCATGAGTATCTGTTACAGGAACATGAAGATTGATCAAGCAGGACAAACAGCCTGGCAGACAAAGCAAGGCGACACTGGTGGCTGCAACAAGTTTTAACTGTCTGTCTGGCTCCATAAAATTCAGAACACATTAGAGCTGAACTAAAACACACTGAGGGCAGCTCGTGATTCCTTGATTTATTAGAAGTCACTGTGAGAAGGGAAGCAGTCACATGTGTGTGATCATTTAATGTCCAAGCAAAGTTTAACTGTAAAATATGCATTTGAGATGCCATTTAGTTCCTCCAGACACATTTTTCCATTGGTAGTGCTGGCGCCGCTAACTTTTTCAGTTTGTCAGTCAAAAACAAAATTATTTGGTCAGACCCTTTTCTTCTAAACCGGCTTTTCTTTTTATGTTGAAAGCCTTCATATGCATTCAATATTAGAGGGTTTTGGTGCAGTTGTGCAAGAATTACTGTTAATCTTACCCAGCAGTAAGTTTATTTTTGTTTATAAATCAGAGAGCGGAATATACAAATAAATGGGGAAAATGGCAAAAGAACAGCATTATTCAGTTTTTTATTCATCTGACAACTGATATATCTGTTAGGGCTAACATCTGACTTTTTGTCCCCTTTGCAGTAACCTAAAGAAGTGTGAGGAGAGTGTGAACCGTGTGAAAGCTGAGCTGGAGGAGAATGAGAAGTTGAAGGATGAGCTCAGCGAACACCTTAAGAAACTGGAAGATGAAGCTGGGGAGGTCATGACGGCCTGTCAGGAGGCAGAGGTTGGCACTTTACATTCAGCTAATCTTGAATTTCTTCGTTTTTTTTACCCTACTATTCTCCTTCAGATATACCCAGAAATGTATCACCACTCTATTCAAATTTTGCTTCCAATTATCCCTTATGTCATTAATACATAATACAAAGTGTATTTTTTGCTGTAATTGTGAAGAATCACCACATCTCAGTGAATTTTAAGTAAATCATTAAATAAGCTTGAATACCACTGTTTCCTCCTGTGCTGTAGGCTGCACTCCCTGAGGTGCAGGAGCAGTATCAGGGGGTGTTGAAGGAGATCAAGGTCCTGCAGCAGCAGGAGCACAGCATGCAGGAGGAGTACCTCAGCATCCGGCTGCGCATTGAACAGATCGAGACCACCATCACTGAACACAACAACAAAATCAAACACTGGGAGAAGGAGGTGAGTGAATTAAAGTACCATTTTTTGTAACTGGACAATGCTTAAATGAATGATTACATCATACTTACCAAGTAGTTTATAACTAGTTTGACTCAAAGTGAGGTCTTTAAAACCTTAATTTCTTCTGTGTTTCAGACATCTTAGTTTTCCCCAAATGAAGTTAAACTTTTCATACATGTTATTCGACCTTGATTGGACTTGTATTTGTGGCTGATTTATTATTCTTGTTTATATTCTTCAGGCCTCTAAACTGTCCCTTCATACCATTGAGGGCCAGCCAGCAGAGGAACTTGTTGTTTTTTCTGCTGCTGATCTTGAAGAAATCTCCAGTCCCAACGTCATCATCAACCAGATGGCCACGTTGGAGACTAAATGTGCTCAAATTAAGCCTAACCTTGGGGCAATTGCTGAGTACAAAAAGAAGGTGAAGTTGTGACCAGCATCCTTCATTTAACCTTAGCAGAGGTTCATAATGTTATAATCTCTGATTCTTAAAGCGGTTGTGTTTCACCCGTTTTAAGCAACGTTTCGCTGTGTGTTTTCAGGAAGAGCTGTACCTGCAGCGTGTGGCGCAGCTGGATGAGATCACAACAGAGAGGGACAATTTCAAAAATGGCTACGAGAACCTACGCAAACAGCGCCTCAACGAATTCATGTCCGGCTTCACCATGATCACAAACAAGCTGAAGGAGAACTACCAGATGCTCACACTGGGTGGTGATGCAGAGCTGGAGCTCGTGGACAGTTTGGACCCCTTCTCTGAGGGAATCATGTTCAGGTAAGAGTCAAGAAAAGTGAACTGCCAAAGACACTCTTGATTCCGTATAACTACTTTTCTAGACAAATATTGGCCTTTTGTTGAGTTCTGATTGTCTGTGTCTGATGCTCTAGTGTGCGTCCTCCAAAGAAGAGCTGGAAAAAGATCTTTAACCTGTCAGGAGGGGAGAAGACCCTCAGCTCCTTGGCTTTGGTGTTTGCTCTGCACCACTACAAACCCACACCTCTCTACTTCATGGACGAGATAGACGCCGCTCTCGACTTCAAGAATGTCTCAATTGTGGCCTATTACATTTATGTGAGTATGGATGTCTTTGATTTTAGTAGGCAGGTGGAATTCGGCTGACACTAAGAACAATCACCACAAAGAACTGGCAAATAGTTAATTCTCTCAAGGGACTTTTTCTTAGCTGAAGTGTTGAAATGCTGTCTCAGTATTATTCCTTATTCCACAACAGACGTACTTGTGCACTCGTGACTCTAGAGAAACATGTTCTGATAAGGGGTCAGGGCATTAATTTAGCAGCTTTATCATTCTGGGATAGGCAGTGGTATTGGTGGAGGTCTGCACTCAAGCTTGTTTTTTATTTAACAGCTTAAATAAATGAGGCAAATATTTCTCATAAACTGAGAAAATAAATTACAATTACCAATCATCTCAGAAGTAATCCAAAGTGTGTTTCTTGTTATTGGACTGTGTAATTAAATATTGTAGGGCATATATTCAGTCATACATTAGTGTAAATATGATTTAATATAATGGGTTCTTCATTACATCTCAAAATAATTAGAATGAGTCAGCATCTTTTGAGAAAGTTTCTGTCAGTATTTCAAGAAAGCTTCTCATGACATGGCAAGGTTGTTTTCTTTTTCATCACACTGCTTCCATGCTACGGTGATGCAATAAAGAGAAATTAAAGTTCTTTGGCAGTTTATTTCAGAACTGTGGAGCTAATCAGTGCTGTTGTGTAACACTGTAATAATGTAGGAGTTCAGACAAATCAGCTGTTTTTTGGGAGCTGGATAAAAATCAAGTACTAAGCCTTTAACCGCTGGCCTCCGCTGCGCCTATTGTTTCTGCAGGCGTTCCACTAAATGTTCCCTTCATTCTTCAGGTTATTTTACAGCAGCTGTGCCAGTCAAGACAAAAAAGAAAAATCTAATCAGTATATTTTTTCCTTTCCTCTCATTTGTGCAGGAGCAAACAAAGAACGCTCAGTTTATAATCATCTCCCTGAGGAACAACATGTTTGAGATCGCTGACCGTCTCATCGGCATCTACAAAACCCACAACACCACCAAGAGCGTGGCAATCAACCCCAAGACCATCGTGTTCAGAGAGCATGATGCCATCACTGCTTAACCCTCACAAGCTGTCTTTGGTTTTACTTTCCTTTTCAGACATCATGTAAATATTTACAAGTTCTTTTTTTTTCTTTTTAACTGATGAAATGCTGCTATTCTTTATTACTGTCTGTCCTCACTTCATACTATCTGGACCAATAAATTACTTCCCTTCCTTCTTTTACACTCACATCCTCTTGGTCAAGTTACATTGAAATGTTAGATTAAATTAGAGGAGCCTTAAATGATGTTTTTGCAACTTTTTTACACAAGTTATATTTTGTGGAGAAAATAAAATGCTGAAAGAATTGGCAGGCTGTTTCCTTTAGTTCTGTAAAACATTGGAGCTTGTTACTTAATTTTAAGTTTGTTTGCTTTTTTTTTCAACTTGCGATAACTGCACACTGGTAATGTTCTGCCAATAGGCCATATGATGGCCACATATATTTCGCACTACAGAGACAAATGTAGCGAGCATCAGTTAACTGGATTCACTGTCCCCTCTTTAAAACAAAGTGCAACATTAATTGGACTGTACCCCATCTCACACTGGCATGCAAATTGATTTGAAGAGTATATATACAGACAAAAGTAACCTAAACAAATTTATTACAACATTCTTAAAATACAAACAGAAGTTAGAAAAATACAATTGGTATGTGTAACATAACATTCACTAGAAATGTCTTGATATACTGTATTGATCAAAAAGTTAAAAAAAAAAAAAAACAGTTTGCATATTAACTATTTTTAGGAATGCATGTTGGTATACTAGTGAGATATATGGAAGCACATTTGTGTCAATATGAAGAAAAAAATGAATTTTTGCAAAAATTATTTGCAACCTAAGTAATGTTTACATTAGCATTTGGAGATTGGCAGGAGTTTAGCAAAAAATACATTTGAGCAAAGAAATAAATTAAGTGTGCAGTGGTGAAGTAAACCAATTTAAAACTGCGCTGACTGAAATCATGTTCCGTGTGGTTAAAAATTCTGTTGCATCAGGCAAGAGTTAAAACAATGATGTGAATGAGTGAATGGCAACACTATCTACCATCACTGCTGCTGGTGCTCTTTTAAAGACCCACCCCTTTTTTCTGCTCTCATCCAGTAAAATCAGAATTGGTTTGCCATCCATTGTGTGACTGATATCATTTGAATACAGTTGGGGTCATTCTTTTATTTTGAAGTGTCTAAAAAGTTTTTATTCTCAATAATAAGACCAAGTATTCTATTTTTGGGGCTTTCAGGATGCAATACAGCACCCGTAAAGCTTTGAGGCAACAGACTACAGTAAATCAGTGCACTGTTATAGTTAAGAAACAAACACTGAGCTATCAATCCTGGTGGACTTTCCTTCCACTACAGTAAGGCGGTTCGGAGTGCTGAAGTAAAGGCACGGTGAGGGAGCCGCTCAGAGCTGTGCATCAGTGCAACATGACCTGTGTACAGCTCCAGTCACTGTAAACAGGCTTGTGTAAGGAGATACATGTGCAGCTGCACTGATGTCCTCAGCGCTCTGACACAACGGGAGTGCAACTGAAATCTCCCATTGCATGATGGGAAAAGTGACTCAAGACTGCCTTGACAACCACTTTATGTTTACTGAACACCTTTGCACTTTCCTTTTGCAGACTTTAATCAAGGTCAAAAGTTTCAGATTAGTGTATGATATGCTAAATGGTTATTATGTAGTGTGAACTTAATCTAAAGAAATACACCGCAAAGAGGAACAAAACACCTAAAACAATATCCACCCTTAAATTAACATTATCAAAATAACAGTGAATTAGTTTTAAAAGGTATGTTTTTGGTCATTCATTTTTTATGTGTACTTTTGTTGTAAATGTTTGATCATTTATCTGCTTCTCTGTTCGGTTGATGTCAATTTTTTCATATGTTTAAAAGATATTTTTGGGTGGATGTTTGCCTTCCCTACAGGAGTGTGGAAGTGGGGCTTTTGATGTGTTTCAGTGAGATGTCAGAGTTTTAAATAAAGCAGCCAGCTGCTGGAAGGCCTTTTCTCCCGCTGAGTGGAGGTGAGAGCTCCATCTCTCCACAGTGGCCTCCATCACTGTGTATGTGGCCCCTGCTGTGTCCCATACGGATGTGATGAGTTCGCTGCTGAGGCCGTGCACTACCTGACTGAATCGGGAGAGCAGAGAGAAGCCGAGCGACGCCCCTCCAACCGGGTTGACCCACAGCGCTGCCAGCAGCAGGAGCAGCCCCAGCAGCACCACAGAAGAAGTCGGCTGGAGCTCAAACCACAAGTTCTGCACTGGACGCTCGGACTGATCCCTTTCAGTTTCCGTTTCCGTTTCCAAACCAGCCTCCACGCCGCCACATCTGGCACAGCAGCCCAGCTTGGGAACGGGTGCTTCCTCCAGGCTCCCGATGGTCACAGCAGGCCAGTGCTGCTGAAGGTGCTCTGCTGCCCGCGGGGTGACGGAGAGGTTTATCACTGAGGGCAGAGGGGTTTTAATAAACTCCTCCACCCTTTCTCTGAACAAATGCACCTTCTCCAGGAAGACCAGTGGCGAGTCCTCGTCCTCAACTGATGAACCCAAGGACACCAGGTCCAACTGTTCTTCCTGCAGGAAACATAGTGAACAGAACTTCTTGTTTCAACTTCTTTTTTTGCCTGCTCCTCAATATGAGGATTTGATGAATATTAATGGACTAAAAAAAATGAAATAGTCAAAAACTTAAGTAAGTTGTAACCACTGACTGTAAATAAGGTTCGACAGTAAGAAAGCTCTCCAGAACGTAGACTGAAACATCTGATGCATTTTTGTTTTAAAAAAAAAAAGATGCTTTCCGTAGTTTTAGGTCATTCTTAGATTTCTGAGGATGTTTGAAGTGTTTATTTTTTGTAATTGCTTTGTATTATTTTATTTTTTTTTACTGTTATTTGATGCCATTAATTGGTTGTCTACACTTAAGTCAGCTTAAGTGTAGACAACCAATTAATAGCATCAAATAACAGTTTTTAATGTTTTCCATTAAACACAAGTTAAAAAAACCTCCAAAGTGCTTAATTTTCTGTGATACTTGAATTAATTTATGTAATCAAAGGAAATATGTGATGATGATGTGCTGTGATTGGCCAGTAGCGCTGAAACACACCTGTAGCTCCTTCACTTTGTGGATGAGCGGGTCGTAGGCTCGGGACACCTCTGCACCGGCTTTATCCAGCGCCTCCAGGTAGGCCTGTCTCTTCTTGGCCAGCACCACCTCGAGCGTCTGAAAAAACTGATTGACCTCCTGTCGGTCCTGGCTCACCAGAGCCTCGCAGCGGACCTTCTCCTGCTCCAGCTGCTCCCCCAGCTCACACAGCTAGCAGAGGGACAAAGGGAGAGGGCAGTTGGCACCAGAAGACAGGGATTCATATTAAGCAGCGAAACACAGCACACAGTGGTTTTCAGACAGGATTTCCCACCTGTGCCCATCTGTGCTCAGAGAGTCTGGCCAGCAGTCGTGCTGGAGTCTGTTTTTCTCTGATGAATGCCGCCTGCAGGTCGTCTATGGAATGGCCCTGGTGCTGCCCAACGGTCAGGCACAGCCCACAGATCAGCTGCCGATCCTGGATGCAGTACATGTTGAGAGGCTGCCTGTGGTGCTCCTGACAGGTAGGAGGTCGGGGCGCGCTGTCGCTCTGGTACTGGGACAGCAGATGAGCGAGCAGACATACAAGGTGAGCACAAAGTGAAGCAGCGCCCGTAAAAAAAAAAACAGTTAGAAGATTTCAGATGTCATAGGTAGCCAATGTTACAGTTGAACACAAGTGATTCACTCCTACTTTCTCGATGATGGCCCGCAGAGATACGTTGGAGGGCAGAGCGTCTACACCCATCGGGGGCAGCTCCACCACGTTTCGGCAGTTGGGGCATTTTAGCGGCATGCGGAGCGGACGCCAGATGGAATAGTTGGTGGTAACCTGGAGCAAGTTGTCCAGACAGCTCTTACAGAAGGTGTGGGAGCACGGCAGGACTCGCGGGTCGGAGAACAGCGAGTAGCACACCGAGCACGTCAGGTCCTCCTCTAGGTTGTCCATGGTGAAGACTAGAGGGCGACTCAGGACCAACGGCTTAGGGGGAAGAAGATCTGGCAGGACAGCAGGGTGGATGAAAAGCTATGTGCTCCACCTGTTCAGCAACAACTGTAAAGTGAATATAACCTTATGACTATGTTAAAAAATGGGACAGATGGAATTTAGTTTTTCAACAAATATTTAACCTTTTTTTTTGTTTAGCAACACTTGAAGGCTGCAGATTTCTTAAATGTGAGATGATTATATAAAAATAAATTTTTATCATACAGTGATAGTGAATTTTGCATTCTGAATACAGAATTACATGAAAAGACAAAATGGAAATGTTGCATATTTCATGAATTAGTATTGACTAAATTTTTGAGATATGTTTATATAGCTGAATTCATAAAAAACTTATGCCATGGTAATCACTGCACAAATTTTCATTACCATCTCCAGTCTGAGACTCATAGTGCACTAATGTTATACACTCAACTATTGCAACCACGCTCCATTATCACTTTAATGTTTAGTTTTGGAAATGTACAAAATAAAATGTATTGTCCAATTCTGATGTCAAATATGGTGTTGTACTGAACATGATACAGGTAGTTCTTTCTTTTACTCTGTTCTCCATATTTACATACATGTAGGGAAGTGAACATGTCACAAACATTTGCAATATCCCCAAAGCTAAAACTTTATCACTTCTGTAACATTTTAGCACCATTAGTGGATCATACATTTTTGCATAACAGCTGTCTTGAGTTGCATGGAGTGCCTCATTCAAGTAATATGTCTAAACTATTTAGTACAGCAAAATCAAAAGAACAGGCAAAAACAGGCTCGGCCCTTGTTAGAGGATCAGTTATGTTGTTGTGGTGTGTGTGTGTGTGTTTGAGCTCTCTCCTCTAGTTACAGCCAGCACCACAGTGACAATAGGGGGCCTTCTGCCAGCACCCACCCAGCACCAACACACACACACAGACACACACTTTGTGGTCAGTGCAAGCTGTTCAGTTGTGCAACTGACCCCGAAAACCTGATCCATTTATGGAGCCAAATTGGAGCCGATTTGGCGCCAGGTTCAGACAGGTAACAGCTGTCCTGCTTCGGTTTAATCAATAATATAAAGGAACAAATGAAAGCCATATCCACATATATAATGGGAGCATTTAAAACACTTCTCTATCTGACATGTTAGGTTTGCAAATAACTGGTGCAACAGTTTGCTTTCCATAACAATCTGTTGCTTTAAAATCAAAGACAGTTAACTACACCGTTTTATTTCACAGGATAGCAAATAAAAAGCAAATAAGCCACCTATTTGTGAATTTAAAGAGCGTCATTTCGGTCACGTCTCAAACATAACAAACCGAAGTCTACAAGTTTTCGTGTTTTATCTGCTACTACAATTTCCTTGGCACTCCCACATATTAGAAACGTCACATAACCACACACCAGTTACCGCTTCGGCTATCTTCTCAGTGACGCGTCAGCCATTTATTGTCGTCTGTTTTAGTCGTGGTGACAACTTACACGATCTAAAAGGGCTGTTGGAAAGAGAAAGATCTAGTTTAAGACTCACCGTCTGCTCGGAGAAAAGTGTTTTTCCAAACAGCCTTTATTTCCTGTTCCTTCTCGTGTTGCTTTCAAGTGCTATCGGTAAATTCCACTACCGAGAGCAGAAGGGGGTGGCAAACTTTTTGAGCACATTCAAACACTTGTGTAGAAAATACGGAGGATGTGTTGTGCAATAGCGTTTAAGGTTTCAGGCTTTAGCTGTTTGAAACAGATTTTTGAATCTGTACATAATAATTCAAAAGTGTACATATGCGGCTCACATATGTATTTTTTTCTTAATGCATATTAATTCCAAGAAGTATGCCGTCTGAAATAACGGCAACATTTCCAATAGTAGTGAATGCATCATTTTCCCTCCCTGCAATGCGCATGCGGATAAACGACCTCACTGGCCAATCAGGCTCCATTTTTCATCGATTTGAATTCAAGCTTAACCGTTGAGGAAAATTAAGGTATTTGGCTACATTACTTTTTAATGTACAAAAAAAATCCAAAATAAATAAAATAAAATAAAAAAACAAGCAAATGGATAAATCACACCATCTCCTCACAACAGACCACACACACACACAATCTCTCGATTTGGGTTTCACTATTTATTTTCTCGAAGACAACCTATCCTTTAGCCTATCTCCCAAATAGGTTTTTGGGCAAACCACCTTTTTTTTTTACCTTCCATGTCATAATTTTAGATTTGAAACCACATGTTTGCTAACAAGGAATGCTGCTGCTGCAAAAAAAAAAATACCCCTATGTTCAACAGAAGGTTTATGAGCACAATGTGTAATCATTTACTACAGTGTTTGAAGTTAACACAAAAAATGGAAAAGGATAAGCTTGTACACCTAGCTGGTATAAGAGGAAAGAGGAGTATGGGGCTATAAGGACTCTGCAAGGTACTAAAGGTACAGCAAACTTGTTCATGGGTTTGTTTATTATTCAGGAGGGCCCACTTAGGACAACTCCAGTCTGACATGTGGGGCACCCTTTGACCTTGAGAAAAGGGAGGCCAAATCCCCTCTTAGTCTAGCTGAGATACATTAGCAGATTCATTACTGCTGCTCCTGAAATAAAGTCAATATTTTCTCAAGTATCACTAAAAAGCATCATTGGATTACTCTAGAAAGACAACAAAGATTGTGGTTGAGTGATGCATATTGTAGAGGTTGTTGGCAGGTCGAAACCTATGAAACCGACCAACACACCTTCAGAAAGACTTCAGGCCTCACTTTGCAGTACATGTGCAAAACCATAGATTATTTAGCAAATCCGACACTAGTGAGGGGTAAAGGGGAGGGGAAACATGTAACATTTAAGCACAGTTTTACTTAAAATAAAAATTACACTGTATCCACAGCCTAAGGAAACTAAAATACCCTAAAAAATAACTGTGCTATAGTTTAGTACATGCAAAGGTTATGATTCACAATCCTACGTGAAATGGCCGTTGTTCTCTTCTCCCTTGGTGATAAGTCAAAGCTATGGCAACAATACTGCAAAGCAGTGATTTTGCTGTAACTTGAAGGAAAAATAATGAAGTGTCACAAGGGGAACAGGTCATTTGGTTGATTATAGTGATGGTGTCAGAATTTCACAGCATCAAGCCCATGTCTGGTGCGTAGGTTAGGGTTCTGGTGTGAGGGTGGAATACGATCGTCATCAATCACCTTTACAGAAGCAATGAAACTAAAAGCTGAAAATAAAAAAAAAAAAATATCATAAAAAGGAACACACTGGAGGCAAAAAGAAAAGCCCAAAAGCCACCAAATGCATCATAATACAATGCACTGCTGCTCCAAACCTGCCAATAGCATTGTCCAGTGTCAATTAATACTAACTTAACAATAATTCAAAACAAAAAAATAATCCTTGTGATGACGATTTTTTTTCATATCCAAAGTTCTTCCTTTCAGGGATTTGCGGATCAGCCTCTCTTTCAAAGGCAGAATTTCTTTTCCTGAAACCTTTGCTAACCTCATTGTTGCAATTTTGTTTCTCTTCAGATGTTGTATTTGTATTTTTTTCCCGTCTCTGCATGCGTTCTCACCCAGTCTTGCATACTCGCAGTCACGCACGCAGCCAAGCACACAACAACTCATCCGTCCATTCTCTCGCACATGCGACACGCGCAGCCGGACTCCTGGCCCCGCCCACCAGGGGGAGAGGATGGTGCCCTATCAGGGGAGTCTCGTTGGAGGAGATGAACCTGGCTCCTCAGCACTGAGTCCAGTCATTCATACACAATGGGTCCATTCACACACATGTCTGATAGCGTGGCCGATTGGGGGAGGGGCACAATGAGGGTGGCGCCCTCTCTAGTCGGAGGACCTCAGAATTGTGATGGTTCGTGGTTCATCTCAGTTCATAATTAAAGTTATTTTCATTTCTGCGTTTTGTTTGTATTGTGACATTTCAAGATCTCTTGATTTCTTATTTTTGGATGTCCTTGGTTCTCCCCGGGCAGACATCGAGTTTTTGTTGTTGTTTGAAGTAGTTTTTTCCGAAGGCGACAGCTCCAATAACACAGAAGTTACGTCGGCATGTCTCTCAACGCATTCGATGTAGATGTTTTGCTTTTTTTGCAACATGTAGCCACTCATTCTCACTCGCACCCACTCGCCATCTCAAACTTCATTTGGGCTGGTTCCCCTGGAATGCCAAATGAAATCCACACATTTTTCTCTCAGATAAGATGCAGCCATGGATCCCACGAGCCAAGCACAATGGATCAAATTTCTCACATTCTCGCTCTCTCTCGCTCTTTCTCTCCTAATTTTTTTATGTTGAACAGAGTGCTGCATCGTGAACAAAACTCCAGAATACCCCAGATGCCGTCTAGAACTGGAATCCCTCGGCTGGCACGTTGGCTGAGTTAAAGCCGTAAGTTCCACCTTGGATGGCCTCTGGGACCAGGCTGGTGTCTTCATCAATCTGAAGATAAGACGAAACAGGACATTAACTATACATTGGACATGAAAAATTGATCAAATATAAGCCGTGTCTAATATATCACAAGACAAAGTTCTGCATTATGCAAGTATCAAATTCTAATTGTAACATCATTTGCTATTCACTGTATGTCTTAATTATTTGTCCATAAACTTAAGTGTGATGCTCCACTTCAAAAAAAAATGTCTTATCAGCATATCCTAAAGTATCTGTCCATGTTTTTTTAAACTACAGAGAAAAAAATTAACATTGCTCCCAACTTACATCATCAGATGAGAAGAACTGATCAATAATTTCATATGCCAATTTGTAGATATCTTCATTTTCATGATTCTGCAGTTGCTCCACTTTTTCCAAACCTGAAGAATGAAAGAAATTATTTACCACTCAATCTCACATGAACACACAATGTTCATTAAAAATGACAAAGCCTTGCTGGGACTTACCGCCACATTCCTCAATAAGGTTAGCAATGGTTTCAGCTTCATCATCGGCCATCTTGAGGATATTGCTGAGACCATCGAGAACAACCTGCACGACTTGGGCGTCCTTCACTGTCAGCAGGTTACAGAATGGAGGGATCACCTGCTTTTCAATCAGATGTGCAACCTGTAGACAGCAGAGAGACAACAGGGTCCCTTATTAATTTCAGGTATTTAAAGGAAGGAATAATTCAGCTAAATTTGTGAATTTGTTTTGGAAAATGTAGAACTGTTGAAGTATTGTTAATGTGCATTTTACTGGGGGTGGAGCGCAAGCGGAGCCCTCTACTGGACTCTACGGGTAACTCTCCTTCAATCACAAACATGCATTCAGCCTCTGATTCTTGCAAGCAAGCATTTAAGGCTACGACAATGACTGACAACCGCACACCAGCGTGTGCTTCCCTACACACAGGTGTGTTTGGGGTCTTCAGTATTGCAGGTTGTCTAGCCATGGGAGGAAGGGTAACCAAGTGCAGCCATTGTTTCTTGGCGCCTTAGCAAAGGCTGGGACTCAACAGGCACTAACGAGGTTGCTGAAGCAGTCACTCCATTCATGGAGGAGAGCAGATAATGCGGGCAAAATCAATGTTCACTGAAGAGGAAACAGTTTGCAGAACAGAGGGAATCCATGCTCGTAACGAGAGGACAGAATTATCCATAAAGTCCCACTGAGGACAGAGCTTGCGTGAGCCAGAAGAATATTAGTTTTATTAGAGTCTTACCTGATCTTTTCTCCCACTTATTGTCAGGTTGCTGATGGCCCAGGCTGCTTCCTTCTGGGTGCCAAAGTCACCCTAAAATATATACATTTAAAGTTAGTTATGTACATCTACCTATATGCTGTCCAAAGATGGTCACACACACAATGTCAGTATCTAAAAGTTAATTTAGACAGATGGGTACACACCTTGTCTAGCAAGTGAATGATCATGGGAACTAGCTTGGCCTCAATGACGGCCTGCACCTGCTGCTGGTTGCCTGCTGTGATGTTGGACAGGAACCACACTGCCTCCTACAGGAAAAAAGAGCAAATACAGCTAGTGAGTATTACAGGGAGTTTTCTGCTGTGGGAAGTCAATCCATGGAGATGCAAGTGCACACAGGTTTTATTCCCCTGCCAAGAAAACAGGAGAATTTCTTCAACTAAAGAGGAGGTGCCCTCCTGACAGACCTCTCATTCTTTTCTTGAGGGTTAAACACTTCCCTCACACAAAGAATGAGTGTTTGTGTAGAAACTGGATCAGAATCCAGAGGTTAACTCTGAGAGTTTGACCTCTGGTCGAGACAGTGTGCTGTGGGTGGGGCAAGGATGTTTCTTGAGGCTCTAATCATCGTCCAGGTCACAAAGTGGGCCTCTACTTTTTAGTGACTGGTCTCAGATGCACTCCGATATCAGCAGAGACACATGGTCTTCAGCACCCTCTGGCCACCAACCCATGGTATCACACATTCAATCACATGCATCCAGACAACCCTCTTACCCCAACCTCCCAATCTGTCTCATCACCCCCCCACACCCCATGTGGTCCTCTTCATCTTCTTCATCCTCGCGATTCTCCACGTTGAAATCCCTCAAGCTGCTATCTGTCCCGTCTATACCTTTCAAGCTGCATTCATACAAACACCAAGTCTCTGATTTCATCACTTCCAGACAACACGTTTCAGTAAACACAGGGCGTGTCTGTGCGTAGAAGGAGAAACATAGCAAATATTTTACCTTGTTGATTTTCTCCTTCGGGTGTGTGAGGAGTGCGGGGAAGTGGTTGAGAGCGTCACAGTTAAGCACAACCTGGGTCTGTTCATCTGTGCCAGTCACTATGTTCCCAACAGCCCTCAGGGCAGCAGTCTGGATGTGCAGAGGAGGTGTTAAGTTATTAGAATTAGCCGGATATATTAACAATCTCATGCTAACACATTCAGTGTCATGCCCTGGTGTCTCTCCATACCTGGACCTTGACCTCCTGGTGACTGAGCAGAGGTACCAGGTGAGGGACGATGCCAGAGTCGATGACCATTTGAATCTGCTCATTCCCAGCGTCTGTCAGATAGGACAGGGCCCACACTGTGTCTACCAAGATCTGGAGGCAGCAAAACAAGTAATCAATACATTGTCCATCCTGAACAACTAATTCAGAGGGCTGTAATTCTATGTGTTGTATATTTCAAGTCAAGCAGAGTTCATAAAGCTTCTTAGACCATAATTTGAGCACTTTGTGTAAACTGAAACAATAAGTCCTTATCACATTTCAATTGTTACCATGTATAAAAATGTGAAGAAAAAAAAACTTCAAGCCACAAACATCAAAGTATATGGACACTGACTATTCTAACTGTCTCTAAAATTGTATAAAAAAATAAATAAAATTCACACAGACTACTTACACTGACATCAGTGTGGTGGATCAGCACACAGAGAGCTGGAAGAATCTGAGAAAACAAATATAAGAATGAAGTGGATCACTGTGTGGAGTAACTGACAATAAAACCATAATAACAAGGTTCCCATGTGATCTATCAAGGTAGACAGCACTAAAAGACAAATAGTTGGAATACTGCATGACCCCTGTACATTCAATACCCTCTGCGCATTATTTTGTGCCAGATATCAGAAACACAATGTTTTTGTATCGGTGTTTTAACCCACTTAGGTCGGCACTGACCAAGCTTTTCCTCTCAGCCTCTTTCTCTATAGGAATATCTTTTTCAATCCAAAAATGTTATTCCTCAGGCCTGACCTCAGTGGTATGGACATGTTTTCCCTCAAGACAGTATGTATTAACCTCTTAATCTTGACTTTATAGCAGCTATTTTGGCAATCACAATATCTATTGAAAATACAGTATCTACAGAAGACTATCACGGATCCCTCATTGACTTCCCACTAAAATGATGAATCCCTGCCTATGCATAGAAACCCATGTCATACACATGTACTACTAGCTCATTTTCACACACCTCCTGGATTGTCTCCATGGGCGGTGGAGGGTCCTTGTGGCGGCACAGGTTCACCATGACCCAGGTGACATTGCGGAGGAAGGTGATGGGGATGGAGGGACTGATGAAGGAGAGCAGGGGGTTGACCACACCCAGGCTGATCACGTAGTCTCTGCATTGAGGGCCATCGCCTAAAGAGACAAAAACAGAGATGAGTTGCATGTCTCAAGACTGACTGAAATCATTTTACAGTCACACCAACAGTGACTCACCTATGATGTTGCCCAGGGCCCAGACTGCCTGTTCGCACACATTCTGGTGAGGAGAGCGAAGCAGCCTCAGGAACAGTGGCACAGCATCTACAATGGATATGGATAACTGTTAATCATATAAAAAAGGCTTCTCGTTATTTCAGGGTTTGGTTTAATTCAGATACAAATGCGCTCAAAATTTTAACAATCTCAAATAAGAGATACAGCTATATTTTAAAACATTATTTAATGTTGCCCATTTGGACACATTTAGACTCTAGATTTGGATATGGCCAAGTGTAAACTGAGAAAGTTTGAGATGTAATTCTTAATTTAAGTATTCGTAGATAGATATATTTATTCTAGCCCTGCTCTGATAATGTTAGATCATGATATTGTGCATAGTCAAGATTAATAATCCTGATGTTTATCCACTTAATTGCTTCAATTCCCTTATGTTCCAGTTTGCTGCAAATGCTGCCATTTAATTTGATGAATTACTACCCCTGAATGAAACAAAATCAAGATGGTGAAGCAGGCAGCAGCAAAAGGTACAAAACAGAATGTCAACCATTCTGGCAAACATGAAACAATGAAGAAACCCAGTTATATTTGAAAATAACCAAACCAGTGACTGCTATATGAAAATGTACTGCAGGGTTATGTGTGATATATTAGACACATTTTTTTTGCATGTACATTTACATGTTTCTGGTCCAATCACCTAAACATCGTCTCTTCACATACCCACTGTAACACACCATCTCTCTCAAACACAAACACTCGCTTCATCCACTACCTGCTAAGCTTACATTCATTGGAGCTTCACTGCTCTTATAACATGATGTGAACATACCAGAATTTCTTGAGGTTTAGTATGAATGTCTGGACCATCCAAAATGTTTCTTTCAAACTACGAACCAGACCATGGTTCAATTTGATTCTGACCAAGAGGTGATTTCACACCTCTAATTTTTGTGGATAAAACTGGAAAATCTGAATGTTTGGACCAAACAAACTATGTGTGAGAGAGCCCTGAACAAAAGGGATTAAAAACGAAAAAAAAAAGTGAAAGAGAGTGAACAAAAACAGCACTTACTGGACTGGACCACAGCTTGGGTCTGCTCTGAGGTACCAGACGCTATGTTGGTTAGAGCCCAGGCTGCCTCAAATTGGAGAGAGGGACTGTGAAGAGGTGAGAGATGGATGGTTTTTTACTGGGCAGTGGTGTCAAACAGTAAGAACATACTGATGAGTCATTTATATTTCTGCCATTCCTGGAAGGTGAAAACTAGAACACATTTACATAAGTGCTACAGATGTAGGCTGGGCTAAACCCTGCTAACTCAATTTGCATAACTTTGAAGTGTATAAAAACGCAACATGTTTGTGCAAAAAAGGGCTAGCTTGTACTATAATTATCTCATGAAAAGTTTGATGTACTGCAACATGCACACAAACAGAATTACAGTCTGCTTACTTGTCATCTCTGTCCAGGCAGTGGACCAGTATGGGAAGGATCCCAGACTTAATCAGGTCATCTATGGGAGGGTTACGGTCACTGGACAATAACTTCCTAAAAAAAACAAAAGGAAAGACAAAAGACCATTACTCACATAGCTTCACCGACACATACCAACAAGAAGAACCAATGACACACAGAGAGAAACAGCTGAAGAATGTGAAATGTCTACACATTTTAAGTCAATAACAATCCCAGTGACTGTAATGTCTGGAGATGTCGCCCTACTTGTGACCCAACATCAACATTACAAAGCGTGAAGGCGTCTTCATTGTCAGGTTAAAGCTGAGTATATTTCAACAGGGTGCTAAAGGGTACTTCTTTTAGCTCTTTTAAGGTAAATAAATGCAAAACTCCATACTCTAAGCCTTTATCATCTGTTAATTGTGACTATAAATGCAATTGCAAAAAAAAAATAAAACTCACAGAATTCCTTTATACCCAAAGAAATAAGTTAGCCTTTACTGCCACAGTAACATTAACTGCTGTGCACAGTGCACACTTCATAGTGTGTTAGGATCATGTTTTGTGTCTTGTAATAGAAGAAGACTTTTGGCAGATTGTGTAAATCAAACAACAGATGGTGTTGAAAAGGGGCAATTTTTCAATGAGCATACATGACTTTAAGCATACTCCTTGCCTTGAAAACATAACTGTTAAAACTAGGCATTTTTTAAACTTACAAGGCAGTGAATGGATCCTGAACAAAGTAATATGTTTGGTGAATTTGGCTTCCTTGTGCTGCATTTGACCAAACCATAGGAGGGTCTGCACCACTGGGCTGCAGTGCCATTTACAATGTCCATTAATCAGACGGCACTGACTTACTGTAAATCACAGCTGTCTAAACGGGCTGGAAAAACATTCAGCCCCAGAAATTTCAACACTGATTTGTATTTTGCAAGAAGCCATCAATTTTAATCAGAGAACCTTTTAAGAAGAAGTACTGGTGCACTTCGGCAGAATCACTGGCTAAAAATTACCAGATGAACTAGATGAGAACCTGGAAAATGGTCAAGTTACTACTTTAGTATTCCACAGCAGCATTATTGTCTTAAGTTAACCCTAACAGTATTGACTTTATCTTGATTTGTTGTAATATTAACCATTTCACATGTCAAAAGGTAACATTTTATTATTTATAACTTTAATTGTTGGTATATATGCAGATCGCCTCCTTGACATGTTCATACTCAGCAAAGAGACTCCCAGAAGAGTTTATTTAGAATTTTCACTTGAATTGCCATCTGTTCGATTTACCCCCACTAATAAAACATTAAAATGTGACACTAAATGACGATACAGACACAAGAAACAATATTACATTATTGGCTAACTACTGTTATAAACTGAAATGATTATCAGATGAGTCCAAGGATGTTAGGGTGTGTTCCTACCTGGCAGCCTGAACAGCACTCAGTTGGATGCCCTGATTATCACTGGTAGCATTCTGTAACGCAACACAGGAAACCCAAGCACATAAGTTCAATTCTGATGCATAATAAGCACTGCCCATCAGAGGGGATAAATGAGAAAGAAGAAAATGAAATAAAAAGCCTACTTACTTGTACTATTGCTTCAAGAGAGGTGTTTTGCTGTAAAAGAACATTTGAGAGTCATCAGACAAGAACCATGATTTGACACACATTTGTAAAGCCTCGTACACACTACACACCTAGATCCTAGTAAATGAGTCAAGTTTCTTGTGTTCACACTACACAACTCACTGGCACACTGTCTCTCACCAGAATGAACATGTCTGGTCTCAAAATTAAGTCTTGTCACCAAAGTGGCACAGGAAATTAAATAATACAATGGATGAGACAGGGTTTTCTTGTTCCCAAAATAGATGTCTAATCCATGGAACTTACCTTCTAATCATGCTTGTTGTGTTCACAAAAATGGCCCATTTCCAAACCCCTTTATTCATAGTGCTCTCTAGATGCAACAATAACTTTGGTCCATGTTGCAAATGCAATACATACAGCAGGTTAAGTTCAAATTCTTAAAGGCGACACCTCCCCCAAGTTTCACCCTAAGACTAGATACCTTGAATACCATCTGCAAGTTCACACATCCCACGCAGAGTAAAGCCAACATTGTTTCAACTCTGATCAAGAGCATTTGTTAACAAGTCGAATATCATGACTAAAGTCATGTAGTGTGAACTATGCACTTTTAAAATATGTGGTTATGCAAGACAGTCATTTGAATACACTTGCAGTACCTAATGATGGTGAGCGTACATCTGTTGGCCTTTCCTAAATTACTTTTGTATGTGAAGTGGACAAGGCAGGAAGGAAAGCCACCAAAGCCCCACTGAGAACAGTGAGGGGAGGCTCATGATTGGGAAATGCCACTAGGACAATGCAGTGACTTGCATTCTCACTTAAACCAATGTGGTGCAACAGTCAGCAGGCTGGACATGAAGGCCAGGATTCAACATAATAGTCTGCCAACTGGCAAGCTCACCTGATGCCCTCTACAGGGAGTTCAGGGCCCAGTGTTGGCTGTAGTGTAGAGTATCTTACTCACTTTAATCAAGCATGACCATGACTACAAGCTCAAATAAATAAAGCCAATGCATCCAATAGCTAACATTTGCAGCTGATAGCCAGTGAACCCACAAATACATGGAACAAAAGGCAAAGCAAAAAAGAAAAACTTTCAATCCTGCATACACAAATGTAGGGGACAACCTCAAAATATCAAAAATAGTGGCGACAGGAACAGAACAGCAGAAAACTCAAAAAGCTGTGACAACTGAGAGAACATCTGATCATTAAAAGGGATCATATACCTGTATATACAGTCTAAGAAGCTCATCAGATCAGATGTGAAAGAGCCAATTACAATTAGACCACTAAGCACCCCCACCACCCCAAAAAACAAATAGCAAATATCCACTTGTTACAATCAATGTTATTTAAAACCAACTGCAAACAGTCAACCAGTGGTCATTACTTGTTAAGTATTTAAATGAAATTGGCCAGTACACTTTCCCACAAAAGCCTCTCTAATGTCTTGCAGTGAGTCAGAGCAGCATGTCATTGTTGATATATTGCTAAGCAGCCTGTTTCACATCAGGCCTCTCAATGGCACTAGGCAGTTACTGTGATTGAATTTCTGAACTGCTGAATGGCCTGTTTTTATCCAGCAATACCACCAAACCTATAGCCCCTTCGTAATGATGTGAGTCATGATAAATCATTTTTTGTGTGACGTTGTGGGCCCACAACAATCTGATGACTACCGAGACATTTGCTGTTGAACTTCAAAATTGAACTATGATGGGCCCATGGTCTGATCTTCTGACTGTACTTACCTGAAATTGCCCCTTATATTAATATATTAGAAGTATCACCACAACCAGAACTCTTGCTCCCAAAGGTGAATATAGTGTTAGACATTCTCTTCCCTAGTACCCACTTTATCCCTGTGTTCTTTCATCTGAAAATGAAAGAACCTGCATAGGTGTTCATTGCAGAGATTACATAAGCAGTCAACACAAAAACACTGCAGTGCTGTGCCCCAAAAGCACAGAAAATATTAAAAAAGGAACACAGTCGTGATGAGGGATCATCATACTAGGTGCATTTTAACTACTATACCAAGGAAGTTGTAGAATACTGAAAATATGTGTCTCTTACTTTAAAAAATGAGACACCAACTAGCGCAGACAGAGGCAGACAGACTGCATGTTTGTTCACACCCCTGCCCCACCCAACTGACATGGAGCAGGGAGGACCAAGGAGGCAGCATCACAGGGATGAAATGTTAGCGTGTCCTAGACCCCTGGAATGTTTAACCAGGGACATGGACCTAATGTTAAAAAAAGCCCTTTGGCTAATATTTATGCCAAGCTGTCATTCCCATGGTTCAGAAGTCCCTTACAGTAGCTATGCAGTTCTCTACACTTCAAAAAGAAAACCTAAAAATGATTGAATTTGATAATCTGACAGCATCAGACACAATTTGAACAGAGAATTCACAACCATACCGATCGGTAATCTCCATCGACATCAGAGTCCTCACAGATGTCCTCATGGGGCACATTTCTCCTCTTCAGAAGGTGCTCATCTCTTTTGTTCTGTGATTGAAGGAACATAAATATTACTTTGTGCAGAAATTCCCGAAGAAATTCCTGATAACAACAAAATCACTGCATGTTTCAGTCATCATTTCAAAAAATAAACTGCAGATAAAAGGCCAGAAGTCATTGCAGTTATAAAAGTCTTAGTAATTGTGGTAAACACAATATCATACAAATGTATTTACCTTTCTGAGTTCCACCACTACCTCAGTCCTCTGTCTTCTCATAGTCTGTGGGCAAGATAGCATATAAATATTATAAACAATCTTATAGTCCCAACCTGTCTTTGCTCAAGAGAGCGACACAAGTTACAAAATTAAATTTGGACACAGTCTGACATCAGGATCCTGTTTATGTGACTGGAGCTGATCTGCAGTATCATTCATACTTGGAGTATTAAGTCAGCAACCAACACTCTGCATATGACAGCACCCAAACAAACTTAACATGAGGTGACCTCATATGACTTAAGTTACTGTAAAACCATTTTGTGTGCTTTAACAAGACAGCTAATCGCCATACTTTTTAATATTTAACAATTTTTCCCTTGTGTTTGTATGTATGTTATGTTTAGCTTTGATTTGTTGAAGTAGTTTTACTCCAGTGGTGCTAATTCTGATTACAGTCTTTGTGGGAGACTGTAGTTTGTGTTACAATACAGTGCAGATTATAAAACAATTCAATTAAACAGAACCACAATCTACAGTCTTTAAAATGACCACGACGTTGGACAAACATATTTCCAACAGTATAAACAAACAATGTAACATTATGTCCACCATAAAAGCCGTATTTAATTCAGAAATTATCTAGATGTACCTAATAACCTGGTAAATGAGTCAATGGGTCATTATGTAACTCACATTATAGGCAGGCAGGGTTTTTAAGGTTGCATTAAAAGAGCAGATGATTGTTGGTAACGCGTGTGATCGTCACGATCAGACCTCCACCATGCTGGTGATAACTTATTAACAGGTTGCAAGGTGAGACTATACATGCCTGGTGGCCTAGTACGCATCAGATACTACTTGTCAAACGGGATGTATGAGTGTATCCTGCTCACGAAGAGAGCTGGTTTAAAAACAATAACATATGGAGCTGACATTAATGAAGTAGAGGAATGCTGAGCTGACTGGAAATCAAGTGGTAACTTATGGATGCAGCGTTACAGCTAACGTGTAGCTTTGATCTACCAGTCATGTGATCGCGTACTCTAGCAGGTCGTGTAACCGTGTCTTCTAAGCATGTGTAACGTCAGAGTTAAAATTATATCAATGCGCCACAATTTTAAAAGATCCAGGTAACTGGTCGGCTAAGAGGCTAACTGGATTCCGCCATTGTTTTTGGTGATAAAGACGGGGGATGGGTGGAACTGCAGCCACCAGCGGCACCACCAAGCCCAACCGCTGAGCTTAGCTAGCGAGCCAGCTAGCACGTAGGCTAGCTAACTGCAGTATCAAAATAACGCTAATCTGCCGCTGTGTTGGCCCACCAAACAGGCACATATTTCCCCAATATTGCACGAAAGACACATATATGTACTTCTTTATCCACATTAAACGTTTTCCCCGGGTGAGATATCGACCTAAACCGATCCGGTGAGACGTTATGCTTCAGTTAAGCTAGCATATCTCCGTGGGCCTGGCTAGCATCGAGCTAGCAGAGCACATCCAGCGGTGAACTCTGACTAGCTTTTCTGACATGTTTTATAACCAGCGCGGTCTCATGGTGAGACGGATCCAAACGGGGAAATCACCTAGCCAAAGGCCAGCGAGTAATATATTGTGATCTATGAAGGTCTTGGTCAACGTTTGGAGTAAAAAGTTCCCGACGGTGGTAAATTAGAAACGACGTCACAAGGAAGCCAGGAGGCGAAGCTGGCCGTGAACCGAGCGTCGGCGCCGAGGAAAAGAGGAGATCCTCGACACCGATCTGCATAACTTTTACCTCCAAATCACGGCCCTTATTCTTGAAATTCTTCAGCCGCTGGTTGTCCAGTTTCTCGTTGTCAGCCATGTTAGCGATTCTGGTTAAGTTAAATTACTGTATAACTCGTGGATTTAGCTTGCGAGCTACCCCTTTTTCTGGTTCCCTTTTCTCAGCCTTTCGTTAATGGACTATTTTTTGCTGCTCTGTCCGCGGTGCACACTGGGATTGCCGGTGGTGGAGGGCAGCCTCGCTCTGGCGTAGAGGAAGGGTGGGGAAATCCCCTTCACTCTCATTGGTTTCACTGTTAACATCTATCTGCAGGGCGCGCCACATAACAAGATACAAACTCCCGTTTGGTCACTGTATTGAACTGCGATTTATTTTCTATCTATAAATGTATATTGAAATTTAATTGATGCACTAGTAAAAAGATAAATATTTATTCAATTGGGCTTAGCTGTAAGCATAGGGAGAAGACGAATACTACGATATTTATGAGTAAATGTAGCAATGCAACAGTGTAGAAATAATATGTATTTTTTACAATCTATGATTTATATTTATATTCTTTATTGCAGGTAATCCTTTTTTTTTTTTTTTTAGGAAATTTAATAAATCCTGATATTTTCCCCCGATTTTTTTGCACAGAATACAGACATTTTTTTGTTTTTGTTTTTTTATTTCATTGCAACATACAGACAGAGCAACACTACATCAGCGCCAGCATAATTTTAGCACACATGTTCAAAACATGACATTAGTTGAAAGATTTTAAAAGTATATAACATGTATACTTTACATCTATATCATATCTATGCTTTTGTCACATTTCTGTCCCTGAAAGAACATCTATTTCATTTAACATGTGACACAAATTCTTAATAAAAAAAAAGCTTGTATCAAGCCCATATAAATAAATATTACAATTTTTTTTTAATTAAAAAAAACCGCCACAACAAATAAAAAACTAAAATATAAAAAACTAAATATAAATTGTGCAATTACAAATTAACATTTCTTTGACCAAGCAAACACAAGTTGCTTTTTAAGTGCAGTATGAACAGTGTCAGTCTGAATGATCACATTTTTCAAACAGCTTTAATCATCGTGTGTCACAACCCAAGATAAGTCACTGGATGGGTTATCACAATGGTCCAAAGACACTTTGTCTTAACTAGGATTGAGTAAAAGTCATTTCTGCCGCTGAGATTAACACTTAAAACTGTGATAATATCATCCCCTTTTCTTATCACCTCCTCTCATTTGACCCTGTAGACACCACAGTGAGGTATGTGCTGATGAGTCCTGGACATCATTTGATTAAATCTTCCAAAAAGATTTTCATCCATCATCTGCTGCAGACCAGGACTTGTTTCACAGCTGTCATACTGAAGCCCTTAGACTTCATCCTCACCTTGATGTCCTCTTGAGTCTGTTTAAATGGAGTCTTCATCAGATACACTATCCTCCTGAAGCCCTCCTCCAGTCCCATGCCGGTGGTGGCTGAACAGGGCTGGATGAACCAGGCCCTGCCCCCACACACTCTCCTCAAGTCCAGTGTCAGACAGAGGGCTTCTGGGCTCAGCGCTCCCTGGAGATCCTGTTTGTTGGCGAGGACCACGAGAGGAACTCCTCTCAGACACTCATACCTCAGGACCTAATAAGTGGAGAAAACAGAGTAAACAGTCATTTAATTACTACACCATAAATGAAACCTTTTGGAGTAATTGTTTTTAACCTTCATCTATTTAGCATTAGGCAATAAAAAAAAACTTCCTATATACTTATTAAAAAATTATGACATGGTTGTAATAAAAACTAAAATTTAGGACATTTTTAGTGTTACTTATCATTTTTGCAAAAAACTATACGTTCTTTTAAGAATCTCTAACTCATGTATAGAGTTATACAGAATGACTGACTATTTTGGACAGTTATAATAAAATATTTATTCTTTTCATGTGTTTATTTATCAATTAAGTATTTATTTATTTATTTATAAACAATTCATCTTCACTCTACATAAAAACTGAGAAAATGCCATTCTGATCCAGGCTTAAAGGTCCTGCTGAAAATGTATTGAAATATGCTGAATATTTTCTAGTCCCCAGATTTTCCAACTGCAACAAAACAATACCAAAACAGGATATGAATACTGATAAAATAATTATTAAACATTAAAATATCTCTATTGTTGCCCTTACTGCTGAAAACCATTCATTAAAGTTAACAACTCTGCCTTTACTTTGTTCTGCAAAATGAAACTTCAACATCCAAATAAAGTGACAATAAACAGAACACCTTTTTGTTGTTGTTGTTGTTTCTTTTAAAAGTAATGAAAAATTTCTGATGTACTGACCCGGTGAAGTTCCTTGCGGGCCTCCTCCACCCGCCTCTGATCCCAGCTGTCCACCACAAACACCAGTCCCTCTGTATCAACATAGTGATGCCTCCAATGGGGCCTCATCTTCTTCTGTCCCCCTATGTCCCACACCGTCAGGCCCGGGCTGCTCCTGTCTGTCTCCAGTGTCTCCACGTTGAAGCCCACAGTTGGCACAGTCACCACACTCTCATTGTACTTCAGCTTATAGAGCAGAGTCGTCTTCCCTGCTCCGTCCAGGCCCAGCATCAGGACCTGTGCCTGTTTCCGAGGCTTGGATCCATGCACGCCCATGTCCTGAGAATGCAGCTTGTGACTATATAGAAAAAAGTATGCCTCTTTCTTTTTGTATAGCTGTGTAAACTAAGCTGCCTGCACCAATGGCTCCTTTTGTGCTGTCTATGTGTAGGCTTAGTGTGTCTGCTCTCTTATAGAGCCTGTCTGCAATCAGTATGCTTTATGTACACACAAGCACAGCGTTCCCTCCCCCCTGTTGTATTGGGAATTCCTCTTGTCCCTGCGTAGCTTTCAGTAAACCTATTTATATCCAAAGTGACGGTGCAACTAACAGCATACAGTTCTCTGGTTACCACAGCACAGTCAGAGGAGTCATATCACCTGCTACAGACCATCACACACACCAGCGGACAGGAAGTCCATGTTTGGTACAGCGGGTAGATTGTTTTTTTTCCTGACTGGATGCCTCGTATCTACGACATCACTGGGAAATTTTGGTGGATGCTTACTCACCCAGGGCTGATGGGTAAATATTTTATCATTTGACTGGCAAAATGCGTTCTGACCGAGCAGCTTCCAGAAACATCTCTGTTTCTGGGAATATGTTATGTATGTCAAGTGAAAATGAATGCCCAAAAACATCTCTAATTATTATGATGGACATTATAGAACCGCAAAGTGAGCCATGTGAGAAAATGTAACAATTAGTTCAACAAGAACTAATATAACAGGAATAAACGTTTAAAAATACATCAGTGCAACATAGTTATTTACTTAAGCTGGCTGATTTCTAATTTGCTTGTCCCTGATTAATTAAACCCATGTTCATCACTGAGGACGTTACTGGCTTTTTTCTTTTTGTTCTGTCACTTTTGGTCAGGCATAAAGCAAATAATCATAGGAATGATGAGTATTTCTTTATTAAAAAATAATATCAACTATCTTTACAGAAGTTTTAGGAAGGGGACATTTTTGTCCTCTAAGGTGACAAGAGTATCCATACCCCAGACTGTAAAAAAGACAACAAAAAAAAAAACATAATATAATTTGCTTTGTGTGTGTGTCTATGTTTATAACAGTGGCATTATGTTACATTTGCATTTAAAGAGTTATACTTGATGATTAAAAGATTTAACTCAGAAGTGAGGCTGAATGCTTAAACTGTATGCTTTGACTGGATTTAAGGCTGACTGATAGGTTACAATTCTGGGATATTCTCGGTTTCATTATTTGGGATACAGACAATATCTTTATTTGACATGATTAAACCTAACAGCCAGTGTGTTCCTGACTGAACAGCAGATGTGATGAACATCTTCTAAGCTCCCAGCAGGGGGCACAGGCTGCCTGAGAGCAAGCTTTTCAGGAGTTGAGGGCCACTGTCCATTGTTTTTTTTTCCTCTTTTGCTGCAAATAAATAAACCATGACTGAGAACAAGCTCTCACTATATTCAATATGATATAATATTTGCACAAGTGCCTCACTGTCATTTTTTATGCTATATCTATGAGTTACTTTTAAAAGGTCTTTGCTATTTCTTTTAAAATACTGTATGGTATTTAATTAAATAAAAAAACTGGAACATAGAAAATGATCATTTATCCTTTTATTGTTACCTTTTTGATTTACATTTTAAAATTTCAGAATACTTTTTATTTATTTGTTGTTGTTTTTTTTACAGTTTATTAAAGTCAACAAAAACAAGTACAAATGCCACATAAACACTCTGTAAGGTACATTATCAAGAAATAATGTAAACTGAAAAAGCACAAACAAACAGTTTTATCTGATATATATCTCTGAAGTTAAACAATCTGGGAACAGGCGCATCGTTCTCTTCATGGCTGTATAAACAGTGGAGGGGTGATACTAACATGAGGACAGTATGTACATTCAACTTACAATTCCATGTCTCTTGGAGACATTTCATTTCAACAATGGTATTCTACATGTGAGTTAACAAGGTGGGACACCGAGGTCGTGCAGTTTGCATGGCGTAATCGACTGCATTACATTTTTGAAACTGAGAAGTAGTTTTGGCAGCAGAATTTCAAACAGGAAATCAACAGTTCAAAGAATAAGGCAACAATTATGCGTTTCATTCAAAGGCTTGATACATTTTTGAGTTACAGTTCAGGGAAATGTCACATGGGGTCTGTATCATGGCTGTATAAAGACAATCTGAATGTAATAGGAAGAGATGTGTATCAGGGTGTAGAGGACATGAACAGGTGTCACAGTAGGTTGTCAATTTCTGTTTTTCAATGCAGATTGTAGCATATGAAAATATAAGAAAAGTCTGACAAAGGCAAAGAAGCCTTGTAGATCTGACATGGTAATCTCAATACCCAGATAATACATTCTAACTGCTAAAATATATATGTTTTTACTATTTTATAAGAGAACTCAATTGTTTTCTTCTAACAAATTAACAGTCAAAGTTATTATATCATGAGATGATATGACAAATTAATAATTAGCAGCTAGAGTCACAAAAAGATGTTTTGCATTTCCAACTCAAGGTATCTCCTTAAACAGCTGTAAAGTGAGATATGTTGTGACAACCTACTGAATCATCCAAAAGTTATTACATTATCAGTAGGTTGTTTCTGTTGATTCTGATAAGGGTCGGGATCAAACTAAAAATAAATGTAACTATCAACAATCACAACAGAAATAAACAGCAATCATTTTAGTGAAGACATTCGACATCTAAACTTATAAAATTGGAGACGAAAAACAGAATTTCCAAGTTCAGCGAGTGTGATACGACCACTGTAACTGGTTCTATTGCTGTACAGTATGAATGGTGATATCTGAACGAGCATTTGTTTCGTTCACGTACAGTATAAAGGGAATAAATTCATATTTGCACCAGTGGCGTGTGTTTGATCCAGGAAAAAAAAGTTTTCAGTGCAGTCACTCGGTAGACGTCAGTTTACAATTAAATGGTGTGGAAACACAAAGTTAGAATATAAAAAATTAGTGGTCACATAAACACTGAGTAAAGGACATCATTGTTGAAATAATGTGGAAGTGAATCTCCATGCTAGCTTGTATGCTTTAAATGTGTCATTATTGGCTAGACGATGAACTGGACGTAACGTCTATCACTGTTTGTTTTATCACACACGCACGCAAACACACACACTCTCACACACACGCCTATGTATAAATGTGTGCAGACTCACCGGGCGTACCCACAGCTGCACAAAGCTAAATCTGTTTATTTGCATAACAGTGACCCAGCTTGCATTACGGTGTCTGCACGATAAGCCGAAATGAAAGACGTTTTCTTACAAGTGTCACTTTCTCAGCGGTAAATTAAAGGAGGAGGGACATGGCGTGGTTCGATGCTAACTCCTGTAAATATCTGTGATAGAAATAGTTCTCGCTTGAAAAAAATTGCGGGCTCAGATTTTTAAATCTTTCATCTTAAACCTATTTTAATCTTACTTCAAACATAATATAGATAATGTGTGCCATTTACTTCTCGTTGGCCTTGTTTTTAAATTTGACCACCATGACGGTGATGTTGTCTGGGCACCCACGATAGAAGGACTGCAGTACGATGCTCTTGGCGCCAAAATGAGGTTCACCCAGTCGTTCCCTGATGAAGCGGACTGCTTCCTCGTTGCTGAAGGTGTCCCACAGGCCGTCCGACGCCAGGATCATGAACTCTGGCTGCAGCTTGTTCAGGTCAAACGACATGATGTCAGGATCAGGAATAACCACGTTGAGGTTCTTGAGGGGGTAGTCGCCCAGAGAACGGGACATGGCCAGGATGCCCTGGACACGCCACGAGCCGTTGAAGCTGATGAACCCACCTGAGGAGGAAGTCAAACAGGAAGTGGTTGGAAAGTGTGAAAACAAAGAGCGGGAAGTGGAAAACAAGGTGGCGAAGGGAGGTGAAGAGTGAGACAAAGTAGAGAGGAAAGAGGAACACAAAGGTGGTAGGAAAAGTAGAGAAACAGATGTTTTACACGTCACTGCCAAGAAATGCACAATTTCTCATTTTCTGCATTTATCTATGATAAAGAGGAAATTTTTATGAAGTAGCATGGGATTATGGGAGCTTCTCCTGGTTAGGATTCCTTCAGTATTCATTGGTTATGAGGTGTTTTTTACAAGAATCTGAATTATCCACAGAGGTTTCCTCTCAGAAACAAACAGATGAACCCAGTGATTGAAAAACACCAAATCAAAGCAGTTTCTCATTATAAATCAGAGTTTCTCTGATGCTATTTGGTGGACACCCTGCTAACATTTATTTTCCTTGATTCTTGGACTTAAGATCCAGAAGCGTGATGAATAAAAGCCTTCATCCAGTCGAAATCTATAGTTTGCAACCAGATTGAAAAGTGTATGATAACAACCACATAGGGTGCTTGAGCTTCAGGGAGATTACACCATTTACAATAAATGAATCAAATCCAAATCCATCCTTTATTAAAATGGAATTTTAATAAATTATGGAATTATGTGCACAACTCAGCATGATACAGAATAGAGCTCCTGCTGTTTTGAGATTTTTTATGCTGACAGGTTACATCATATCATTGAAAACATAAAAAAAAAATACTCTGAACCAAGTGGCAGCATCTATTCATTTCCAATAACTGAGAACACTGTGCTCATATCAAAATGCAAATAATAATATGGATCAGTGCCATCGACATGTTTTCACTCTGCGCTCTCCGTTCATGCTCGTGGAACGAAACTGTTTGTGTTGGATACTTTTCAATTCATGTCACATCCTGCGTGTACAGCTGTGTGTCCTCTATGCCTTCGACAGTTTCGCAAGCAAGGAATTGATACGACGAAGACTTCCATACTAGGACAGGATGCCTCCCTAGTTCCAAGTGAGCAAGGCCATACCCAGGATTTAAAAATATGGAGGTTGAGAGTTCAGGCTATAAAAAAATCCCATTATGTGTAACTTTCTATTATAAAATGCACTTAAGTTATCTTCAAAATCCCAGAGAGAGAGAGAGCAGAGGATATGACCTCTGTGTCCTCAATCGTAGCTACTGCTGCTTGAGTTTAGTGCTTTGATAGAATTGTTGGGAAATTACAATTAGAGGCCAGACTTGTGTTAGTTATTGAGCTATTAAAATTAGCAGTTAGCTGCTGAGGGCAGCAGTTACGCTTCTAAAGGCAGTTTTTAAATCATTTTCACATAAACGGCTTGGGTACGTTAACACTGCCAAGGAGGTAAGGATTCTGGTTCACAAAGAAGATTGCAGAAAAACTTGTTGCCGTGATTTTTATCATTTTCAGTCCAGTTTTGGTTTAAAACTGTGTGAAGGGGCATTTGGCCTTGGCAGAGGGAGGCAAGTTTTGGTTTGAAATTGATTAAATGTCATGATTTAGTTAGTTTTCATTCCAATAAAGTCAGAACTAAGTTAACTGAAACTGCAGCATTTGTCAGGCATCTAGTCTCACAGAGCCAGACCTGTCGCAGAGCAGTTTCAGTGGGAACACTTTGGCTGCCCCAATGTTCTTCCCTCTAATGGGGGAAAATGCTCTGGCTTGTAAGTATTCCTTTAAACCAATCGCATTCGTCTTTAGCGGCACTAAGCCCAGGATGCAGTGACTGTGCCTCTGCAAAATACAGTAGAGAGCAGAGGTAGCAGAAGCGGAGGAAAAAATAACACCTTTTCCTTTTTTTTAAAGTGAGTGACAGCACTTAATTCAGCATGCAGGAGTTAGAAAAGTTTAGAGAAAATCAAGTTCCCCTCATTAATATGTAAATAAATGCAGCAAGTTGCTCCAAGACTCTAATCAGATCATCAGCCCGACCTGTGGAGCCTGTGGTGCTGGTAGAAAGTTTCATCCTCAACTGTTCTTGAGTATCTGTGTTTACAGAGAGATTGACAAACACCTCCGGAACAAGATAATGCTCCTGCTGGAAGCACTTTTTATAGGCATACCAGTGGTTCCTGTACACAGGAATCCATGATTAAAACATTAAATATCTCCAAACATCCCCTCACTGCAGTAGAAACAGCGGGAAATAATCTGTAGTATCATAAATACAAGCATGCAACATGAATAAGTAAACAGCATGATGCAAATAAAATCTGGATGGTTTTCCTTTTAGTACCCAGTCGAGCCATTAGATGGAGATGGTGGGCCATCTGACAGCGTCCACGCTGACTGACTCATCTGGCAACCCGCCATCAAACTCTCCTCAGCACAGAGAGTATGCAGATAGGGATGGAGGGAGAATTATGCCTTCAAATACACCTTAAATACTGTGCAGTGTCTGGCTGCATTTGATAACATGCTGCTTTAGAAGCAGATTGTGTTATCAGTCACTCGGGTTTGATGTCAGCCAGAGCACAGAGACACAAGATGTGGAAAAAAAGGATAATGGCACTTAGCTTTGATCATAAGAGGACTTTTTATATGCTCTCATGACAACAATCTGAGTTTTGATGTTGCCTCGAGTTGTAACTAAAGCCTTGTTCTGCTGCTGAGAATCAGTAGAAAAGGAAAAGTCTACTGGTCTGACTGCAGCTGTTTTCTCACCAGCCTTCTTGATCCTCTTGCGTTCTTTGAGCTGGTAGGGTTTGTGGTCATGGGACAGAGGGATGGCGTTGCCGTCTTTATCACAGAGGACTCCACGAGAGTCCCCGACGTTGGCCACCGTCAGCTCCTTATCAGACAGCAGGGCCACCAGGCACGTAGTACCTGAAACAGATGGAGCGGAGAGGTGAGCAGGAGGAGGGCAGAGGAAGATGCAGCAGGAGGCGGGAGGGGCAGAAATAAGATGAGAACCAGAATGATGGAGATTTTTTGCTTCTACATAACGTTATAAGGGTCGTCACAGTGTCAGATTTTTACTACACATTTATCCTGGCCAAAAGATCAGTGAATGCAATCAGTCCAATTCATAATGAACTTGTTGTTTGTGAGTTCTACAAATGATTGCCAAAAAATGAAGAAAAATGAAAAACACAAGAAATGTGATGATGAACTTACATGAGGCACTCGATTATTTACATAAAATCATCACATCTATTATATTTTCTAAATGTCTAAACAACCCCAATTTCAATGTCATTACTGAGTATAGAAACTATAAAAAAAAACATGACATAACCAGGTTTTTTTTTTCTTCCAGAAAATAATGATCAACTCTTTTGAGCTGCAGTTAATCGTGACAGTAATTTTTTGTGCAGGAATGGTCTTCCTACTATTCTTTATCAAATATCACATTAAACTGGATGTCTTTGGGTTTAGGAGAGACAAAACAATATATTTAAAAACATCACTTTAGACTTTGAGGAACTGCAAACTAAATGAATGACCAATCTATACTGGAGGAAAAATCAGGGGATCCAAGCTATGGCCATTCCTCTTCATGGAAGTCCAGCCAGTGGTTGTCAGAGTATCACTCAAAATATAAAAGGTCAATCCCATGGTGGAGCTAGAGGAAAAGTCTAAGACTTAAGGACCTACATCATCATTTACTGAGCGACACTCTCGTGCTAGTGCGGCTAAAATAATCCAACATTACCATAAAACTGTCCTACTGATATATTAGGTGAAGGAAAATTTTATATCAACTCACAGCATGTTTTGTCATATCGTCCAACCCTAAATATAGCAGCCGTAATTAAAAACTGCAGCAGCCAAAGCCAAACAGCACCTCCTTTCCTCCTGCACTAAAGTGAAACACATGAATCATGTGCAAACATTGCAAGAACTCTTTGAAGTCGGTTTTCCTCCCTGTACCACTCTCTGAAATGCTTTCATTTCTTCTCCTCCTTCCTCTCTTTGTTTAGCTTCCCAGCCAGCCAGAACACAGTCTGGACTCAGAATCTGAGGCCTATTGTGTGAGATCCAAAGTCCTGTAGAGAAAGAACAGATCTGCCTGTTTGGCCATCTGCTCACACAGAGCAAAGACAAAACTGCAGAGAGACGGGGACAGAGGAAGGGAGGGGGAGAAAAGAGGAGAGAGTAGGGGGTCCTACTGAACTGGACCACCCGGACGGAGAGAGAGGTGGGGCACTAAGGAAATGGAACATAAAGTAGTGAAATTGTCATACTAGTGTGGATACTAGTGTAAAAAAGCCCCAGCAGGTAGAGGAAAGACGAGTACAGAGCTGGTTTAAATGCCATTGCATCATTGTGGACTATCTACTACTGAGACTTCCCTTTACAGTT
>JAOWBC010001387.1:15719550-15735286 GCA_028566105.1 Hypoplectrus providencianus | reverse complement strand
CTTGGTCAGAAAAAACACTATCCTCAGATGATCTGACCTACACACTGATGAGCGGTTTTCTTTTTACACTGAATCACATCAACAAGAGAGAAGAAATCATGTTTTTATGAGTGAATAATCACCTGAAACAGAATCATTGTGTTCCTGTTAGCTAGAATGAGCCGTTTATATGTCACAGGCTGCACTGCCATGTTTCTATATTAGCTCAGAACCTTAGACTGTTTGACTGCTCCCAGCTAGTGAGGCCAAAACATCTCATTCGCCCCCTGGTGGCTGGCTGCAGCATAGGTTATAAGCCCCGCCCCTTCTATATCGTGAAGGGACAGAAGCAAAACTGAAAACTTCAAATTAACCTAATATGTTTTATTTGTCATTTTATGTTGTTCTAGTTACGCTGATGTATGTTCTCGTGTTTACTTTTCTGATAGGTTCAGTTTGTTATTTGATGTTTAAAAAGTCATGATTGACAGCTGTAATTGCTACTTTTTCCCCACTGTGCAGAATCTGGCTGAGCACAAGATGGCAGCGACTGTATCTGAGATATTTCGGCCTCAGTGATAAACAGAGGAGTCGGAGACACAGAGTCTATTCTCAAATGTAAACTCATCAGCAACTCGCAGCAATATCTGACACTCAGAGTGAGGAGTTGTGGAAAGCAATGAGCCATCGAAGCCATTTCCATATGGGAACCGCAACTAAAAAGTTTTAAAAGACCATAAAACTACATCGGAACATAATTGGTGCAGAATAGTTTAGGGTTGGGCAGATAGACAATGCCACTGTCAGTCACAGTAGCTGACATTCAAACTAATTCAAACGTAAAGGAATGCACTTATTTCTTACAGTCTATGAAATGCAATAATTTCTGGTGGAAGTATGAATAAGATGATGATGATTCTTAATGGGGGATATAGCTCATGTAGTGGGCTTTGTGCCCATGTAATTTGATAAATTTGGATGACTTGAATTTACAATATCATCCTACATGGTGATATTTCACTGTGGACATTGTCACATGCCAATTTGGTAGATACCACCAAATCCTAGCCTAGTGTAGCTTAGTGCCCAATCATGTGCAAAAAAACCCTTATGTATCGACTGCATTCACAGCGGTAAGTTGCATGCACATCAGATTACAGAGGCAGTAACCTGACTGTCCTCTCCTCCTTGCCAAAGCAGAAGAATCAGAGATAAAAAGAGATAAAGAAAAAGTGCAGCGCCAATCAAACACACACAAACTCATACCCCGCTGTGGGATAGAGCTGAGCCAGAGAAACTGTATCCTCACCTCTATCCATTTCACTCTACGGATAACACCAACTAAACCTTTTCTCACACATCCCCACCGGCGTTTCAGAGCAAATAATGCCTCCCTCACCTGGCTCAGCGCCAAACAGAGAAGACGAGCCAGTTCAAGGTCACAAAGTTCAAAAAGTTCCGAGTACAAATGTCAGATAATATTCTGCTGACTGGCCACAGATCTGCAGCATTCATACAGCTCATATTTCATACATGGTTTGCACTTACTAGTCTACAGTAATTAAAAAGTGGTGCATTAAGAAAACAGAATGAGACATTCAGGACTATAGGAGGAAGAAGTTTGTAATTTCCTGCTGCTGGATATAATGATTGAGGTCATATGACAGAGACCTATAGATGAACTTGTCTCAAGTGCTCACACGCTGTCTCCATTTAGCTCTCTCCTATCTATACCTTCATCTCATTCCCTCTCTTTCTATATCTCACTTGGCTCTGAGAAATTACTTTCAAGAACTGAGATAACCCTGATTCCTCTACTTCTTCTCTACTCATGAAAAACAACTCATCTACTACTCGCATTATATCTTTTCAGTGTTTTTGAAGCCTTGCTCCATCACTCCTCCTCTTTGTTATCCGTTGAAACGCTTCCAATTTTCCATTTCCCCAAGTCCCTTCTCCCTGTTTCCACAGTGATGTTCAGTCCAAAATCACCATGGACCTCTCTTACACACTTCTCTCTCTTGTTTGAAGGCAAGCAGCAGTGACATACCTTCATCCTGCTGTTACCATGCAGAAAGCAGAGTTATAAACGGAGTTCAAAGGTCAGAAATATAACAAGAAGACTTTTGTCTGCTTGGGTCATTGTGGTGCCAATTACTGAGCAGCTCAATTATCTGCCTGTCAGTCCTTCACAAAGCAACGCGGTCACAAAACCTTTTTCCCGGCTGCATTCCTTCTGACCGTTTGACTGCTATCAGTCTTGTCTCAGCTTGGGAACTGCGGACAGTCTTGCCAGAACGGGAAGCGGAGGCTAAGTCTTGATTATCGGAGCATCTAACCTGCGGGCTAACCAGATCAACACATCGAACACCTGGCTGCAGCCTCTGCAAGGGCTTAGCGGATGAAAGGAGGGAAGGGTGGGTGAGCGAGGGAGAGCAGGGATGGATGAGGAAGAAAACTGTGGGATATGGGGATAAACACAAGATGGCGAGGATCAAGGATAGTAATGCAAGAGGGAAGCAGACGGGGGACGAGATTAGTTGTTGGCATAAGAGCCCAACGCAGGAATGCAGGAAGAGCTGAAGGATGGGCGAGCAGAACCAGAGTAGATTGGGTACACTGGGCTGTGTTTTAAGGGGAGACTTATTTTAGCTGAAAGACACAGAGAGCAGTCATAGCAGGAAAGGTCAGAAACTAAAATCCCTAACTTTCCAATGCGCAGCAGTGGAGGAAGTAAAATTGTGCTGAAAACAAACATGGTGTGAAAGAACCAAACACAAGTTATATTTACATCCAGTGTTCAACACATTATGTAACCTTGAGGGTGGAGAAATGTGTTGGGCATATTTTCTTTCTCATTTGATATAAAATAAATATGTTTGCTTGCGAGACGACTTCTGCTTTCCGGATTTTGTTGGTGCTCTCAAACGTTTGTTGGTGCATTTATGCCATTGATCAGAAAAAATAGTGTAAAATCAATAGCTGGATATTAGCTGCACAGTGTGTTTGAACCC
Source organism: Hypoplectrus providencianus (assembly GCA_028566105.1). Lineage (NCBI taxonomy): Eukaryota > Metazoa > Chordata > Actinopteri > Perciformes > Serranidae > Hypoplectrus > Hypoplectrus providencianus. The sequence continues at coordinate 15,732,293 of JAOWBC010001387.1, read as the reverse complement.
TGGTGCACCAACCAAACAAAAACAAGGAGTCATCCGTAAAAACATTATTTCATATTGCAACTGACAGCCAAAACTTCAGTGTACGTTGAAGGACATTATAGAGTTGACATTGCCAAGAGCAGCTTTTTATTGGGGCATGTAAGTAAGTCAGAGCAATCTGTGTTGGTCAAACCTTATGATGACACCATTTTTAAATAACCTAAGCATCGTTTTTTACATTATGTTTTATAAATAAAGTTTTCATATTGGCACACATCTGATACAAGATACCAGATATCTGTAACAGGCCAATCTTGGCTAGAATAAAATCAGCTGACTGATATATCTATCAGCCTCCAATTAAATCTAATAATTATGTCCAAAACCCACTTTTTTGCTGTCCTATTCCCCCTTTTTACCATGCCCTTGCAGCCTCAAGCAGATGACATCTTTAGAGTTCAGGTTTAAGGCCTTATGAGGGGACAATGGGATTGGGCCATTGTGACTCCCAGTCCCAACACAGGAGAGTTAGCTCAGAGTGCAATCAGTCATGGCTGTGCAGAGCGTCACATTGGGCTCTCCTTCACACCACACTTCACATGCAAGCACAAAGGCTTGAATGCAAGTACATAAACCTACACACACACACACACACTTCCCAATCTCAACAGGGCCACCAACACACTCTCTATCATCTACCCAAACAATGTCCCTCCTGACTGCTAACTGTGAGCCACTCAGATGGACGGCCCAACAGAAATAGTCTTTTTAAACACTTCCATCCATCACATCGCCAGGCCGGCAGAGATGAGGAAAGTCATCCGAGTTTTCCTTTAGAAATCACCCTGAGGGAGTTTCATAACCAAAGTAGAAAAGTCTCTTTCTGCGGTCTCTCTGACAGATCAAGCAGGCAGATGGAGAGAAGAAGAAGAAAGGCAACAGAGGGGGGAGGGACCGAGGAAAAGTGTAAGAACTATTCATTAGCATCACTCAAGCACATCATTAAAGAAAGAGAAAAGGAGACAGTCCCTCCAGTTTAAAGACTGACATAAGTGACAGAAAACCATCAAAGCTGTGCAATACAGAGAAAAAGTAGATACTGGAGGAGAGAAAGAACACTTTTCAAAATATTTCTCTTTGTTGTTTGATTTCCAATTCACAAGTTTTAAATTATAACCGCACGCTTGATCTTCGAGGGGACTATATTCCAATTTTCTACTACCAGAATAGTAAGCAATGCCCATTATCTGCTACGGACAGGAGGCATATTATTTGTCTTGGTCTTAAATTAACCAGAAAACAAACATATTATACAGATAACAGAGGGCAGAAAGGACCACGGCTCTTTAGAAACACATGCTGACTGCAGAGGTGTAGTGCGTTTCTCCTCAGGATGACATTGCAGAGCTCAGTCTGTCCACAGGGCCGAGTGGAGCATGAACACAGCGCCCTGATTTAATTATCTCACACCTGAGCTTTGTATGTGTCAAGACTATGCCAAGTATGTGTTGGTGCAATGTTGTCACTGTAACATAAATAGAAGCCCCCTCATTTGTGCTTAAGAGGAATGTGAATGCAGGAAAACAACAGCGGGGTTTGTGAACTTGAACACACTCAATCGAAAGGGTCAGACTGAAATTTAACTTTGAAGACAGAATGTAACCACCAAAGTCAAGTTTGTAACAGTTTTGGAGCTTTTAAGTCAACATAGATGGACCTTTATGTCCTTAAAATTCTAAGAATGTCTGTTTAATCATGATGAATTCTGTGACAACTGAGCAACTTGCAACAAAGATTGCAAAATAAAATTGTAGTTGTGTTACCTCAACCAAGGAGGTTATGTTTTTAGTTTGGATTGTTTGTTTGGTTGATTGTCAGCAGGTATATTGGAAAAATAAAAGCCAATTTTTAATAAAACTTGGTTGAAGGCTTAACCTGGGCCAGGGAAGAAAATTATTTTTTTATTTTGACAGGATTTGAATAATAAGGATGGATACACAAATCATTTTTAACTTCTGTTGAGAGAATGAGGAAAAAAACAGAAGAAGTCTCCCTTAAGGTGAAGAAAGTTAGATGGTGTTAAAGCTACAGAAAAATCCAAAGTTACAGACAAGATTCATGTCAAATTATTCTGAGAAGGTTTACTTTTCCAAAAAGCTCAAGAATGTGCATTATCACCTGAAAAAAAAGAAGCAATGAATAGATATTTTCTTCAAAATCAAGTGTCATTTCCATGATAGCAGTGGAGTCACATCACTTATTCATTTCTATTGACCTATTTCTAGAATAGTCCTCAAACAGGAGCAGAAACAATTTGTCGATTAGTTTCACTGTTTAGATAAAGAGGATTGTGAAGACTCAGAATTGCAACTCAGTAATTTGCTTCCTGCGCCGTGTGAGCCCGGAGCCAGATTGGAAATGTTTGTGTGGCCTTGAAAACACCCCCTTGCGCCCAAACACACAGATTTTACCCAGGCATCCCAAAACTATTTTGCTCTCTCAGCTCCTAAATCTCACCCAAAACCACAACAAACAGTCTGAGCACAGATGGGCTCAGGGATGGAGGGCTGATGCGGTGGTGGTGGTAGTGTGGACCTCAAATCTCTTTTAGCTGCCAACACACACACACACACACACATCCCTACATTAGTACAAGAAACATTCAAAAATAAACCACTCTGAGCAACATTCATATTCAAATACCAGTCATGTCTCAGAGGATGTTTGTAATGGCCAACACTGTGCTGCGTGGCTGACAGTGTAAAGAGGACATAAATGACTTCTGTAAAGTGAATGAGGATTTCAGAGGCGAAAAAGCAGAGCTATAAAAGTGGATCAGGACTAGAAAGTTGAATAGAAGTCCATTAAAAGTGGCAGGAAATGCTTCAGTGCGTTCAGCCTTCAGCGAGAGAGAGAGAGAGAGCTAGACATGAAATATTGCCTCTTGGCTAAACAGAGTCAGCCTCGGCTCTTTTCTCTCTCTGCGACTGTGAAAGAATGAGAGGTGTAAGACTGGGATGATAACATCTGGTAACCACGGTTACGGCTGGCAAAGCCTCCGATTGGCTGAACATCTGTCCCACCTCTGCACATTCAAAGTCCCCTAAAAGTTGCGTTAACTCACAAAGACCTGCCCCCGAGGACAACAGAGCGCGGGTTGTTGGCTCATTCAGTTGCCAATAAAGCAGATTTTACAGCAAAGGTGACCGTCTGGCACACACACACACACACACACACACACAGGTGGACACTCACACACAAACGGAGACAGATCCTGCCCCTCTTTACTCATAAAGTGAAGGGAACTATTACAGGGTTGATTCACATTCAGGCAGTGAACAGACTCGGAGCCATCAGTCTGCCTCTCCACTCACAATACACACGACTCGGAGTGAGATCTCACCGTGTGTCCTTCCTGCGACAGCCGGGTCCATTAGAAGAGGTGAAAACTCATATTAAACCTAAACAGTCTATTAGAAAGAGGCCGTCTGCTTGATCCATAGCTTCCTGCAGCCTCACCTCGTAGTAAGAGCGCCCTGTCAGTGACGACGACCTGGACAGCGACTCCATAATAGACTGATGTTTAGTTTATAGAAAGGAAGCTCAGCATCATTTCCCAGGCTTTGAGGTGCCAGAGCATGATTCATATAACTGCTGGAGCATGCAGGGGTTCCAGCTGCTGGTATTCCACCCTGAGCCATACTGGATAGTAGCTGATGATGCCAATATTGAAAAGGAGTATAAGAAAAAATTACACATGCTGATATAAATTATTTTAAAATACACATTGTGCCATGTGTCAGTGTCATGATTGGAACGGTCACCTTACAGCGAAAAAACTTGAATCCACCATGGTGGGTTTCAGGGTCTGAGCTCTCTTACCTCCTCCTTGATTGCAAATTGCCCATAGGAGTGAATGAAATCAGGAACGGTTGTCTGTTCATGTGTCAGCCCTGTGTCAGCTGACAATCAGCAGGCATGTCTAGGTTCGTTTTAGTGTTCAAGAAAAATTAGTGAATGAATATATTTACAAGTGATTTCAAGGGAACTGATAACTTTTTTTTCTGCTTTCAACTGCATCGTTAGCAACAAGTCGTTAGCTGCGCTGCAGAATGAATGACCTATAGGTCCACACTTAATTGCTAGTCTAAGAAGCAAAAACACAACACAGGCATGGCTTATCTTTTAAGTAATGCATCTGACAAGAAAATGAGCACCTTTACATGAAATGAACGCTTGACAGACCCACAAACCCTTCACGTCGTCAATACTCTGCTCGGCTGTGATGTGCTCTGACAGCTTTATGCAGTGCAGTGTTGCAGGATTTGTGCTGAACTAAATAAGTAACAGCAATGTTATTTTTTTAAATATTGTTTTCCTGCTATATTCATGTCAAGTCAAATTGATTCTTAAAGCACATTTACAAAGACCTCCTTGATGTTTAACTTTTAATCCATTTCATTCCAATCTTGTCTTTTTGTATGTATGGTATATTTTTTCGTTGCTGTCAGCAATCTTTTTATAATATTGATACTTTTATTGCTATTTGTTTTTGGTCATTATTTTGTTTGAACATTTTTTGAATCGCCATGGGAAACTATTGGATGGACGAAAAAAGTGACAAAAGATAGAGGGACATTTTTTTTTTTGCATTGTTTTGTATTTTTAGACATGATTCTCATTATCCATTTATTTTGCATGACAACTCATCCAAACTTGAATTGCTAATGTTTTTGTTCCAATTTAATTTTGTTAAAAAAAACAACCCATTTTAACCAAACTGCTGCACACAGCAGAGCAGGTAGTTAAAATCACAAAAAGAAACCCGAACATACACCTTAAATACAAATAAATCATAAAAGGTAGAAATAAAAAAAATCAGCCACATCAGGAGGACTCGAACACTAACAGCAAAAGTGTTGTTTTGCTGTTTTTGTGTTGTGTTGTCTTCTTTATTCATCTAAAAGCTGCAAGAAAACTGCTGCCACTTACACAAGAAAAAAAGATTATGGGAAATGTTAAGTGGAAAGGTGCAGAGACGTTGATTCTCACACATCTCCAGCATGGCAGTAAATAACACTCACACAGAGCTGCCACAGTAAAATGTGGCACCCATGAAATGCAGTGCTAGTCGTTAGGCTCTACAGCCCTGTAATTTCTCTGGTAATAATCTACATGGTAGCAGCAGCACTGCAGAGGAACGGCCTCGTTCTGTGTGCGCATGTGTGTGCCAGGATTCATGTGCTGGTGTGTCACAGACACAAACAGTTATTACACTTGGCCTGGGTGCTCCACACGTCACAAGCCTGTCTCACAGAGTGGAGGGGGGGGGGGCAATTAGAATAACTCCAACTGACATAAATCAGCACGGGCCATAAACACCACAGCGAGGGGGAAAAGAGAGTGATGGAAGCAAAAAAAAACAATAAATAAATGAAATGAGGAGGTGAGAGGAAGAGAGCAAAGGTGATAAAACCATTTTAAAAGTGCAGTCAGGTGAGAAAAACAAGGAAGAAAAAGAAGACAGAGAAGAAAAGAGTGAGAATGGAGAACTGCCTCCCCTTCAGATCGGATTCCAACATTTCTCTGAGGTGTGAGACTGTTTAAAACACACACATGCTCAAGCTTTATTTAAGCTGCCATCCATGGAATAATGATTTTTTTTTTTTTTGCTAAGCACAAGTCCTTTCATTACTTTGATCCCATGGGAAGTAATATCAGTAGTATAGTTGAAATAAATCCAGGAAGAGCTATGAGTGACTGCAACAAGCACAGATCTTGGGTTTTACGGGTCTAGACAACAACAGAAATTAATTTACAGCGTCACCTTTTCTTCCCAAACTTAAAGCTCATTTCAAAGAGGTTTTTTTTCTGCAAAGCATCACCTCAGCCGTGATTAGAGGGCATGCACGCTGAAACATGGTGTTACTGTGTGAAGCTGATGTTTTCCTGGTGGGATCTCAGCACACACGCTATGCTGTGGATACTTTCTCATACTCCACCTCCACCAAGTCTATTATTACCAACAGCTACCAACAACAACGCATAATCCCACGCCTTTACTAGTGCTGCACGAAAACAAATGATAAATCTGAATAAATATTACACATTCCTGCTACATTACCGAGGAAAGACGACTTCCCACGAGTCTCCTCTTCCAAACCTCCTATCGTCAGATTGGCTGAAAAAGGGGGGGTGAACCGTGAAGAGTGCGGGAAACAAATGGAGCTATGTCACCAAGTTGCAGGGTCAACATTTCCATGGCACAGATGAGCCTCTGTCTTCTAGAGCAGGCAAAATGTCTTATTGATTGTTTAGTGCAAGCCAGGACATTATATACTAAGAATGATAGCCCCATCCGTCTGGTTCCTACAACTGAATCAGGACTCGGATTATATTAGGTGACATTAGTTTATTGATCGGTGTAGAGCTGAAGCGATTAGGCAATTAATTGATTCGTCAAACATGAAAAAAAAAAAAAAAAAAGCTGAAATCATATAGTGAGGAGAATACGTTTCTAATTTGATGCTTTTCTTCTTTTGGCCAGAAAAAAAACATCTTTTTTTGGAGAAAGTGTGATCACTGTCTGACATTTCACAAACCAAATAAGTTATTTATTGAGAAAATGATCTTCAAATTAATCAATAATCTAAATAATAGCTAGTTAGAGCCACATGCTGCGGACTCCTGCTTCTCCCTCGAAAATATTCATTTAAAAGTGATACCACGATTTTCAGAATCAATACAGTATCACAAAACATCATTTTGCAAGTGTACAGATATTTTCTTACACCTCAGCTTGTTACAGAAAATTGCAGACTACTTGAAAAGAATCATTATTAAATCGACAGATTAATGAAAATAATTGTTATTGGCAGCACTCAAAGGTAATAATACCATATTGAACTGAACTACAATGGTGGCAATCTGTAGCAAAAACTCACACTGGCAGATAGAAAGCAAATTGATGTGGTCTATTCAACCACTGGCTGAAAGACACTTTAGTTTGATGCTTATCACACAGAATCATAACAAAAGGCAGACGAAATTATTGCACGTTTGCAATTTTCTTAAATGAACAGATGTAAGGCTAGAATGATGACTGCCTGTGTTCAGGACCCAGGGGGGTTTGGCTAAGCACTTCTCAGATATCCATCAGTTCACAGATGTCCTTGTGCTGAGGACAGAGCCGGCGCTATTAAAAGTTCCCGAGACATATTTGTACATAACAATAGGTCTTCACCAAAACACAGAAAAGTGCTGATCTACAGCTACACGTAAAGGAGAGACGAGGATTGAGACACTAATCAAATATAGATGCTCTGAGTCTCCATAGACTTGTCCTTTGGCATCTATTAGAATTCCACTTGTCCTTCAGACCCCAACACCTACCGCTGGTCTATTTATACACACACCCCTGCACGGTTTCTGTGTGTGTGTGGAGTATACTGCTGACATTTACTTGTCGTCAGTCTCTCTTTTGCTTTGCAGGAAAGGGAAAAACCTCAGGGAGTTTATTTATATTTCACTAATCAGCAGCAATACTCTACATGCAAACTTAAAATGCTGTCTTCTCATTTTTCCAGTTGTCTGGTTTTTTTTAATTGCCTTCATGGTGTTTTATCTGTATTCCAGGCTATTAGAGTTTACGGGGCACCACTTACTCTACTTTCAAAGACCTTTTGAGAACAAGTTGCCTGTATATAAAACTCATAATTCTGAGTAAGAGACCTTCTTTTGGCCAGAGAGGTCTGTGTGTGCAGTACTTGGCTAGAGTCAGTATTACCTCCTTTGGCCTCTGCCTCTGTGAACAAACTGTGACAACAGAATTTAATGTACCTGGCTCACGGTTTGTGAATCACGTTTCATTTTCACATAGCTTACATTATTTATGTAACTCCTCTGGCTCATGCCAAGTTAATAACTGCTTCACTTCCAGCTTTTACATACATGTATTTACTTAGTAAACTGTTAACCTTAAACAAGATGTTTTTATTAAAATTATTATACATTTTTAGTTTGAACATATCCTCACAACAACATCATGATATACTATTACTGTATGTCAGTTCAATAGATGTCTCCAAGCCCTTATAAGTCTAAAAGCGATTGTAATAGAACTGGAGAAAAAACTCAGTTTCTCTGGATATAATGGGAGACAAAACCCACCGTCCACATTGCGTGCAAAATGTATCCCAGTGTTTAGCTTCCTGAGTCTGAATTACTCAAACAGTTAGCCTTTCAGTGGAAATCTCGCTTTTTGTATTTCCCCAGACGCTGTTTTTGTTGTGAGCTGCAGCAGGGGGACTTTTCCTCGTAAAAGACCTTTGACAATACTCACTTCATTTGTCGAACTGGGACGATTGAATCCTCATGAGCTTCAGCTGAACCTTAAAGGTACTTTTCCACACAGAAGGAGAACTGTAGTTCGCCACCCATCTTTTCACATGCAGACAGCGAGACCAAGTACAGCTACTATCATTTTACAGGGAACAAATGTGCATGTGAGTATGGCTCATGACACGGTCGAACAAAAAGTAAATTCAAAATTTAAATCACATGATTTGTACTGATGGCAGTGAAATACCTGACTGAAATGCTCACTGATGGCTGCTTTAACTTCTTACACTTTAGCTGTGGTGTTTCAGCGTCTCCCATCTGTTATCTCACTGTACTTTCACACAGACCTTATTTAAAATGTGTGCTTGGAACAAACAGCAGGGTGTAACGCTGTGACGGAGGCTGAGTTGTTAAGACAGGCAAAAAGTTTCCAAAAAACAAGAGCGAGTGTTCCTCTCCCTCTTCTGAATGTGGGGCACAAAAAGCCTAGAGGAGAAGAGCTAAGTAAATGTCAGCTACGCCTCTCTTTCCCTCTCTGACACACACACACACACACACACACACACACACACACACACACCTATCTCAATCTTACACCCTCCCTATTGCTCATGCACTCGGGGGCCTATAATCTCCCTCTGCGCCCACACGCAGATCACACACACACACGTATATATGCACACACACTTGGCAAGTGTTCTTATTTGTATTCCTGCGATCTGGAGCCTGCGCTCACTGGCAGACACTGATATATCAACTGCATGAATATTCATTCACTATAGTCAGAGTGGCAAGCTTCAACAGCCCCTTACCTCTCTCCTCACACACACACACACACACACACATACACACACACGTTTCTCACACTATGGTGCCGTGTTTCTAAACAATGCTAACCTTCCACACGCACGTACAGTATGTCAACCCTGATCCGGTGACGGCTGCCACAGCGGGGTCTTTCACCATGAGCTAATGGACCATGTCAGTGTCTGTCTGTCACTCACACATACACACACAAACACACACACTGACACACAAACAGGATGTCTAAGCAGAAGTGCGTCTCCGTCTCTTTCCCGCTATGATTGAAGCCTCTTATCAATCATTTCCTGGTTGATTAATTGGTGCAGCGGATCTCCTGCTAGATTAATCACATCTGTCTGAGAGCCTTTTTATGTTCACTGAGGAGGACAAAACCTGTGAACACACACACAGACACACACCGAGTCGAAGGAATACCAGTCAGTCCTCAGATGCCCTTCTTCATCCATTAAAGACTAGATTAGCTAGAATCTGATAAAGCAATCACTAAATTATTTAGATTTCTCCACAAAGAACCAACATTATTGGATTTTTAGTTGAGTTTATTTGCACTTGAGTGGTGGTGTGGATATCTCCTTCACCATTTGTGGAAAGGAAGCTATAAAGGTGCTGGTGGTGGTGAGACAATTCAAGACCTCTGTCACTGTGCATTCATCATCTCCGCTCGCTAACTTTCGAGCTGTCCTACGTTTTCACGGTTCATTGCTCCCATGCTTCTCTTCCTCTCCGTCTCACACACACACACATACATACATGTTGCTGCCATGAACTGCACATCAACCATATCTTTCAGTCTCAGTGAAACCTGGTCCTTGTCCTTATTTCAGCTGCATGTTCTTCAGCTTTGATTGAAAGGGCAATCATGTCTTCCTGAAGCAGAGTCTAAACTCAAAGCTCTAGCTTTCTCTCTCCTCCTCCTCCTCCTCTCATGTGGATACATCCTCTGCACTTATCAAATGACAGAAAAGGCGATGAAAGCGTGGCTAGAAAATGAAAGTGAAATAAATAGAGATGGAGCACAAAGCTTGCACTCGCAGTTAGATCTACTGAGAGCGGGAGGAAACACAAAGATGCAGAGATTAATGGAGGGAATGCGAGATAAGAGAATTTTCACTGTTCATACCACAGCTGTAGCTCAAGAGGAAAGCAAAGCAAGTTTTCTGTTTACAGATTACCACCTCTGCCGTACTCGTGTGTTTTATCACACCACAATGCCTTCACTGTGGGCAGGAGAGAAGCCGCGAGATAGGAAGGAAGGAAGGCTGGCGCTGTTTACATACTGAAGTAAACACACACTGGCCCACTGTTCCTCCAGCTCCCCCTTTCCCCTCTATTACTCTTCCTGTCAGGGGTGGACGCCTTCTACCAATCAGCATCCAACAGCAAAATGAATACAACTGTGGCATACAGCTGGGCAGACATCATTATTTTATTAATGCTGTATGTTTCAGATTTAAATCAACCTTTCTGAGGCGCCAAATTGTATGAATTCTATTTGCTCCAACTGCATGGTTCAATCACAGGATCCATCATCTGTTTTGCACATTTACGTTTCCATAATGTTTTATTCAAACAAGATGGCCATGTTTTCAATAGTGAGCTGCAGATAGATGAAAGGTTTGGACAATATGTTTACAGTCAAGATGATTTTTTTTTCTTACCACAGCACAGACACAGTCTCTGTTGAGACCACAGGTAGCCACAACATGTAAAACAATAAACCAATAACATCAAAGTAAGCGCTTTTTAGAAGAGGCATGCAGGAAATTGGACTGTGGAAATGCTCACACTGCAGAGAAAATTTCAGACATGGAAGATGTCCAACTGATCGTTCAGCAGACAGATTGTTGATCGCTCAGGCAATTAATCAGGCATCGCCAACCCACTCATAATGGAAGTCAAACGACAGTAAACCTAGCAGAAATTCATCTCTATTCTTTAAAATGCCAAGAAAAAATAATTCAAGTCTTAAAATCAGGATACAGCTCTATAGTTTAGAGTTGGAGTTAAATATTGACTCATTTTATCATATTAAAATGCAAACTTACTCTTAAATTCTTCCATTATTTTATTTGAAATGTTAGAAATTAGCAGGGCTACCCAAAATGATAAAAATACTTGACAACATCATTGAATATTACTTTTATTTGTGGGGAAAAAAAAAAACTTTTAGTACTCGATACTGCCTTTCTGCTGCTACAAATTTCTTGATGAATTAATATTATAAAAAAGGAACTTACTTTCAGCCTTCCTTTATTGGAAAAGAATGGAATTTACCTTTGAATCTGCAAGTTTCTATATCTCTAAGTGCAACATTGCATTAATTCAAGATGTGTTTGTAACCTTAGAAAATACTGAAATATGTGCATTACAGGCCAAGAGAACATCACAGGTTGCTTTGTTCATCCAACCAACAGACCAAAGCCCAAAGAAATTCACTTTAACCTCAAATATTAAACATTTTAGAAGCTGATCCCAAAAAATAAAAAACTCTGATGACTTGGTCATCAGAGTAGCTGATTCATTTTCTTTTCGCTGACTGATGGGAAAATACTGACTTATTTCATTGTGACTGTAACCTTTAAGCTGTAGCCCAACACCCTGGGAACAGTATCATCCTTTGTTTGATTAAAGTGTGTTTTTGAAATATGAAGCTCAGTAGGTATAATTGCTGCCACACACCTTGCTACACAATATTCAAGGCCAATGGCTTTAATAAGAGTCTCTCCCATGCTGTAAGAATGACAGAGGAAAACATATCTGCTTATAGAAACTGGGCCTATCTTGTACAGTGATTAAATACTGTTGCATTTCTCTATTCTTGGAGCTCCTCTCCCACAAACTGATTGGGTTGCTTGAGATTTTGTGCGCAAAGACTTCAACACCATTGTTTTAGGGAGTGATTCTTCACCCACATGAGCTAACTGATTATTTGACTTATCCTTTAAGTTATATAACATCCCAGTAATATGCGCACCTGATGATTTTTAAAATGCAGATTGTGTCGTCCAATTCGTTGATATTCTGCAAGACTCTTGCCACCACAAGGCACATAGCGGCGCACTGTGCCAAGTGGCGCTTCCACCATCCTGAGTCGACAGCTTCCTGGACTCCATTCATCGCTTCCTGTGTCCATCCATTCATGATCGCTCTCATCTCCATACAGCTGGCTTCTCTGGCACAACAACTCTTTCAATTAAACAACATTGCACACATGAAAAACAACCCAACACTGGGCATATGGTGCAAAGCAACTATTCCATATTTCAACATGCACACGCGCCTCATTTCCATACACACAAACAGCGTGTTGAGCAGCAGCAGCAGCAGGCGGCAGCCCCATAATTGGGGCACCCATAAATAAGGAACAGTGCGACGCCTGGATTTCTGCTGATTTGTTTTGCAGGAGATGCATGTGTGAATAAATTGATAGCTTTTCATTTTAATAGCGCCTCCCTCTCGCACCTTTACGTCCTCCTTCTGCAGCGGCTCATAACTACGCCTTCTTTCACTTCTCATCTCGCTTTCATTTATGATCACCCCCCCACACACACACACACACACACACACACACACACACACACACACACACAAAAAAAAAC
>JAOWBC010001387.1:15700663-15714266 GCA_028566105.1 Hypoplectrus providencianus | reverse complement strand
CACACACACACACACTCACAGCAAAGCTCCTTTAACTGAGACCCATTTACCAACACACTGGTTTAATGTATGCCGTATATCTGCTGTCTTAATGGGAAGTGCACCGTCCAAAGTCATCACATCAACACATTAACATCCTTAGCGCAGTAACCTGCCACGGCTGAAGGGAAGAAGCTTGAAACAATGAGTCAATGAATGCATTCATTATTTATTATTGATTTGCTGTAGGAGTCGTTTCTCAAGCAAAACACATCTGAGCTGCCTTTTCTGCCTTATATGACTAGAAAACTTCAAAGCGTCAACTTGGTTTAATCATTCATCCTGATGTACTGAAATGCTTGGGATGTTCCATGTCCCACTTTTCCTGAACCAAAACAAAATTTGGGGAATTAGCTTCACTAAAACTTTGACTCTTCTGCTTGTCTCTTAGAGAAATACACATGTAAGTTTTATGTTTCTATCAATTTTGCATGACTGCATAGTCATGACACTGTGATAAATTATACAGTCTTTGTTTTATCTATTTATCCCTTTTATCTTTTCATCCCTTTTCTTTTACAAATGTTAAGTCATTTTGGCTTTTACCCACTCTTACATGTTCAATATTTTATTAATTTCTCACTGTCTATATATGCCAAAGTAAACTAAACATTAAAACTTTTTCTCTGACATTTTATAGCCAAGCATATTAATCAATAATGAAAATGATCATGAGCTGCAGCCTTATATCCTTTGTGCACACTGACTGACTCCCTCTACTAGAACAGCCTGGTTTTGAAGATTGAAGCAGCTCACTGCATAGAGTTAGGGGATACCTTTGGACAAAAGCAAGTGTTTCAGTGAAGACCAGACCACCAGGAAATCTCTAGTTCTGTGGAAACAAGGTCTGTAAGTCTGCCTCCATCAATCCTGGTTCTTCCATGCCTCTGTTCTCTCCAGTGGTCAAGCAAAACAGTGTTGCCCTCCAGCAGCTAGGTGTCAGGTGTCAGGCCACAGAGCTGTCTACTACCCACTGAAGGTCCGTCCACGGTGAGCTGATTGCTGCCAGAGGCCCAGCTGGAGTCAGAGCTAGATGAAGTTCTGGAGAACATGAATGTTTTTGTCAAAATCCAACCCTGACAGCACCTTGGCAGGCAATCAGAACAAGGTAATAGCCAATAATTCTTGCTGATGGTCTCATTTTCTCATATAGAACTCATACAGAGGCATCAGTATTATAGTGAGTGTTTCATAACCAGTTTAAAGTTCCCCAAACTTGCTTTAAATCGACCAAAATGTTTACACCAACCAAACCAACCGATGAATGAAGCAAAGCATAATGTGCTAGCAAAAGCTTTAAAAATATATATCATGTTTCATTTTGTCATACTCTTTGCTTTAATTCCATGTTAACATAAAGTACATTTATGAACTAATAACCAGTACAATGATCATTTTAAACTGAATAACTATACTATGAGTCTGCTTTTTATATGTAGCGCGGATGTAAAAACCACGCTTCGATGTCAACAGGAAAAATAAGTGTGAGAGCAGTTATGTCACTAGGGTCAGAGCATGTGAACAACCCACTTCTGATTTTCTGAATGAGGCCAACAATACCTCTGGAGGCCTCGAACATGAAGCTCTGGCAGCCAGCAGATAGCCACATCCCAGTCAGTAATAGCCTAAACGGGGGTTTACACTAGTTGTAAACCAAACCTTTAGCCGCTTTGACTTGATCAGGATTACAAACAAAAGGTTGCACAAATCCAGATTGGAATCAACTTTAAATCCCATGGGAAGATTAAGTTTATTTACGGCAGTTACCCTGATGAACATGTGGGCTTTGTCTGCAATCTGTTTGCAAATTACTCTCAATCTGCTTCTTTATCCCTCTTCCCTGTTTCGTCTTTTTCATCCTCTCTCCGATCTCATCGGTTTTCTCCTTAACACCGACAACTTTATCTAACCCTTACACAACAGATGGTTCACCAGAAAGCCTCACTAGTTTGAGATTGCCCTGGCACCACCCTTCCCACAGAAGAAAACAACAGAAGGAAAAAAACTGGTAAGGGCCATAAATCTCAGAGGGCCATAATCAACAGTACATGGCAGAGATCCAGCAAGACCCTGGTATACAAACAATCACACACACACACAGAATGCATGCAGAACACACACAGAGACACAGGCACACACACATACACATCTGTGTGGGCATAAGAATCCTCTTCCTCCCAATTTTAATCACAAATTAATGACCTGCTGTGGCGTCCCGTCCTCCTTTTTTTCATGAGCCTACGTAAGATTTTAAATTAAAGACAACCTGGCTCAGCACTGAATCAAGGCAGCTCAGTCTGAAGGTTTATAGCTCACAGTGAATAGAAACCATGTGCAAATATCAAACTTTCATATCGGCTGCATTCCTCCTGTCTGGATGGATCGATGTCTGGAATGCTGTGCAGCACATGTGTACGGCAGACCGGCTCCAGAATGCAAACTTTAAACATATACACCAACATGTGGAAGTAGAATCACAGAAAACATACAAAAAGAATATGACTAGAATGGACAATGAAAAGCAATTCAACTGAATTATGACCAACCAAACCAAACTGAAGATTATGATTTACTTACTTCTCTAGTCAACAGCATGTATAGAAGCTAACAAATCTACCTGGGAGGTAGGGCTGTTCTCTGGTTCAATCACAATACAATATTAGATCAATTCACTGGATGATGATCAAAATTTGCTGATATCGCAACATCTGCTGTACATTTTGGTTTCAGTTGGATTCATGGGCCAGCGATCAATAACCTAGAACCATTTATCACAAACTTTTACATTTATATCAATTCAAAAAAAAATTTAAGTTGGATTTTTCCATTTTATTTCTGAATTCTTCCAGATATTTGAATCTAGGCTCTAGCAATCCTGATGTTTTGATCCAAATTGGAATGTCGAGTCAAACCTTATCATTATTTTTTTTTTCATATCTATTTATACATTCAGAGTAAGTTCCAGTAGAAAACTGAAATAGTGTTGAATGAAATGTTTCATTTTTGCCTGGCAGGACCATTTAGAGACTTTCAAATAATCCACTGGGATATGTCCAATTTGTGGACATGTGTGGTAGTGAGAGACAGTGGCAGACAAACACAAACAGGAGGCCTGATTCCATTTACCAGGATGCACCTGCCTTACCCACAGGCCCATCTGGCCGGCAAAGAAGAGGGGAAGAGCCACAAGTGTGAGCGCCACAAAAAGTCACGGCCCGGTCTCTTTGCACACACAATCACACCAATGTCGCTAACTCTGAACAGCTGCGACTCGCTACCTTCTCCCAGCCAACATTCTTCTCCCGCCGTCTTTCACTGCCAAGACAGCGAGCAGGCAAACTCCAACTGACTCATCTATTTTCTCAATCACACACAGACAAACAAACAATTGTGGAGCCGGTGCTGGCACACGGATTTCAGCTCCTATAGACGATACTCGAATGAAAAAACATCCAGCATTTTACATAACTGCCTTCTGCGTGAAGAATGTCCCTTTTGTCAAAACAAAGTGTAGATTAGACCAAGCAGCCCCGTCAATAGCAGCCATGTGATTTGATTTAGAGGCTGCTAATAAGCTACAGCACCAAAAACACACATAAGACTGTACAATCTAATAGCACCGCTTTGGACAAATATAGCACTGCTGGAGGCGAGCATTAGGCATTCAGAGCCAGACTTTCAGCTCTACAACATCTAGAACTGGATTTCAAACCTACACCTCCAACACAAGCAGCATGCTTGGCATCTAAATAGGGAACACATCACACGGGGTAGCGGCGACTGAGCGTGGCAAGCCGCCGAGGGAAGTGTGGACACAGTGGGGTCTGGGGAGATGCTATAATAGGGGGACAGCAGGTTGACATGGCCTTGGAGATGGCGTTTTTTTTTGTGAACCATTCATCCACTGCCAACTCCCTAAAGGAGAGGAGGAGACGGGGGGGAGGAGGGGAAAGGAGGTGAAAAGAGAAAACAGAGTGATGTGGGGTGACAAGGTGGGGACTTGGCAACCAAACACAACAGCTCCATTACCAAAAACCCGCCTTTCAGCAACGTGTCAGCTCAAGCCAGCCCAACTGGGAGAGAAGTGGGTGAAGTGGAGGGGGACAAAGAGCAGCTCAACACCAGGAAGTTACAAACAACTTTCCATGCCGGACAACAAAAAAAAAGCATTCACGGTGATATGTGATGTGTGTGAACGATGACCTTGTGGCTTCCTTGTCGTGTATATATTTAGTCAGGGGTTTTAGCAGAAGTGTTTGACAGTGAGGGTGTTAAATTATTGAGCAGTCGCTGCCAGCAGGGAAGGACGGCACACTGAGGCTGAAGAAGCCTCTCTTATCTGTCGCTTCATGCTGTCGGCAAACACACACACACACAGACACACAATCCTGTCACACAGACACAAACACCTATCAAGCAGGAGAAGCACATGTTCTTTTAACCTCCCAAAAGCTCCTTTCTTCAGATCTAAGAAAGTATTTTTTGCATGCTAACACACACAGAGGCAAAATATTATTAAAATGAGTCCGAATGACATTTATTTCACGGAAAAGGGTGACAGTGGAAAAGAGGAGATTACAGATGTTTACTCCAGGGCTTAACATTTAGGTTGCTAGACGGGCAGCATCGCTATTCATGTATTAATTTGGTGTGTTTCACTCTGAGAGCGCGCTCCTCAGTCGCTCACTGACAGTCGCTCACGCTACGAGGAAAACAAACCTCACCACCAGGGACAAATTACAAAAAGGTCAGAAGATTTCAGCAGAGTCCTCAAGCTCTGCGGTCTCTCCTCTCTGCTGCACTGGCATTTTCCAGCACGACATGACAACCCGTGTGCTTTCCACTTTCTGCTCCACTTCACATCAAGAACGGGCCGAAATGTTGAGTGCCAGCTTTCGCCACAAGTGACAGAATTGGATACAGAAGGATAACAGTGGTAATGAGCAATTTTGCTGATCCTCATTAGAGTAATTCCTCTTTTTGCACTGTCCAGTCAAAGTGCAGGGTAATCTGGCGCAGCAGCCTGCTCAGTGACACTCCAGTGCATGACTGAAGCTCTGCTGCAGAAGCAGCTTCAGCCTGAACCTGTTGGTCGTATGCATTGTGCCATCATGCAGAGAAAATCTGCAAGTCATCTGCTAGTCGTGTGATGGTTGTTAGGAAGGAGTGAGCTGTCTGGTGAAACCAAATCAGCAGAGGTATTTTATGCTCTAAAACCGGCAATTAACTAAAATATCGGCCACTTGGGAGCAGCAGAAACAAGCTGTAAACACAGCATGGAGAGAGTTGTGAAACATGAAACAACAGTGAAGTAAATTGAGTTATCCTCAAAAAAGTATTACTATTTTGTGTGGCTACATTATTGCCATGGGTTCAAATATCATATTTTGATGGCAGTATTAGGGGTTGTGGGAAAAGGCCATAACCTTCCAAACAGAAGTAATTTCATATCTTGATTACAGGATATATAAAATAATATCTGGTAATTCAATAGATAAATAGTCTATATGAAGAAAAAAATCTATGCTACAGCATAAGTCTACTCCTGTATAAATTAAAGGCTTTGGATACTTATGGTTTGATGTTAGATGGTAACGTACAGTGAGTTTTAAGAACTCGCTAAAAACAGGAGCCTTTCATTATAGCAAATCAATCCCACTAGTAAAGTTGCAGGTCATAAAACCAAACAATGAGTCAAAGACGCTATAAATCTGTGTAGCTGAGGAAAACTGCAAATTCAGGAAAGACAAGGAACAAGTAAGCTATTTCACACAGAAGTACTCAAATTGTTCTTTGTCATTTGAAAAATATTGATTTTCACCGTAGCAACTATTCCAGGAATGGAATTTAGTTTGTTTCTTTCAAAATGAGTGCCTGTAGGGTCTTTTTTATAAACTTGCTGGGGGCACCGATTGCCGACATGATGTGAAATAGTGTGAAGCAGGTGTCTGCTCCTGATAGGCCCGTGGCATTTCTGTCTCTCACAGTGAAGTCGTCTCTCCCTGGAAGACCAGATAACACCAAACTGCCCCTCTCATCTCCGTGTGAGTCCTCTACGTCCATGAAGGAGAAGCTGTGCACCTTCCTGTGCAAGCTTTCTACACACACACATAAATATTCATGCACTCACACACACACACGGCTGTCCTTGCTCTCCACACACTCCCTCTCCCTGTTTGCTCTCTCTCTCTATAATCCTGTAATGCCAACAGTGCAATTAGTCACATGCCGACTCTTTCTTTCATCTCTCCAGTGAGAGCAAACTCCAGAGGAATTCAAACTGCTCAGTATCTAAACTATGTAACCCACCCCATGCTCCTGGAGTAAACAAAAACAGAAACAGGCACATTAAAATATCAAAATATCGGACACGAGCCTTAGACTAAAAATCCTATCCTAAAGTAGCAAAGGAGGATAACTATGCTGCACAACTGTTTCAGTTCAGTCCTGTCTACTTTGCAATTCAAGAAATGAATAATGAAGTTGAAAATGAAATGGCTATTCAGCCAGAATAGGAAGCAAGGGTGAACGAAGGACAAGCCAGGAGCTGAATAAAGACAGAGAGGACCCCTCTTAAAACGGTCATCGTCCCGGCATTTTATTCTTCTTCTTTAGTTGGTGCTCTCCTATTGCCTCCTACACAGTTAGAGACTATATATCCATCACGGCCCACTCACAAGCAAACACCACAGATTGAAACTACATGAGAGAGTGAGCCATGATAGAAAAAGAAATCAACAGAACAAAAGCTAAAAGGAAGGCAAAACAGACAGCGAGAAGCAGCCTCCGCACTCAAGTTAAACAGCCTTGTAGTGAATGTTGTCTCTGTGCTCTACAGTTAAGGTAATTTTGCATCGCCTGAAGCCACATCCTGACAGTGAGGCAGGGAGGAGCAGAGTACAGCTGACTCTATGCATGCCAGTGAGGAACCAACGGTGCATGTGCCGTTATATGGATGGAGAGCCCAGGGTTATCACTTTCATGCAGGTTATTCCCAAGTGTCAGCTAAAAATCTATCTCCATTTAACAGATAATTCCCCTCCCCAAGCCATCATCTAATATGACTGGGACGGCCGCTGGATGTGTTCACATTAAACACTGATTTTTAACACTTGAAAATTGAATTTGCATTGGTGTGTGAGAGTGTGTGTGCGTGGCGGAGAGATAGAGGAAGAAAAAAGAAAGACTTCCACATGTTATTTGGTACCAAACCATGACTTATCTGATAATTCACTGATTGGCTTTCTTTATGGTTTATCCTCGAACATGATGGGCGCACATACTGGGATTACAGGATTTGAAAGCCGCCCTGGCGAAGTTGCAAATGCAGATTGACGCTGTTAGGTAAAGCTTGATATTTTGGGGGACACGTTTATTTGCTTTCTCAAAGAGAGACGCAAAGATCGATACCACTCTCATGCATGCTTAAAACACAGCTGGCGCCAGGTGGACATTATTAACATAACAAATGGAGGCAGAGGGGAAAGCTAGACTGCTAGTTAATACATCCACCACCTACTAATGGCCATGCTTTCTCTGTTTGATCCATTTCTATAACTGCACCTACCCTACGTTACAAATTAAAGGTGCATTAAGTGGATGGTATTGCAATTGGTAAACAAGTGATAATCATCTTTTTTTTGTTTTCTGCTTCCTTATCTTTTTTTAGGGGTTTGCACATGCTCAGTACTGTCTGGCCTACAAGATCACCAGCTTTAACAACAAGGTATGGTTCACGGTTATTAAAAAAAAAAAAAAAAAAAAAAAAAAAAAGCTGCAGTTTTGTTTAATTCAGGATACAAAACCACTGATCTGGGTTCAGGGCACAAAAATTCCTGGTAATACCTTAGAAAAGTAAATGAATGTTTATAAACGCCATAGGTGAAGTTAGGACGACCTTGCTAGAAGAACACAGTTAAATAAAAAATGTGAGACTCGCAATTTCACTTGTTGAAAATCCGACGAAAACTAAAATATGGTTCGTATTTTGCTGCCTTTACAAACAACAAATTGGGTCTTCTTTGAGGAGGGGGCCAGTCTGGATCAGGCACTTGCAAGAAAATAGCTGGGGATATAGAAAAGGTTTAGGAGCTGAAGCCCAAGCAGGCATTTCAACCATCACTGACCAAACCAGAGTTTAGTTGGGTATCATCGGAGAATGGGGGGTAAACTATATACTGTACAGTTTGCTGCATGTTTCAATGCAAGGCAGATACATTTAGCTTGTTATTCTCTGTAAACTCCAGCAAATCATTTACAGAAATTAAAATTTGAAAATGACAATTAAAATGGAGTCTTGGTTGTTAACTTTGATTTTAGTTGAGAACCGCTTATTAATGAAACTGTTTGTGTGGAGGCTGGTAAAAACTGACTCCATCATTAATCTTGAAGCCTCACAAATGCAGTCAGAGATGGTAAACAGAAAATCTATTAATTATGTAAGCAAAATGTAAAACATTATCTTTTTGGTGGGAAAAAATAATTTAAAAATGTCACATTGAGTCTCAGGAACTTGTGATATGTATTGAAACAACTGGATTAATAGAGAAATAATCAGCATATTAATCAATAAAATAATTAGTTGGAGACCTCATAGTATGTGGATTCACGATCTCATCCCTTGATGTTTATGTCAAATCTCTGCTCTAATTAGTTGACACAGTCATACCCAAGTGAAATTTATATTTCTGTCCATTATAGGCTTTCCAAACACTTTCCAGGACCTGTTGATGTTAATTCAAAGACTGGATGCTCGATAGATGTTGACACGAGTCCGACATTTCTTTAATGACTGTGCATGTGTTTCGGAGGAGTGGAGTGTGTGTGTGTGGAGGGAAATGGAAGCGGCTGACACCTCACTAACTAGCCAGCTGAGGCAGCCAATATTCCTGGTGTTGCCTTGGGCCACACTGCATCACTCTGCTTTATTTAATGCCCTTTGGCTAATAGAAAAAAAAATCTAGATTTGTTAACGAGAGGAAGTTGTTTCTGAAGGCTGCTGTCTGGCAACCATTTCATACACTTCAAAAGAGGGCGTGGGAATGAAAACAGACCAAATTGTTGCCCATGGACATGCAGTGATAAAACAGCTTCTCGCCTACATGGGCAAATCTGAACACTCTCCTCTTGCTCTTACTCTGACCATAGATGCTCTCCCACTCATTTTCTCCTTTTACTGTCACATATATAAACATATATCTCCTATTCACTATTTATTTCTCCTAGTCTCTTAACCATATGTGTGGTAACTGCAGCAGGGCTCGCAGGTTAGGTCCAAAAAGGAACTCCACAGAGGGAAGAAGCACGAGGAAAAAAGGCCGCAGGGAAAAACAATCCAATGACCACTTTTGGGCAAAAGCTGCAGCAGTCAGCACCGCGGCCTAAAATTTAATTTCCCCTAAAAGAACAGCTATCCTCGATGCCTTTGGCTTCCTATTTTTAGCATGTTATCGTTCAGCCTCAATCAGACCACAGCAGTCAAAGTGAAGACAGTCTCTGTCAGGCTGAGAAGCAGCAAGAAGCTCCTCAGCAGCCAGAGCTGGTGGATCAAAACGTGTGTAATGTTCAATGAACAAGCTTGAAGATGGAGCCCAAGGAAAATGGGGTACCCTGTCACTTACAGTTGCTTGGCTTTTTTTCTGTCAAGACTGTCAGCTGAGGTCACAGTTCGAGTCCTGAGGAACAATGCCAGTGCTCAAGCATGCCATGACTTCATGATAAATCATTGTTTTCCTATTCCCGTAGAACCACGACGCCCTATCAAATGCCCTTTGTCTTTTTAACTGACTTAACTCTTTGTGTTTAGGAAAGCTATTCCCCTCTACCCTCAATGTACTGCCACTAACATGTCAAACAACATTAGTTAGCACAAAGAAAGCAGAAGGAAAATGGATATTTCTAATCATCGACTTGGGGTGGACAGTGACCAGCAAATCAATGATCTAATTACCCACTGTAGTTATGCTCTGCTCATGGTATTGAGCTCAGTTGGCTGTGTAGATGCTTCTAAAGCACGCCATTCCTCCTCCTCCTCCTTCCAGCTATAATCATGTTAGACCATGGGGCCTATGCTGTCTGCATCCTAAAAATGATGTTTTTGGCCAAAAAACACATGAAGATGGATATTTTTGGTGTGATTTTAAGCTGTAAATAGACATGATGCAGTTGCCTTGCTTTTTGGAGGAGAACAGATTAAGTGTGGGTGAATGTTTGTGTGCAGGGCTGTAGCAAGGAATTACAGGATCCTATGCACAGCTGGGGATCCTGGGCCCCTGCTCCATTTATCATATATATAATACTCGAGGCTGGATAACTAAACTGCCTCCACAGGCCCCAATATCTCCAGTCTTGTCAGCTGGAAATGTTGTGTGGGAATATGCAGTATTAACACAGAATAACAAGCAATTAAAGTAGGTTCTGCTTTATTTCCTGTCTATGAATCCTGTCTTATGCCTTATTTCCACTGCATGGGAGAACGAGGCTTTTCCCAATTTTTCTCGCTTTCCAATGGGATATTACGCCATCAAAGTATGTAGGATTCCTCGCTGATTGGCATAGCAAAGCTGCGTGAAACAACAGTGACATAACCTCTAGCGCAACACAGAGACTGTTGCCCTGTTCTTGCTGCACTCAAAAAGAGGAATTTCTGCACTTTGTCAGCATGGTCCTGTATGGAAGTTGGGCCTTCATAAACAGCTGGGTTGAATAAATAAAAAGTGCGCACCCTGATGTGTCCGGGTCATGAAAAAAGGTATTGCAGCTCCTATGTATGTTGTCTCTTTATGAGGGTTGAGATAGCAAGAAAGCAACTACCAACTTGTGAGTTGTGTTTTTTTATCTAACAAAATAAATGTGCGCAGCCTGCAGGGCAATTTCACCTTCTAGCGGAAGTGGTAGTAATGAAATTTCAACACAAATGGTCAGCTGACACCCTTTGAGACACATACATGTGTGTGAGGTCTCATCTGTCTACATGTGATCTGATCACCAAAGACAATTTTACAAACATGTCCAAACAGGATCTTCAAGTCCCATTACTTTATGTTTAACCAAATAACATATATACCAAGTATGAAGATAGATAGTGCTTAAACAGAAAAAAACGTGTACATGTTTAAACAGTGGGAGTAATGAGGGAGTTACTGTTTTCACAGCCCAGCAGCTTATTTTTAACCAGACCCTGAAACTTTATCACAACCACACACATTACCTGGCAAAATCTAATATGATTCAATAAATTACTCAGAAACATAATCATTCATCAGCAGACACAAATATGTGTTCTTTAAAGTTCTGCACTCCAGTTATATTCATACTTTTGTTTAATAAATTCCTAAAAAAAAATTAAGTAGAACAAATTTAGCTTGCTCCACTTTTTCTCACTTGTAGATTTAATTCATAAATTCACAGTAAGGTATACCTCACATAATAGATGGAAAACACTAATTAAGCCACACTTGATCACAATAGATCACAATAAGGCATCTGAACTCAAGACACTTTAGGGGCCCCCACAGCTCAAACTGGGGCCCCTGGGTACTCTCTCACTCACACACGCACACACACACATAGACACTTGTTTGTGCTGAGAAAAAAAAACAGTGAGAGTATGGACTGCAAATAAGGAAAACAACACTCTCTCTTCATTCGGTACTCACCTCTCCTCCATGGCCATCAAAAATCCCAAATATAGACGGGTGACTCTTGTTGACGATGTCGGTGAGCACCTCAAACCTATCCTCCATGTGGTCTCGCCGGCCTTGGATGGAGTACACGGCCACGTTGTTGCTCTTGTACTCCCAGGTCTTGGAGAACTCCGCGTCCAGGACGTCCAGCCCGCCGAACCGCTCATTCTGCATCATCTCCGCCACTTTCCCCTTGACCATCTTGACCGCATCCCGGCTGGACTTGACGATGGTCTTCACCTCGTCCGTGTGGAAGAAGTAACTCCACAGAGCCAGGCTGATGCACAGCAAGAACAAGGTCTCCGGTCTGAGCAAAAAATAACGCATGATCCGACCTAACAGAGACAGTAGGGTCATTGTATCCTCTATCATTTATTTATTTACATGCAGGAAATAGCGGCAGGTTGTGTGTCGCTCGCCCCCGCCGCAGATTTCAGTCCATCGTCGTTAGTGTGAGCGGTTTGGTCGCTGTGAAAAAGACACATCTAACCGAGCGTTTCACACCGGGACTCATACAGACCGCACGAGTAACACTTCCCTGCGTTTTTAACCGGACACAGTAGGCGGGAGGTAAGGTGTCGGTACACAGACCGGGGGGGGGGGACAAATGCGATGCTCCCGCTGGTTCCCCTCTAGCATGCAGCCCCGCAGTGAGCCACCAACGGCTGTCCGTTCACCATCTGATGCGGTCTGAACACAGACTGCCCCCCGGAGAGAGAGCGTGGATCGCTCCTTTTGGACTTTAAGATGAAGCCAGTATGTTGGCGCGAATGAAATCGTGCGCAAAGTCTCAATTCCCGGCCAGCCCCGCAACGGTTCCCAGTCCTGAAAATAGCGGTCTGTGTTGAAACCCCCACATTCCCAGCTGCCACACTGGCTGCGACTCTCTGCTGCTGACTGACTAAACGGCCGTGCTGCCTTCAGGTGCAGCTCGTAATTAAGCCCATAGTCCCTAGGAATCAGTTAGATCAAGTGGCCTTATAAATTTTCCCCTTCATTACTTTGCAACGTAAACTTTTACAAAGTACCCAAATAGTCTAAGTAATATGGGGATAAATATATATTTAGTTTTTTATTTTCGTTAATGTAATTTTTATCTTTGTGTGTCCATATATTATATTAATTACATGTTTTTTTCTTCTAAATTTTCTGAGTATATTATTTATTGTTTTTAACATCAATTGAATTTTTACTTCTGTTTGCTAACAACGCCGCAGCACCATAGCACAATAGTGCAATTTATCTTAATTTCCAAAAAAGCATCTAATGCCGTTAGTTTCCAGTTGACTCTAAAGAGCACTAATCTTTTGCCATCAATTTACACGGGCTTGCATGTTGTCCATCGTATCAAATTGGTGGAAGAGCTGCAAGTCTTCCCAGGTTTCCTGTCATTGTGTTTCTACGACTTAGCGCTCGTTAAAATGTATATATTTCCGACAGCACGTGAAGGCAACTAGTGGGCTGCCATACCACAGGTGCACACAAGACCGTGGATTGATTTATTCCTCTAACAAGGCCTAACGTTCCCATATTTGACTTAATCATTTCATTATAATAATTTACATTGTCGATATACTTGGGTATAGTTAAGTTTCCCAAATCATAGAGGGGCAATTTGAAAAAGAAAGTCTGTTAAGTTTGTTCAGCTTGATTGAAGCGTATTATCAACTGACAAAACAGTAAAGTGGTGTTTTAATAACAAATTATTGAGTTCCTGTTTTGAAGAGAATGCTTTTTAAAAAAAAACGAATATTTAAATGCTTTATTTTAACTGGCAGTGACTTAACATGGCGCATATTCCAAAGTAATGCATATGCTAACTAGATCATAACACCACACCTGGTAAGTGACATGTTTATGAACGTTTAGCTTAACAGATC
>JAOWBC010001387.1:15665746-15698047 GCA_028566105.1 Hypoplectrus providencianus | reverse complement strand
GCTTAACAGATCTATTTTCTGAATTGTAAGGTATCAATAATAATGATAAACGCTGGAAAC
Organism: Hypoplectrus providencianus; assembly: GCA_028566105.1. Lineage (NCBI taxonomy): Eukaryota > Metazoa > Chordata > Actinopteri > Perciformes > Serranidae > Hypoplectrus > Hypoplectrus providencianus. The sequence goes on along the minus strand of JAOWBC010001387.1, from coordinate 15,697,987 downwards.
AGTACCTCTCATAAATCTTAACAAAACTTCCTTCAGCAAATAAACTTAATACAGTCAAATAAGTGCCAGACTCCCCTTGCTTTTGCATTAATTCAAAAAAATGTTTGCTGGGCCCAGGCAGTGTGTTTAATTATACCTTACCTTGATCCACTTGCCTTTAGTTGGCTTTTCAAAAGAATAATAAATGATATTTATTCAGGCGAATACTGACAGTCCCGGGGTCCTTGAGATCTTCTTGACGTCACCAAGCCTCCCTCGGACTTCGGCGTGGAAAACGTGGAGGATTTTTTACTTCACGGTGTGTTGTGGAATCCCATCAAAATAAGTCCAGTCAGTTTTGTCATCACTTGTTTGTACCAACTGTAGTAAGGGATACTTACGTATTACATTTTGTGCTCGTTTCTTCACGAATATCTTTTAGAATCACTCCGAAAACTAGCAATGTAGCCTCCAATGCTAACACAGCATCACCTAGCAAAACGCTAACTACAGAGTCTGGACTGCATCTTTTTAAAGACCCTGTTTGTTCTGTTAGTATTATATTGCTGACCTGATATAGGCAATAATACCAGTTGATGCTTCACCGTGCTAGCTACAGGTTAACGTTAGCTATTCGCTATCAGAATTTCTGCTGTTAAAATTGTGCCCGTTAAATCTTTCATAGTCAACAGGCATGTTTAGTGGTCTATGTTGGACATACATTTATGTGTATAGTTTTTCTTTATTTCTTTTCTTTTTTAACAGCTTGTATGGAACTAATTTTACTGATTGCAATGTATTTTTTTTCTCAGTCTTGACCATGGGTTTAAATAGAAGTTGACTATTCATGTTTCTTTCGCCAGGGCTCCTTTGATCCACTGACACATACTGACCTTACCTACACGTTGGATAATGGAGTACATGCAAGCTCCTGCCACAAGCAGTCAGGGGAATATGTAAGTGTATATGTGATCCAATCTATTGTAACTCCAGACTACTAACGCTGTATAAATAGTATTGTTGTTGTATCTGCTCAGGGATCGTTAGAAACTTTTTAACTCCGTCGATAGTGCCTATTTTTTCCTTTCTGTTTACATTTGGGCTTGTATACTTTATAATGTCACAAACAGTTTATCCAGCATGACCCCATGGCCCCACAGATAGCAGCACTTTACCTGATTAAAAAAAAAAAGAAAAAAGATTGAGGATATATGAATGTTTATCACATTCATGTGTGAATACCATAGACTGTAAAAATATTACTGAACACTCTGACTTATTAAACACTTTTTGTACTTTCGTTATAATCCTATTATGTTATCATTATATCATTGGAATAATTGGTCTTAAAATTACAATTACATTGCTTTGTGTGAGTGTGAATTAATTTGTAACAGGCTAGCACAAACAAGAGCACATAACTAATGTGCATCCATCATTAAAGATGTTAGTGTTGCCTGTGTTTGTAAAGTCCCCTATGTTATTTATATAATTAGTTAATTCATAATTCCCTGAGAATGATTTTACCCTGATGTTAAAGACAATTTATTAAAAAGTTTTATTTTTCTGTCATGTGTTACAACCAACTCAATCCTCCAGGAGTCCAGGAAGCACTCCTACTCAAATATGTTATAATAATTAGTATTTTTGATAGACTGGAGATTTGCCAAGCGGTGATTATTGGAAAAATGATTCAAGAGTTGACTGCTACACCTCAGTACAGTTAAAAGCTAAAACAACCACTCAGACATAAGCTATATTCACAAACTTATGTTTTATTAGGAGCTCTGGAGGTTTGCTCACAAAGCTGCTGGAGGCAACCTTTACTAAAAAAAAATGAAATAAAGAGTCAGCCTTAGGCAGTTCCCATCTGAATCACCACTGCATAGAGCTCAAATGTTCCAAATATTGGAAATAAAAGGTAGCAAGTATTTTTGAAAGGTTGCTGTATGTGTGCTTGTTCTTAGATCTTAAATGTCAAATCTTTGCCCCAGCACTGGACATACCAAAAAGAAGGATTTTTGAAATAGACTTCAACTGCTCTACAGCTCAATGTTAGTGTTATTTTACAACAAAACATAAATTAAATTCCTGATCTTGTATAAAAGCAAGATCAGGAATTTGTGGTGGAACTTGTGGTTAATTTAGTTAAACTAACATGCTAGAAAGACTGAATAGAGCGCAGTAAATATGCATTTGTTTTCCCTCTGTCCCTCCCAGCCTGTGCTGTACCTGTGGCATCCCCATTCCTCCAAACCCGGCCAACATGTGTGTAGCCTGCCTGAGGACTCAGGTGGACATCTCAGAGGGAATCCCCAAGCAAGTCACAGTGCATTTCTGCAAACAGTGTGAAAGGTTTGTTGTTGTTTTTTTGTTTTTTTAAACTATTTTTACATTGCTTATGGCTATTATCATTATTATTATTATTGTCTCTCTAGAAATGTGTAGAAAAAAACAAATAACCATTCTTGAATAATGTTTCTGAGAAAGTTCAGGCTTGACTGTACTGCTTTCATGCAGGTACTTGCAGCCTCCAGCCAGCTGGGTGCAGTGTGCTCTGGAGTCCAGAGAACTTCTAGCTCTCTGCCTGAAAAAGATTAAGAGCTCTATGAGCAAAGTAAGTACAAGTCATTCTAAAATTCATTCATTCACAAAGAGTCAATGGCTTATTGGTTCTTTCAATTGCATGATGTTATTGAGCCTTCTTATTCTTATTGAAAATTGCAAAAAAAAAAAAAAAATCATCCAGTATCATTTTTGCAATTGTAATATTACTTGCAATAAACTGGAGATACCCTGCACCTTCATATTCTTGTGTCCGCCTCATGAATCCGACTTGTCATAATGAAGTGCGCTATGCTCACAACAGTACTCGTGAAGTACTTCTGAATATTCCATCGGGGCTTGTGGTACTTCACAGGTTCAACAACTCAGCTTGACTCAACTGAACTTCATTTATATATATAGCACCCTTCATACAGACATGCAGCACAAAGTGTTTAATATAGCACAGCTGAAACAACAGACAAAAAATACTTTGCAGAACCAAATGCAATCCTATAAATATTTTGTTTTTAATCACAAAAAGTTGAAAATTAATTAGAAAAGCTCAGTAGAATAAAATTAAAAATTAAATCTGGGAATGAAAAAAATGTAAAGAGCTGCAAAACCTCTCTCCTCTCAGGTGCGTCTCATTGATGCTGGCTTCCTGTGGACAGAGCCACACTCCAAAAGGATTAAGATGAAAGTGACCATCCAGAAAGAGGTAAGAAAACAGAGTGGAAGGGATAAGTGTGGGAGAGTGACATTCAAACTAATGGATTAAAACTGACCTGAGAAGTGAGGGGTTTTTCATCTAAAGGTTATCTGGGTTTTACTTTTTAGGTAATAAACCAACCAAGCAAAGTTTGTGTTTGAGGCTAAACTTGCTTGTTAAAATCTGTGAAAATAATAATGCCATGGTGTAACACGCACATCTAATTACTGTCGGTGACATTCTGTGACATTGAGATAAACTTTGAAAATGGAGTTATGTGTGTTTGAAAGACGTGAGTTTTTGCCAGCGGCTGTCATCTCATCTCACTGACCTTTAGTGAGAACCTGATTCCTGCACTTCTCAGGGCCAACTCCTTTGTTGGTGCTGTTGGAGGGCCTCTATAATGCTGTCCCCAGATACCACTGGTCAGATGTCACTGTTTGCCTTGCAGTTGGAGCATATGCTGTAACTGGCTGCTGTGTTTGCCTCTGCAGGTGATGAACGGTGCCATCCTACAGCAGGTGTTTGTGGTGGAGTTTGTCGTCCAGTACCAGATGTGTGACGACTGCCACCGTGTGGAAGCCAAGGACTTCTGGAAGGCCGTGGTTCAAGTCAGGCAGAAGGTAAGTGTCTGTAGTTTAATTAAAAATCATTTAATTGTATAGTATTTCTATTTTTGGTTATCCACTGTTTTTATTGCACCTGAACTGTTACTTTTAATTTTTATGCTGCGCATTCATGTATGTTTATTTTTTACAAGTATATAATAATTAGCCAAAGCTTTAAGTTCTATTTTGTCAAAGGGTGTGATTTGTAAATCTGCTAGTCTGGGTAGCACTGTCCACTGGACTGGAAACATACATGCAAGTAAACTGATACTGAAAGCAGGTTTTTTCGGCGGCTTAAAGTTCTTGAAAATGCTTCTATTTTATTGTTGTATTATAAAGGATGGAAAAGTGCTTGGATTTGAGATTAAGTGCTTGAAAATGTTACAGTTTTTACTGTAATTCTATCACTACAGCCAGCCATCTGACTTTAGAAAAAAGCATGTTCAGTGTAACAATAAAAATTTAATAATATCAAAAATGGGTTTCAGGTGCATGTCTGCTTGTATAATTGATATGCCACTTTGGGGCATATCAATTATGATATCATAAGGGCAACACACAGGTGGTTTACGCAACATATTTTCCAGAACTCCACCAGGGACTATGTAGAGACAGAAGTGAAATGCTATTGTGTAAATAAGATAATATCATAAGGCTATTTAGTTTGTTTGATAACAGGATAAGCTGTTAAAAACATACATTTACAACCGTTGTAAGGTACTGGAAAAGCTTGAAAATTGACCTTCAAAGTCCTTGAAAAGTGCTTTAATTTGACCGCTGGAAGAGTGTGCAAACCCTGAAAAAGGCTGTCAAAGCAAATATATTTATTTTTAAACTATGGCCAATTGCAAATTTGCTGCTTCTGCACTCCTTAACAATGACCCTTTAATCCACTCCCATTTAAATCTGTATATTTTAGTTCCTTTCATTTTTGCATTTTGATGTTTACTCTTTCTAAACACTACCTGTTCATTTTTCAATTGCATGTTATAAGTCCAAAGCTGTATTTGTGGGTTTTTGTGTAAAACAAAACCCTGAACGTTAGGTATATGGCAGTAAATCCTATTTGTGGAGGCAAACCAAGCTCGGCTGCTGTGCTGCAGAGAACGTGGACTTATGAGAAGATTACTCAGGAATTCAGTTTGATTGTAGATTTAAACCTTCAGACTCTGTTGCCACTTGCAGTCCACATCAAGATACCCTAGGTGATTTTATAACTTGATGCCTTCTTCAGCTACTTTAGTGTAAAAGCCAAAGTCACATTTCTTCACTGAAAGGCTTTTACTGTGAAGCAAATGTACATGAAGTTGAGAATAAGCAGCATACTGAAAACATGAACTTGTTGTTGCTTGTTTCCCAGCAGCGCTTTCCCCTAGAATATGTTTTCCCAACTAGAGGTAGAATTATCAATATCTCCTCAGGGGCTGAAGGACTTAACAAATATGGTTTTTCTGAAAGGTCAAGAATGGCAACAGGTTGCAGCAGATGCACAGTTTCATACCAGTACATGTTTCAATAATTGGGCATAAGGACGGAAAGATCTGTAGGATAAAAATGATGCTGAAAAATCTGTTTATTTTACAGACTGTTCATAAAAAGACCTTCTACTATCTAGAGCAGCTGATCCTCAAGCACAAACTCCACCAGAATGCCCTCAACATCAAAGAGATCCATGGTAAGCCAATGACATATGGTTTTATATATTTAATATTTTCATGTTTGAGCTTTAAAAGGGAGGGGTGCTGCTCTGTTCCTCTGGGTTTCTAACCGAATTACACTGAAAAGTGGGGAACTTGTCTGATTCATCACAAGCATAACTAATGTGGATTAAAACTGAGCAGAACATAATGATGTGTCGAGTGTTAATTACCTCGTACCAGACGGCAAGCCATGCATGCATATCACTGGCGCCTATCAGTCCATACAGCTGTCCTCGTGTGGGCCTCAGAGGGGGGCATGCGTTGTGTATCTAATCAGCGTGCTGCAATCAGAGCAGCCATGCCATGCCAGATTCCTGCAATGCAAAGCTGGATTCATACACGATTTAGAGATTCTGAACTGCTGCATCACACACACAGGCATCCACACACTCAGCACACGTGTTGTGCATCCAATGACAGCTCAGCGGCAGTTCTCTGTGCTCTTGGAAGGCACTGTGAAGTGGAGCTTTTGGCTGATGATGTGATTTAAATCATCTCCATATCTCGGCAGGACTTAAAAAGCTTTACGAAAGTTGTGGCTGAACATGTGGCTGCCATATTTTCTCCTGTCTTCATCTGGGCATGTGTATGTGTGTATTTGTGCATATGTGTTCTGCAGCGGTGATGACCCGTGAAGCGCGCCTTTGTTGAATTTCTTGATGTGAGGTGTTTGATGGTATTTCTGTTCTCTCCCAGATGGTATTGATTTCTACTATGGCTCCAAGCAGCATGCTCAGAAGATGGTCGACTTCCTCCAGTGCACCGTGCCCGGCAGGTGAGCCGCGTCCCAGTCTGTGTCCATGCAAACCTCTTCCTCATGAGGCTCAGTAGTAGAACAACAGGCCCCCTCTTATTTAAATGCTAATCTCAAGAGGATTCCATCTGATTGTGACTGCTTTCTTTCAGGCATTTCACATTTGAGCAGCTGAGGCAATGTGACAGAAACATAATTGGCCAGTAGGCGTATTTTAAAATGTGGGTTGAAGTGAATACATCGGCGTTGCCAACTCCTTCCCAATAGAAATTGCAAGCACTCGCTCTACAAGTCCCCGTGTGATGTCATAGGCTCATTGACATATTAAAGAGGGATCTGTGCAGCAGCTGAGAGGCTGTGTAGGCTGACTGCCTGCCCGCTCAGGGTGCAAGAGGAGAGGGAGACGCTGCTGTTGCTGCTGCTGGCAGAAGAGCTGTGGGCTGTGATGACTCTGAGCAGCATGCATGAGAATTAATTACAATAAAACATTTCTCTCATTTTCTCCGTTGGTGTGAAGCCACTAAATTTGACGCTAGTCGCCTTTTAAAATAAAAGGCAGTGGAGGATCTGAATCGTCTCTAAATCTAGTGAGAAAGTTGGCAACACTGGAATAAATGTTTTAATAAAATCACTGCATGGAAAAACAATAGAGCTCGGCAACAGCTGTAACAGAATTTATACCATGGCGTTATTTTTTTGTTATACTTTTCAAAACCAATATACAGGTGTGTTTTCTGGATGATAAAAAGTCACACATGCTGTCATGACCTTCAGTTCAGTTGAGTTAAGATTGCACATAATGTTTTCCATGTGTGCAGAACATCTTCTTGCATTCCGTTCCTTTTTGTTTGGATGGAGCTCCAATGATGGGTCCACTAATCTATTAGTCAGCCCTACAGAAAAACATTTGTCAGCTATGTGGATAAAAAATTTAATTGCTAAAGTAATTTTTATGCAAAATGACAAATGACACTGTATTTGGATCTCTTGATGATGTCTGATTTTAAATATATATTAATAAACTCATTTCTTTTGTTCTCTTTTTCTAAAGGTCAAAGACATCCCAGCGCCTCATCTCTCACGACATCCATTCAAACACGTACAACTATAAGAGCGCCTTCTCTGTGGAGATTGTACCTGTCTGCAAGGTGATTTTCTAGTTTTCTATTTTAAGTTGCATTTAGTTTCACTCCAATGATGGACTACTGAAGCTGAGGCACTCCCAAATCTGCTCAGCACCTCAGACACACCAGAGTGGTGGTATTTCTTTACCTGTCACCTGTAAAGCCTTCATTCTGTTATTTTAGCAAAAAATGTTGTGTTAAGAAGCTGATGGAAACCTGAGGCTGGCCAAGAATCTTTCATGTTATGTTTATTTAGTAAATGAATGTACCTCTACATTAAAACTAAGGTACATTTTTTTTTGCCATGTCTGTATTTGTCAGAATTATAAACTGCTTAATCCTATTTGAAATGTAGCTTTGGGTCTTTATTTAGAATAGCAAAAACAAATAATCAAGTTTAGCTTCTGGGCTTCTCTGGTCACTATGGGGTCGTGCAAGTTATTTTTTTAGTGAAAACATGAATCTACATAGTGCTTTGCTTGTTTTGCCATCATCAGATATCGACAGCTTAATTGGATTATTGTGTTTTTTTTAGATTCCAAGTCTGACAAAAACCTCTTTATCCTGGCTGTTGGATAACGAGTGCTTTCTTTTCTGACACATTGTGAACTTCCCTACAAGTCCAAAGTCTCTTTATGCTCCCTTCGGCCTCAGTTTGACCCCGGTTTGTCCTGTTTTTGTCTGGTTGCCAGGACAACGTAGTGTGCCTTTCACCACGGCTGGCGCAGAGCCTGGGGAACATGGGTCAAGTGTGTGTGTGCGTCCGTGTCACCAGCACCATCCACCTCATCGATCCCAACACCCTACAGAGTGAGTATTTCTCCTGCCAGAGCACTGCTGAGTCTGAACCGGTCCGACTGACACCACAGTCCAATTAAAGCACAGCGTTCCCTGTCATGGTTAAATGTAGCTGCAGTCTGGTGCTTGTTGTCAGCTTGAACCACGACATTCACTAATTCAGAATTGTGATCTTTATGCATACACATTGAAAAGACTTGATTCACAGTTCACCAGAGGTTTTAAAACCTTTTCATTCAGGGCACTTCAATTGATTTGCTATATATCATTTATTTATAATTTTTATATATCATTTTTGGCTGATCATCCGTCCATCCATTATCTTAAAGTGCTTATCCGAACGCTGGTTCCAGGGGGGCTGGAGCTAATCCCAGTTTACACTAGGAGAGAGGACAGATCACCAGATTATCATAGGGCTGACACATAGTGACAGACAACCATTCACACTGTCATTCACTACTACGGACAATTTAGAGTCATTCATTTAGCTGCATGTTTTCTGGACACGCTGATTCTCCACACAGGCATATCCAATTTGCTCAGTTGAACTTCTCAGATGCGAGCAGACGTCCTCTCGTTTTTAACTACACAACTGTCTTCGCAGACTCTGTGCATGCTCTTACCTTAATTGCATCTCACGAGCATAAAACAGCCTGAAGCATTTCTACACACTTCAAAACTAGATTTTTGTAAAGTAGTGTTTTCATTTGTAAACCCAGAGTTTATACCCCATATAGGGTGTGTAAAATGCTAAACCTGAACCCTTATTTTGTGGCTTCAGGAATGTGCTTGAATTTGAATATATCCCCTGAAAAATGCTTGCTTTTCAACAGTCTTTTTTTTTTTTTTTTTTTTTTTTTTTAATGAACCTTGCAATTAAAGGCACTGAATACATATGTTTATGTACATTTGCAGTTTAGGTAGAGTTGATGTTTCTGCAGAAAGCAAAAAGACTTTAGAATTAGTTATGTTGATTGAAGAATTTTCACATCGACGTTTTTTTACAGTTTTGTATTGTTATACTATTGTTGTATTTTAAGCTTAACACTGGCACAAGTTTTGCCTCTATGCATTTCTGTCTTTGGGTATTTTATCAAGAAAAATCATCTCCTGTGTGTTACCATGGTGATCTAACTGAGTCAGTACTTGAGTGAAACCCTTCAGTGTTGCACTGAGCTGACCCCAGTCTGCTAACCACATGTTCACCACAGCTGTCTAACTCTACAGCTTCCTTCTGCTCTCCCAGTCGCGCCACAAAACGAGACACAAAGAGAGAAAATAACAGATTTCATACATGCTGTCAAAGCCAAGTTTTCTTATGTGGAGGGATTTACAATCAATACAACAGCGCTGACAATTAGCGACGATGTGTTTCTTTCGATCTGCTGTAATCACTCATTATGTGAGAGGCTGAAACGCTCCTCAGCAGAATTCTGACATTTCGTCAGCGCCACACACGTTTTTAATTACTCCTCAAAGAGCAGGCTATTTTAGCTGCAGAAAGTTTTGGAGCAGGCTGAATAGCTGAGACGGCCTGGAGGCAGAGCTGTGTTCGGCACATTTGGTCTGCAGTAGGCAATTAACTGAAGTATTAAATATATTTGTGTTGCTGTTTGTCTGCCTTACAGAGAGAAAAACATCATTCTGTCTGTTTTTTTTTGTTTGTTTGTTTGGAATATAAACAAACTGACAGATTAAGAACATTCATCTTACTTTTATGACCCGTGTGGCATTGAGATGAAGGAACTTGAAATATGATGAAGTTTGAAAAAGAAAACATCTATTTTGTATTAGAAAGGACTAGTTTCATAAAGGGCTGTTTGTGAAAAGTTTAGTAACAATAGTATTGTTAGAGTAGAGCTGTCAGTAATGAATGATAATTGGCATATATATATATTCATCCATCAGTAACTGGTTCCTTATTACCATGTGTATTAGTAGCATCTTGGCAGTCGGTAAGCCTTTATAAAGCACTCATTATTGATTTGTTCTGCATGATCTACAACTGTGTGCCTGTTGTTAGTAAGTAAGGAAGCTGTTGTACATAAATCCCAATTTCCCAAAATCCCAATAATTCATTATATTCCTTTATAAGTAAGTCGTATCACAAGAATAGTTATTCTCTGTTAATTATTTAACACCGAGTTTTCTGTATTTTTTTTTGTGATCGGATGGCAAGCACTTCTGTTCTGTAAACTGCTAGGAAACCCCCTTATTTAAAATAGACTTCCTCTGCTGTATGTCTCTTTTTTATGGTTGTAAACTTTGATGAGGATGTAATTATCCTAGAGGACACAGCAGGTTGTTTTGCAGTGAGGTCAATACTAAAATGCTCTAAATGCAATGGGAAAGATTCTATGAGGAACTTGCATAATCAAACATCAATAATATTGGGTTCTCAGCTTTACAGTGTTGTCCAGTTTATGCAATTCACAGACTGTTCAGAGACCCTAGTGTGCAAAAATGTTCAAATACAGTAGGTGAAAAGAGCACATTTTACTGCATGAAAAACTGTGGTTTTTGGCTTAAACTGAATTAATTTGGAATGCAGTTGGCATGTAACAGGAGATGTCTGGGCACACACAGAGCCCATTTTAGATCTACTGGTTTGACATATTGCAAATATTTTCTCTGTAGCCTTAAAATTGAGTGTGCCACAACCTTTGATAAGATAAAAAATAATCAATAATAAGGCCTCAGGGGTTACACTGTAAATATGATATATAACATTGGTGTTATTAATGTGCAAATTACTCCAATTAATACCTCTAACTCAGATTGAGTTTATTTTAAAGTGATGTTTTGTTAAAAGCATGTCATACATTTGGGTAACATTGATGTATGTTTGGTTATTAATTTTTAGGCAGAACATTTGTTCTTAGCCTTAAACTAACAATAGATTTGTTTTAAAGAGTCTGAAGCCAATATGCTTGCTAATAAGCAAATCTCTTACACTCTTGTTCTAGTTGCTGAGGTGGACGGGAACACTTACTGGAGGAACCCCTTCAACAGTCTCTGTAACCCAAAGCAGCTGGAGGAGTTTATTGTTATGGACATTGACATCATCAGAGACCAGAAGCTGGGTGCCGGAGCCGGCACGAGGTCCAATAAGGTGAGCCTGTGTTTGTGTGTGTTGTTGCAGAACAGATTGCATTATGGAGGAACATTGCTTTTCTCTTGGAAGCTAAAAATCAATAGCGGAGCATTACATTATCCCCGAGTCTGTATGCGGGATTCAAGCCAACACGACAGCAACACACAGGAGTGTTTGTTTGGATGGCGCAGGAGATGAGGTCTGTAGAGACACTGACGGCTCTCTGCTTCCTCTGTCTGAATGTTGCATCAGTATCGATGTAACTGACTGAACAAATTGGAGGAAAGGAACAACGTGTCGTTTCATGGGCTTGAATTTACATTTATATTCACCCCTCCCTCGCATGTGTGTTTGTGTGTATTGCAGCACACCCTGGCTGAATTGTGGGTCCAGAAAACATCAGAGATGGACACCAGTCAGCAGTATCACTGCCGCACATTCCTGGGCCACCTGCTCAACATCGGAGACCTGGTGCTGGGGTGAGTGAGGGATTGATGAAGTTGGCAGTAAAGAGAGTTCACAGGCTGTGAAATTTACACGACATATTTTCTTCTCACACTACAGATTCGACTTTGCCAATTCCAACATCAATGACGAGTTCCTGAATAAGATGAACCCTCACCACGTCCCTGATGTGGTAAGACTCCTGGGCCAAGATGAGCCCTCCAAGCAGCTTTAAACCACTTGGTTAACACTGACCCCTAGTGGCGACTTAAAGTACTGACTGTAGACTTGAAAACATTCTTGTAAATAATATTACATTCCTGCATAGCATCGCAGACAATCTGTTTTGGTGTTTTGTTTTGTTTTTTTTATTATTTGAATGACGTAAATGCTCCCTTAAGGTGCTGATCAAGAAGAGCTACGACCGCACCAGGAGAGTGAAGCGCAGGAACTGGAAACTGCAGGAGATGGAGAGAGACCGTGAAGGCGTGGACACAGATGATGAGAGGTAGGAGAGTAATGCTGAGCTTCTGAACCTCTTGGAGTGAATGAATTTAATTTTCCAAAATTGGTCCTCGCAATAACGGGCTGTCGTTTTATAAAGTTGGTTCTGGTATGCATCTCTGACTATTAACTAAGAATTTTTGCTTAACCATTTTTAACAAATGTTACTCAAACTGAAGAAAATATTCCACATTTGGTGTCGTTTTTCCACACTATTGATACATCCGCCCCAGCTGCACTTTCTTTCTCGCTCTTTTCCAACCGCAAGTTGACACACAATGCAAATATCCACATAGCACCATCTCCCCCACCGTTATCTAACGGAAAGCTCCCAGCTGCAGTGGAGTTGAAGTACATATCTTCACAGTGGAGCTAAAGAAAGGTCTCACTCCCCATGTAGCTCTGCGATAGGGGAAAAACACCAGCTTTTTGTATTTCTTTCAACTAATCGCAAAAGTAAGAAAGAGTAGCGCGTTTATAGCAACAGATCAGTGAATCAGACAAAGAGCTTCTAGGGTTTCTGCCACAAGTTTTGGCTTACAAAGAAATCAGGTTGTTGTTTGGAAATACCTCTGGGCCAAACTAAGAAAAGGAAAGGTGTTAATACAACAAATGTAACAAAGCATCTGAAGGATCAACACACTGACCTCTTAAGATGTCAATAGTGTTTTGCATTAATGACTTTTTCTCTGTGTCGATTGATCCCTGTGGTATTTAAAGTAGTATTGATTACCAATATTTTTCAAGGTATTGTATCAAACTTAGACATTCCAGTATCCAGTGCTTCAAGCAGGAGAACAGTGTTGTTGTTTTTTTACACTGACTCATTTCAAATTACAGCACTCATGGTGCTCATGATTAAAACACTTGGCACTCAATAGTGTGTCTCATTTGTGTTTTAATGGTTTTTTGGGCAACAACAAAGCTTTGAAGACTCAAAGGATGATTACACAGGCAATAGCTGGAGTAGGATCAATTCAAGTTGGTTTAGGGATGTTGACAACAAGAAAAGGCCAGAGTATCCAGAGACTTTAGAACAACCAATCCTTAGAAATTACAAACCTGAATAAACTAATTTTGTAATTTTTGTTTTCATCTCAAACATAACTTGCTTAGAAAAATAGGGGTAAACATTTGGTGGCAAAGACCCTTTTTTTCTAATATAGTTAATAATTTTTAATGGACCAGATATCTTGTAAAAATGTTTTCTCTCTGTCATGTCTAAGCACGTGTTTTACCTTAACCTGGTTTTCTGTCTTCAGACAATACCAGGACTTCCTGGAGGACCTGGAGGAGGATGAGGCTCTGAGGAAGAATGTAAACATCTACAGAGGTGAGCAGGTGGACACTGCAGACTGCTGGTCTAATGTCACACAGGTTTATAATAGATGAGTTATGAATACAGGTTGATTTCTATATTTCTTTAATTTTAGATGCATCAAAGATCCCGGTGGAAAGTGACACAGATGATGACGGAGCACCACGTGTCTCCCTGGCCGAGATGCTGGAGGAGCTCAGCCTGAATGATGCAACAGGAGGAGAAGGAGCCGACATGATGACAGACTAGCAGGTCATCACCGTGACAGCGACACCGACGGCTGATCTGTCAAATACAGGACCGCCAGTAATGCAGCGTTTCAGTTACACACAACTGAAAGCAGATTGAGAACTGATTGAACAATTGACAGGGTTTCATGCGGAAAATATCCACCACCCATCAGACTGATGTAGTGACCAATCACAGTTGAATCCTGTTAACTGTGGGTTATTACCACTGCCACTTTGTAACAGTTTCTGCTGAGGAAAATGACTTCATGTGGTATCACCTGATAATTTACTTCCACCACCTCATCCCAGTGAATTACTGTCTCCTCAAGGGGCCTAAATAAATTTAGATTTTCAACCGTTTCAAAGTATTCTTCTCTGCTTTTTCCTTTAAAATTTTGAAGTGATATGGAAATGAACTGCTTCCATTTCACTAAATCAGAATAATTATTTGTCCTGGTGCATACCTTACAGGGTTTTTTTTTTTTAAATAACATTAGCTGTGTCCGAAATCCATACTCTATAAATACTTACCACACAGCAACTGCCGATTTAACTTCACAAAATGTTTTTTCAATGAGTTAGATCTGGAGTGAAGGACATACCCCCATAAATAAACATCTGCTCCATTCAGCCATTGCAAAACAAGTCCACATGCATATTTAAGCCTATCACTGTCGTAAAACTGTGTTTCACAGTAAACCAGAGTTAAGGTGTTTTTGGCCACATAACTAACTTTCTGCTTTTTGACATGTTGGTATTTATGGAATTAAAAGTAGTTTGCTGCCTGCTCAAAATGTGCCAGTTTGGAGTTTAGTATCAGCACATCTCCAAAGTGTTGGGGAAATAAAAGTTCCACTCTGCAAGTTTAAAATCTACTTGTGTTTTTCAAGATTTAAGGAGTGTCGAAGCATCAGAAGCATAAATATGGAGCTTTCACTGTCATTTATCTCACTGTATAGTTCCACCAGAGGGCACTCCTGGCCTCTAACCAAAGATAAATAATGCCACACTGAGGTTCAGCTTGTATAATTTGACTACCATGGGTATTATTCAAATACTCTCCCGCCTGTAACACCTTTCAGAGAGACTTAAAGCTGTTTGTGCTCTAATATGTACTGAACCTTGGGATACAAATTAGATTTCATGTTGACCTGAATAACAGGGATGTCCTCCTCTCTAGAGAGCCTCGTCTCCACTCTGTCACCATTTAAACAGTAAAGACACACACAGGCAGAGATTGAAACTTGATCTGTACTAGATTCCCCGGTATATCTTTGCATAATGACACATTTTCATGTGGACGCTCCAGGCCAGCAAATGATAAGTAAAATGTAAGTATTCATTAGATTAATCCAATTTCTAAAGTTTTCCAGATTTTATTAAAACTTTTTGTCCCTGGAGCGCAAGCATAGAAGCAAAGTTACAGACACAAGAACACAATATATGATTTTATTCAACTTAATTAAGTTAAAGAAATAAGTAAAAATGTAATGCAAAAATTAAATGTGCACATTATTATCCATCTCTACAGCGCTGAACCTAAACAACAGTTTAACTCAGGGTTGGTGAGTTTTAAAGGGATTTGTCACCTGGTTTGTCGTGCGGCTGTGCAGACCCACTGATATGAAGCTTTATGTAATCTAAGACTGCAGGACAATGTGTTACAGGGTTTATTCGACTGTGTGACATGTCTCACGTACTAACAAGAGGGAGGAGGCAGTCTGCTCTTGTTTTCCACAAACCTGAGCTGCTTGTTAACGGTAATCTGATCTACTTGGGAAAGTGAGTGAGGTGTATCCCCTCTGGGTGTGTGTGTGTGGGTTTGGGCAACAACAACGTAGAGTAGGGGGCTCCTTTTTTTCTGATCACCCTCCCTTTGACCTGTTTTTCTCACCATCACCTGCATGTGCACAAACTGACTCAAATGCTTTGCCTGGAGCCCTCTTCACCTAATTTCTGCATTTTTAAACCCATGTTTGTTTGAGCTTTGATTCCCAACAACTGCTTTGTTATTAAGATGGCTGAAGTCCTGATGTAGAATATTTCAAACAAGCAGTTCAGGACAGTTTACATTAAGTGTATTTAGACAAACGGGCGTTAAAACTCTACAAAGGGAAGCGTTTAATCATGTGATGGGTCTGCCTTTTTAACCAGCCCTAATCGGTGTGACGCCGACAAAATTACAGTGTGTGTGTGCACCGGTGCGCCACGGCGGCACTGCCCGTGTTTACACATCAATAATGCATAGTGTTGTCAAGTGCAAGAACCGAGCAGGTCAGCAAACCCTCAGCAGATATGAGAGATAAGATTTCCTAACTGTATGTCTGATTGTCCCAAAACAAAAGGGGGCAACTTCTCAGCTTATACTCAAATTTCTTTTCAGGAGGTGTTTGGCTTGTGCGTTCATACTCTGCGTTCCTCTTTTAGGCTCTGGTTAAACAAAATTTAATCCGGAAACAGTTGTTGCTAACTCTAATTCAGGCAAGGGCTTTGGGTATAAGAAAGACTGACCTTTTGTACTTGTTTCATGTATTTCTGAGTGTGCATAGTGACATTTAGTGGTTTTCCAAGATAAATGTTCGTTGGTAAACTCTGTAGTTAGTGCGTAAAACGTTTCCGGACGCAGGCACACACCTCAGGGGCTGTTCCTGTGTGTATTAACACGTTGATGTCAGGAGAGTAGAGCTGAGTAACTGATGAGATTAACGTCTCCCTTCCAAAATGAAAAAAAGCCTGCAAAATAGTCGCATGAAAGGGTTTTACATTGTTGATTATTACGTCTTAACCTATAATAAATACAAAGAAGAAGCAAGACTGATAGTAAATGCTTTGGCCTTGTTTCAGATAAACCAAAAGCGCAAAAATTTCACGTTTTTTTTTCAGTATGACATGTCTAAATAATATCTACCATGAGCTGCAGCATCCCTCCGCTGCAGTGCAGGAGCATGCCGGTGGTGTTTTGCCCGTGCTGCTGCTGTCTCGGCTTGTTTTTCCATCCGCCTCCTGCTGCTGCCTACGTCAGAGGTGGAGCTGCGGCGCAGTGTCGCGCTGCAGCATGGTGGGACTGATGCTCACAGGGATGCGACACGGACTGAACAAAGTTTAAAGATGCTGCGCAGAAAGCAGCGGACTTCACATGGGGGTGACAGAGCCGCAACTAAAGACTCCTCCTGAGCGAACGTTTTTTTTTTTTTTTTTAAATCATTATTTTTAGTATTATTGTTATTATTTTGGCTGCGTAAACACATACACACACCGGCCTATGCGTTATTATTGTTGTCCTCGGTCAATCCACCTGCATGATATGTGAGCCAGGTGAGTGTAAGCACGAGTAGTGGGTGTGGTGTCATTCTCACAGTGTGCATGGCCTCCTACATATAGGCCAGCGGCAAACTGGTGAGGCAGCTTTTCGTTTACACAAAGCAGCGGAGCAGCAGCGGGACGCGGGCTGGTGTCTGTCCTGTTATTATCCCTCTGAGCAGGAGATATCCAGGGGATCTCACGTCGGCTGCTGAGGTGAGTCTGAATATATGGATTCAGTTACACACCATACATGATCCAGAGCTGATATATCCCCTCTTATATACTCTCTATTAAAAATAATGTATACCCTACTAACTAAGACATAGAGATGAATTGTGTCTCGGCCGACTATTCATTAAACGTGTACACGATGATGGCAAAGAGTTTAATGATTGCAGAAGTTCGTTTTTGCAGGCCAAACTTTTATCTTTCTTATTTCTAAATTCAGATTAATTGTTGCAGGTCATCTCAACGCGTTGCTTACAACTTCAGCACAGCAATGCTACTTTGTCTTGATAAAGAAGTAGTGGATGTAGAGTAAACTAGCTGTGCCGTATTAATAACAAAATGATATGATAATACTAATAACAGAAATAATAATAATAGACGCACTGTGTTTTCCAGGTATGTACACCTGCACTTGTTGCGCACCTGTTGGCCCCGCCCATACCTGTGTGGCAGGATCTGACGATGCCTGCGGCTATGCAAAGCTTCAAATGCACACATAATGTCTGCTATATCAGATATTTAGACAAACGTTCATCTTCTAAATTGCATGTGCGTGGATACTGGCTACGCCGCTCATCACATAACATATTAGTAGGTGTCTCGTGTGTGTGGTAACACGTGGGTGGAGTGTGCTGAGAAAAATAATAATGTGGGACCCCAGGGTTTAATTTCATTGGTGTTACTCTTCGCACACAAAGGCATCCTGTAACACCCTGGGCTCCTGTGAGGCCTGCTTGATTGCCCCCTCTGGACTGAGCTCTTAATTCCCTTTCACATCTTTATATTAATAAACAAACAGCCACAAGGATTTTTTTTTTTAACCAAGGATTGTTTTTCATTGAAGCAGAACATATCTTAATCTTTCGTGTTTTTGATTGAAAATTATAGTCTAATTGTGTTATTATGACATAGGAAGAGCATTTAAAATAATATTTTGTACACTGTATATTCTGTAATTTATTCCATAGAGTAAATTCCTCTTTCAATGATTCCTTGTTATATTTAAAAGAACAGGTTGTATTTGATAAATTCATTCTGCTTAAAAGTTACTAATAAGTAATTTCCATGAAATTTGGGTATACGATTTGATGCTACTTTATACATTGGATCCACTATATCTCAAAGCAGAATAAAAAAATGAATAATCCACAGTAAATCTCTTTATTTAAAATATATATATCTTTACAATAATTAGAGTTTTTCTTACTGTAACAATTCCTTTACCTTTTTCCACATTAAAATTCAAGTTTTACTGGAAAAAAACAGGAAGTTGCCTTAATTCAACATTCAAAATTCTGTTTATTTTATGTTTTTATTATCCTTTTTATGCTTTTGTTTGTTTAATCACTTCTAATTCCTCTGCCTCACCTCCACCGCTCTGTTTTTATCACCCTTCACAACAACTCTTTCTTACAGCTCAAATTTCACAACACCTTGTCTCTGTTTCTTTTCCATCCAGCTTGCAAGATGAGCTTCAAGAACTTTAGGGAGTACCTGGCCTGGCTTTACTACCAGTACCTGCTCATCACTGGCATCTATGTCCTGGAGCCCTGGGAAAAGTCCATCTTCAACTCCATCCTCTTCTCCGCCATTGCCATGGTGATCTACACCTCGTATGTCTTTGTGCCCATCCACGTGCGCCTCGCGCTGGAGTTTTTCTCTGGGATCTTCGGCGGCCAGCCTGAGAGCACCATGGCACTCATGAACTAAAAGGAGGAGAGAATATGGAGGAAAAAGAGGCAGCGACTGGGTGGATTGTTAGGAAAATCAGAGCCTTACTATCTTCTTTACATCCCAAACCCTCTGGCCTTACCCCACGGTATTAGACACACGACTGTACATTACTTTCACGTGAAATGTCTTGTGAAATGTTGTTGGTCCTGTTTGTTTTTGTCTTTCTCACCATATGACCTGTGTGAGTGCAAACCACCTCTGGGTCTTGCATGATATGGTCGTACATGTGTAGTACATTTGCATGCTCGTCTCACTACAAAAATACTACTAGAGTCTCAGCTTTAAAGGGGCAGTCTGGCGATTTTAGTTTGTCACTTTCTAAAAAAAAACACATTAGACATAGATTAAAAGAGTGGCTGTAATCAAAGTAGCTTTTGATTCCCCTAAAACACTGAATCTTACATTACCCACAATACAACTTGATATATTGCGTGTTTTGGTACCTTTAAACACCTCAAGTTTGGGCTATTTTTTTCAGACTCTATCCAAAAATCACTATTTATTACATAGTACACTACATGTGCTGAAATTTGTGCACTATTTATTGTCTTCCGACATTTCCAACAATAGACAGTTTCACAGCAGACAGTTTGGATTATCATAGCATGAAAAGCCCTGGTCTGGTGCTTTCTGGCTCACTGGCTTACTGGGACACTAAATGGATCAAAATCATCATCAGCAAAGTCTCACTTATGTTTTTCCTGCTATGACACGTCCAAATATTTGCCATAAAAGTCTTTAAAGCAAGAGTTTAACTCTCTTGTAATAATTCAGAGTTCCAAATTTTCTGCTCGCTCAGCCTGGTTTCTAAAAAATTGCATTCCCATGCAACCAAACCTCAGAGTCATTTATGTTTCGAGGGAAACTTATTTTCTCTTAAAGTATCTCAGAAATGTTTACATTCAAAGGCTGTGCATGGAAGAGGTTAGGGTGAATGAATGGGTTAAACAAACACAGGACTTTCACCCTGGAGCCAACTGTTCATGCACTGTATGGAACCTAAAAGTCAATATTGAGTAATTTATATTTTACTACACTTAACCAAATTACATTACAAATACATTTTTGCTGAACCGTGATCTTTTACAAGTAGATCAGAGGTAGTTTCGGTGCCAAAACCTAACCCAACTGTGTCCCTTTCATAACCATTAGTGTATTAATCTGTGACTGCAAAAAAAAAAACAAAAGTTTCCCTCAAAATGTAATTGAAAATGCACTTTTCTTGTATATGAATGTATGTTTTAGGAGATAGTGCAACGACAAATGAACAAGGGAGATATCAACTGCAGCCTTTGGAAAACTCCTTTCAGAGCCACAGAAATCACTGCAGTTTATACAGGCTGCGTAGTGGAAAACTGAATTTGATGTATAAAATCAGTGGAGTGCCCCTTTAAGTATGTGTTTATCTGCTGCATCTGTGATCCCATGTTATCACTGATTGTGAGTGGCTCTCTGAAAAAAGGGAGTTACATCTCATCCCAACATTTTTTTTGACAAGCACTTAATGTTACTGGTTGATCTATGGTTTTGTATCAGAGCCATTGTCTTCCTCCTTTAGTTGCCTTTATGCACCATAATGCTAACTGGCAGGGCACATTGCACATGTCAAGTCACTGTGTAGCAGATCTATCAAGAGGGAACTAAAGGAAAAAGCCCGAGCTATGCAATGAATCCCAATGATCTGTTGTGAAATTTACTGATTTACATTTCGATCAATATGAGTAATAAAACAAAGTAACGGTGTTGGTTTGCGCAGAGCCCTCTCTTTATCTGATGTTTTGTATGTCAGGAAGGTGTGTTCAACACTGAGCATGAACAAATATTGATCCAACACGCCTTTGTGTTTTAGGTTTGGCTTTGTTAATGATGAAGCTTCACCCGATATGACAGCCTCTGAAGTCAAAGCTGAACTCAAACAGGCCAAAAATAGCAAAGAAAAAAAGTCTTCCTCCCCTATAGTTGATCTATAGCGAATGAACCAGAGAGAGAATGAGGCGTAGTGTAACTGGTAGTTGAGATAAGCATTGCATTTAGTTGTGTGCTTCCGATTAATTGTGCTTTGGGTCAAGGGCTCGCTAATTATAGTCCAATCATTATATCAAAGTTAACATTATTTATATGGAGCTATATATTTATATACACTGGTAAATGCTTGGCTGGTTACAATGTCAATTACCAAACTTTTTTTTGATTATTTATAACTATGTACACTTGTGGCCATAAATGATTTGTTCTTTACTTTGTTTTTTTTTCCACCTGAAAGTGCTTTTATATTGTTCCCAGTTTGAGTCATGCCATTTCAGTTTCAATAAGTCAGTTAGTCCCAGGCATTACCTGAACCAAGAAATAGGAGCTTTTTTGTTTCATTCTTACATGTAAGTAACACTTCACTGCAATATTCAGAAAATAAAGACATCTGAAGATACTTGGACAACTCTTGTCTCGTTTATACTAGTTTGTCTTAAACATGAATGTCTGCATATGATGATTTTTATATGACATATATTCATGATGTAATTAGGTCTGTTTTGCCTTCAGTCAAGCGCAGCAGCTATTTTGAAGTGCAAGAACAAGCAAAACAAAGGTCTATGGGTTGCACATTCCTGACACAATTAAATGCACCACACAAAGTGATTCCACACAATAAGAGGCAGAGCCACCAAACCAGTTCGCACTCCATAGTGCAGGAATGAATACCCAGGGGCTTTGCTTTCTGTCCTGTAGATACAAGGCAACCTGCGTTAAACTGAAGACTGTGATGTACAGCCTCTTTGTTGGAACAGACGCAAGTGAAATTAATGTTAGGGATGACAACAAAAACCTGTTTTGAAAACTTGCTGATAGAATAATGTGATATTAATGGTACTGAAAAAAAATGGTCCTGAATATTCTGAACATTGATGGTGGATGAGGGCACAGGAGACAGTTTGGGGTAGGCAACCATGCAAGTGTAAGCATTGTAACAGGACACCTCCATCTTGTTTTTCTTCCAGTAGCGACAACACCCTCAACTGAACCTACACCTGTAAGGCCATCCCAAAATACTACGGAAGCCCTCTCTACTGTGTTTGCTTCTGCTCCTATCCTTTACCTTGTGTTGACTCTCCTCTCTGCTTTATTACTTCTCCTTTCCTTAGGGCTGGGGTGGGTCATTTTCTGGAAAACACACAACAGAAAATTGCTTAATTTGACATTTTTCTTTTATAAGGGCCCGAGCACCAAACGGGTGCGAGGACCCTATTGTTTTTCTATGCAGGATTTTTTTTTTTCTCCCCAATGAATCTCTAATTTAGAGGTTTTATCATATTCAAAAACTCACCAAACTTGAAACATATGTCAAACTCAGGTGAAAATTACATATTGTAATGGTTCCAGAAATGGGTGTGGCACAATGGCTCGTTAGCACCCACTTAAATTAAGCCCCAAGACCAACAATGTCATAGAGACACAAAATTTGGTACAAACGCGTGTCATGGGAAGACTCACAAAAAAGTCTGGGGGGGTGGACTCATAAATCTACAGGAAGTTGGCCATCTTGAATCGAATGCCGCATTTCACCCGATCGACTTCAAATTTGGTCAGTACCATCACAAGGACTTTGGCATCAAAAGTTCAAAAGCATAAAAGATTATTAATCTTTGTGGGCGTGGCATGGCGGTAAAACATGGCGTTGGACCCAAAAAAAAAAAAAATTGATATAATTTACTCATAGTTTGAGCCATCTGGTCCAAACTTCCGAAGAGTCCGGCCACGAATAGATTTCTGTAATAATATTTCAGAAAACCCCGCCCCTTTTCTTTAAACACGCCCATTTCCATAATTTGACCATGTTGCATACGTTTATGAACTGCTCCTACCAGCTACGACAGATTTCCTTTTATATTGGTCATTGACATCATAAGGACCTAAAAATCAAGTATGTGGACGTGGCATGGCGTCAAAATATGGCCATTCATCATATTAAATGTGACGTGTTTTAGCCCAGAATTTGCAGGTTCTCCCCCTGGGTGCATGGATTTTCTCCGGGTGCTCCGGTTTCCTCCCACAGACCAAAGACCTGCACACTAGATGAATTGGTCACTCTAAATTGTCTGTAGTTTTAAATGAGTGTGGTTGTTTGTGAGTCCTGGGTGTATGCTACTGCTGGATAGGCACAGCCTCCCCGTAACCTGGGCAAGGCCTGGATAAGCGGTGAAGTTAATGAATGAATTTTTGACCAAAATCGCCACTTTTCAATTTTTGGAAAGGTCAAAAAAAAATTTTTTTTCTGTATGATTTCAAAAATCCCCCCACTGACGCGTATCAGCAGACTAAAATAAAGCTATTCTGTGAATTTGAGGCATTTTTACAATTTTTGCGAGTTTTCGGGAAAAAAGACGTAAGCCCCCCCCCCCTCTTACGTTTTTTTTTTTCGGGTCAAATTTTCGACATCCCATAAAATGGGTTGTTTCGTCATTTCTGAACAAATTATGCTCAAATATGTCTTAAAAGACTATAATCTGTCCATTTTAAGCATTTTTAAGCATTTCACTTCCGTCTTTTTTCCCGAAAACCGGCGTTGTTTGTCACAGTCTGTTTGTCACAGTCTGCAAAACCCTGCCCGTTGCATCTTTATCTCCTTTCCTTTCCTTTCCTTTCCTTTCTTGTCCTATGTTTTTTTTATGCCATTCTTCATGGTAAAAGTCTACTTCAGGGCCTTTGAAGACTTGTCATCTGTCTCGTCTCTACATGTTAATTGGCATCCAATGAAAGAGAAGGCCATAGGTTATCTCCATCACAAAAAGGTGTAAACAAAGCTATGTTCAGACTCAAACGCTCTCAAAACTATCAGTGGGAGGGTGTAGTGTTTCTGTTGTGTTTACATGTGGCCTTTGACCCAAATAAAACTGGAGGGGGGCAGGGCGACGACTCCTAGCAACTGTCAGAACTTTTGTTCAGCTCTGCCTTCATACAGGTGTGTGCCAGTACAATGATTGTTTCCATGGTAATAACCCAAAACTCCATTTAGCCGGAATGTGTGATTGACGTTGACAACAATAGAAGCAAAAAACACACACACTGTATTGCCGCATGCAAAACAGAATCTGCTTGGCTGTTATGCAATTTTCTTCAACTGAAGTGCATTTTCTTGACTTGCTTGCTGTCTTTGGGTTTTTGTGCAAAAGAGCACAGGCACTTTTAAAGTTTCTTCCAGCACACATTTACATTTCTGTCATCAAACTTTTTAACCATCACTCCTCAGAGAAGTGCATAACAGTCTCAGAACACTTTTTGAGATTTCATATATTTTTTTCTTTGTAAGATGATTTTTAGAATTTGTTATTCTTATCTACTTCAGCTTATGGAAAATTTTGCCACAAAATAAGCCTTAAAAAACCCATGAATTTGACATTTTTGATATGATTATCTCATGACCAGTGTTTTCCAGTCAGCTGTATGACTCAGTCTTGTGATTGTGAAACCTAAAGTAGAAACCACTGGGTAGTATTGAAAAAAAAAGAAAGAAACAGGGCAAGACAATACCCTGCTATTACATGTATTAAAGTGTCATTTAATAGGCTTGTTTTGAGGGAACACTGTGTATACTGTTGGGTTTATGTTTGTGTGTTTCCAGGTCTGTTTAACTGTCTTTGTTAAGCTAACATTTTCGGCCGTATCTTTCCTTGTAATGATAACAAAGGTCAGGTGTCCTAAAAGCCCCATCCATTCTAAATTGAACTGTTATAACTATATATTATAGGATGTGGGTATTATTTTTCTATGAAGTCTTTCTCTACTTGAACACTTTCCTTCTTTAAGTTTTGAATTTGAAACTGTTCATAAGGGGAGAAAAGCAGAGGCTCTAAACACATTGTTGGCAAATAACTGAGCAAATAATAAGCACAGATTAGATTAGACACAAAGACCCATGTATGAACATGACTTGTGAACATGAACAGCAGAGGTCAGGTACAGGATGACATTATCTTCCTGTGGTTTGAGGATAAATTAATATGGTGGTTAACGGTTGTACTGGAAGTCAGCAGCAGATTCATTTCTAGGCTGTCTCAAAGCAATCAGATGTGGTTTGTGCTGTGGCATTTTAAGTGATTGTGCAATTATTGCCATTCTTTGTTGATCAAAGATGGAGGAGGAATTCACCCCATGACACAGCCACCAGCTGCACAGTATATCTGAACAATGAATCAGTCAATATGAGTTGAGGAGTGGTTGGCTTGATAAAGCACCTGAGCCCAGCTAGGCGGTAAACCACAGCTGGAGCCAAACCCTGACATGCTCAATGGACTTTCACTTCAAATGAACACATGTTGTGCTGCACAGCAGTGAGGATTATTGAAGAAACATGGATATTGTCTTATATATAGTTTACTTATGAGAGCAGCATCTTTATCACAATCTGGACATTACACATTTTAAAGGTGTTAGTCGGAATTGGAAGTGCAAAGTGCATTTACCCATGTACTGTACTTAAGTACAGTATTACGGTATTTGGAGTTTACAGGAGTAATTATTCAGGTCTGTCAAAAACACAAACAAAAACATGAACCAAATTTTGAATAAATTATATTTAGTCAAAAATAGTTTTGTCAATAAATGACATTATTTTAGGAAAGGTGATGATATGTAACTTTATACTTCTAGGCCAATATTGTTCTCTACTTCATTTAGCTGACAGCTTTAGCTACTTCTCAGTTAAAGATTCAACATGAAAATATGTTTAAAAATTATAATGATATTGCATATTCATACATTAAATAAAATAAGTATATCCTGCTTAAATGAGCCCTACATGAACAACACTTAAAATGCTGCTTACATAAATGCATAAAATAATAACAATATAATAACATATTTTGAATACATAACACTTTAACTTTTGATGCAGATTTTTATACTTTTTACTGAAGTGAGTTTTTAATGCAGGACTTTTACTGGTAGTGGGGTAATTCTCCAGTGTGGTATTTTTCTTTTATCTTGAGCAAAGGATCTGTTTTATGAGGGTTTAATAAGAGTTGATGGGTTTCTGTGCATGCAGGATCCCTGTGGTTACACCTGAAACACAAGTCTGCCACCAAGTGGTCCAGAGCAGTAATGATCTTTTCCTCATAGTCCAGATGTGGCGACAGTGATCTAAATCTTTGAACTCATAAAATCACCACACGTCTCTGAATATGGTTACAAAGCATTCATGTGCTAGTAATACTTTTGTAGTTTGGCCAATCTGGTTCCCATTGTGGTGCAGTGCTGTGTATTCACAGAAAAGAGGAACATTTTCATCAATGTGGGAGAGCTGCTGTGAAGGAATGTTTGACAAGCTACCAAGAATTTTGAGAGTAAAAACCCAAGAGGGAGGGAGCATTTTGTAATTTTCACTTGATATCAAACCTTCACAGGGTCACTAGAGTCTGAACTTGATCCAAGTAGAGAGGACTGTATAAAAGATGAACCTTGAGGTTTAGTAGTGCTGAAAACAGGATGGCTGTTTATTTTATAATTCTTTGTAGGGGTGTTAAATTGATTTAGGTACATATATGAGCTGATGGGGTTTTGAGTATGGGACTTTTTATGTTGAGGTAGGAAAAACACAATGCAGCTGCAGCAGGTGTCACATTGTGGAGTGGATGGGTAGGAAGAGTTTAGAAGTATTGTTCATTTTCTAAATTTGTATTTATGTTTAGCGTTTTGTGTGTATGTGTGTGTGTGTGTGTGTGTGTGTGTGTGTGTGTGTGTGTGTGTGTGTGAGAGAGAGAGAGAGAGAGAGAGAGAGAGAGAGAGAGGTATATTAATTGGATTTTTTTTTCCCCCAGAGAAATAAATGTTTCATGCAGGACTATTTTTGTGCGGCCACTTCCTAAAGTCTTGTGGTCAATGTGAGAGTGCAATGTGGTTAAATGTATTATTTTTTGAGCCTTGGAAGCACTCATAGACATTTTAGACTCTTGTACACAGACAAGCTCTGCTGTTTCCCCCTGATCCCACTCTTAATGCTAACCTTATGCTAGCTAATGGGTAAAGCTTAATTTTTAACAGACAAATACAAGGGATATTATTTTTTTATATAGATCTCGGGGGGGAAAATAACAAACTATTGCTCTTAATCTACAATACCTTTATCAGTAGAAGAGGGAGCTGAGTAAGCTCATGAAGAACTCAATGAAGAATTAATTACTAATAAAAAACACAAGACATTTTCCCCCAAAAAATGCAGAAATACCACACAAAACATTCATAAGAACACCATGTTTACCTAAAGAACACATTGGGAACCAGTCCCTAATATCAGAGAGGTTTGTCGGGGAAAGTGTGGCAGGGGAGAGTGTTTTTGTACGCGGCCTGACCACATGAGATGCGTCTTCACTGCCAGCAAATCTCTTGCCAAAGTCATTAGCTGCTAATTCTGCAGGATCTAGATTTTCTTTGATAAGAAACCACAGTACAGAAGAAAGAATAATCTCGCAGGGAGTGAGTGGTGGCTGTGTTGGTTACTAAACAAGTCTCTGTCTTATTGTCTCACTCTCACCCTCTCTAACTCGCTCTATACACATTCACTGCGGCTTCAAGATCTCCTTTACATGAAAAGGGGTTAATGTAAGGCAATACACCTCCATCCATCCAAGTCATCTTTGGTCCTCTCTCTGCTCGGCTGCACCCGTTGAGTAAGTTAACTCTTCCTTATCCCTCGCTCTATAGTGTGTGTGTATGGAGGCTGAGGGCAGGGCCGGTGCCAGTGTTAAATGAACGGACAGGTGAGCGGCGCCTGGGTCCTCTGTGACCAGCTGGGCACTGTAAGCTGACCGCTGCTGTTGTGTGTGGTCTGAATGGGGCTGAGAGACGATGGGGTTGAGGTCGGGGCACGGAGAACCCCAGAGGAACCCCTCTCTCAGGACTCCGCTGCATAACTTACACTCCTTCTGTTTGTCTTTTAATGGAGGGGTGAGTCAGGGACACTTCACCTGAGCTGCTGGGAAGTAGGGAGAAGAAGAGCATGTAAGTGGAGGCGAGGAGGTAAAGAAAAGTATACATGAGACGATTAAAAAATGGTTTAAACAAACACAATCTTCTCCTATTTAGTAGCCTTCATCAGCACCATCACCCCTCTCTATTTCCTAAATTTCATTTCCCCTCTTCCTGCTCCCTCACAGCTGGTCATGGATCCCTCTGAGGACGTGAGGTCTTTGACAACTGAGGCATGTCCACAGCTCAAACAGTCATTCAGTGGCAAGTAGAGAGTTTCGACTAGACAGCTACCTGAAAATCACTTTTCTACAAAAACCCATTGCTATCTTGTTACGGCGTAAGAATGAATCTTTGTCCGGCAGCACAGTTTGAATCATAGCTAGCAAATGTAGCTGCCAACAGTCTTGGGGGGCTCATGTGGAGAAACTCGGTCACGGTGATCAGGCAAGCATTGCAACTGCAGTGATGTGAAGCAGATAAGCCCGTTCCTTTGACAAACAGCTCAGGTTTAGCAACTGTTGAGTGAGGAGATTATCAGTGCTCTTAAGCTAAAGCTTTCTTCTGGATCTTCACCAAGTGCCAGTAGATTGTAAATACTGAGCTCCCTGTGCTGCGTGCCAGTTTGCAGATCCAAGTCATTCTAAGCAAAAAGCTGCAGGTTTTGCCATCTAGGTGAACTCTCAAATGTCAGTTCGATTGGCAATGTGCGTAAAAGATTTTTAAACAATTTGCATCTTCCTGTCTGCGCGTTCATGCAACATACAGTCCAAACCCATGCTTGAAAAAAAAGGCTGCTGTAGTGCCCTGGCCTCTGTCACAGAACCCTCTTTGCTTGGCTTTGTCAAATCGTAAGAGCCTGGGTAGTAGGTTGGATGTTGGAGGAATGCCTCCCATATCGGATGACCCATTGCCCCACGGCCTTTGCTCCTCGCCTAGCTCGCAGTAAGGGAGTGCTCCTGGCGGGTGCTGTATCCCGTGTCACAAAAGCACCTTTCTACACAACAGGGGTACAGAGAATGGGCCACAGCACAGTGGTTCTCCTTGGGTCGGCTCCAGCCCGCCTTAGTTGGATTTCAGACCTCCCCCTGTGTGTCCAGCAAACACCCTCATTGGTGGGGATGTTCTTTCGCCCAAGCCTGGCAGGGATATCAGAGAGACCTGGAGCTCCTGGTGCTGCCTCCAAGCCACCGCTAGAGAAGATAAATGACCATACCACTGGTGCATTACTGGGTGAGTCTTCTCAATTTTGCTATATTACAGGTTTTGCACAGAAAGTTTAACATTGGCATGATGGGTTACTTAACCAAATGAGTGCTTTATATGTAAATAATGGCACTTGGATGATGAAAATGCAGGTTTTTCAGTGCAGACAAGCACTGTAAGAACTGAACCTTGATAAACAACCGTAAAATCAGCTTTGGATAGCCAACTTATTGAGGGGCAGACTGAGAAACAATATAGCAAGCTCACACTGGCTGTGTACAAGTGAAACACAAAGAAGAAGAGGAGTTGTTGAAGCGATATAGAGATTGATGTGCTTATATATGAGAGGTTAGAGAGTACGACAGTGCTGAGTGTTTTGCAGCAGTGAGGTGCTTGTCAGCATGTGCTACTTTTGTAAGATCTTTAATTTAAGTGGATGGAAAAGGGAACATGTGCAGATAAAGCAGAAACAAGGCATGAAGTCTTTAAACTGATCTGTTTTCAGATCCAAGTCAACCATGAGGATAATTTCCTGCCAGTCGACTGTTGTTGCTGTGGTTGTGGTTACACTCACCGTGGTGTCCTGGGCTGAGGCTAAGACTACACCGAAACCAAAGTACCAATACACCAAGAAGCCCGTACCTCAGATCACCGTGCACAGCCCTGTGACCACCAGCATGCCCAAGACTCACAAAATACTGCCGAGTGCAATTCCTGTTGAGCCCCATCCACTGCCCCCAACTGAGAACATCTACCCTCAGTACTACACAGAAAGGACGGAGCCCCCTGGTGCTGGTCCGGAGAATTACACTCTCGATTACAACGAGTGCTACTTCAACTTCTGTGAGTGCTGCCCACCTGAGAGAGGCCCCAGGGGACCAAAGGGAGACAGAGGCCTTCAAGGTAAATGCTTTTGATTTAATCAGTGAAGTGGTTGGTATGTTTTCTTCCACTTTTGGAATTTTGCATGTTTTTGCTTGTCTAGGACCTCCAGGTGACAGGGGCCTTACAGGAGCAGCTGGTTTACCCGGCCAACCAGGGGTGAGTGGTCCCATGGGGTTAAGAGGAGACAAAGGTGAGTTTAACATGACTAAATATAAATCTAAAATAGCTCATAATATAAACATAAATGTTGTATCTTAAATAGCAAGAATCTGTCCACAAGGAATCTTTTAGTGGTGGAATGTAAACTTAGTACATTTACTCAAGTTTTGTACTTAGGTGCAATGTTGAGGTTTTGTACTTTACTTGATTTATTTCAAATATATGAAACATTATAATTGTACTTCACTTCATTCTGAAGCAAAATGTATTTTGAACTCCACTATATTTTGCTGCTAGCTTTAGTTAGTTAGTTTAATTAAATTTAAAGTGATTAGACTGTAAAAAAACAGACAAACAAAATCAACCGCTGTACGACTGTACTGATTCAATAGTTTGAATCAGTAAAGCCAGTTAACTTTGACTTTATTCCTGTTAAATATATTGTTCCTCTTCAACATGTATCACTACTTTAAAAAAAAAAAAATAAAATAAAATAAAATATTCATTTGCTTATATTGGACACTTTTCTTTGAAAATTAGTCTTATCATGTCACTTTTCTAGGGGAGAGAGGGGACAGAGGAAGCAGTGGGACAGGCGGGCCACCAGGAGGCCCTGGGAAACCAGGACAAAAAGGTGCAAACTTGTTGAGATGATCTTTGAATTGTTTAGTATTGTTTAGAGTCTTTAATATTTATGACTTCCTCTCCTTGCAGGTGATGTTGGCTCAAAAGGTGAGAAAGGTGAAATAGGGTTACAAGGTGTTAAAGGTGAAAGTGGGGTGAAAGGGGAACCTGGCCATAATGGGACTGCTGGCGAGAAAGGAGAACCTGGAAAAGAGGGGCCAGCGGGGCCTCCAGGAGTTGCTGTTGAGATAGGTCCTAAAGGAGACAAGGGGGACAAGGGGGAGTGTGGCACGTTCGGGGAAAGAGGACAGAAAGGTGAGCGAGGGGATCCTGGCACTCCAGGAATTCCAGGAGCAATGGGTATTCCAGGAATGGACGGCAAACATGGTTCCCCAGGCCCTGTAGGCGTCCGAGGGGATCAGGGACCTATGGGACCACCAGGAGAACCAGGGTTTAGAGGACCTCAAGGACCACAAGGCATAAGAGGGATGCTTGGGCCCAAAGGGGACAGAGGTTACCCTGGAATGAGAGGTGATCGGGGCTTTCGTGGGTTAAAAGGAGCGAAGGGATCATGGGTTCCCCAGAAGCGCTCAGCCTTCAGTGTAGGCATCTCCCCGAGAAAGTCCTTCCCTCCCTCTGGCTTCCCGATCCGCTTCGACAAAGTCTTCTACAACGAAGAGAACCATTTTAATGTCACTTCCAACAGCTTCACATGTGTCCACGCTGGGGTTTATGTCTTCTCCTTCCACATCACTGTTCGCAACCAGCCGCTGCGAGCCACGCTGGTAGTGAACGGGTCAAGGCGGGTACGGACGCGGGACTCTCTGTACGGCCAAGATATCGACCAGGCGTCCACTCTGGTGGTGCTGCGGCTGGCGGTGGGCGATCAGGTGTGGATGGAGACCCTGAGAGACTGGAATGGAGCGTATGCCAGCAGTGAGGATGACAGCATCTTCTCTGGCTTCCTGCTTTACTCAGATAAGCCCTGATCCTGAAAATATCCTCCACTGCTGAACTGTTTCAACCCGCTCCCTGAAAAGGACAAATACTGGTGGTGCTACGTTATACTCATTACTTATGAACTGCTCAAAAAACTGTTCTGCACACTAGTTTGTAAATGATCAAATTATCTATATTAAGATCAGCTATATTATATCATGACCTCACTAGTATCTCCTTATTTTACATATTACCTTATGAATAAAGAGAAAATTCTTGTTTACTGATTGTATATTTATTCATTTATCAAATTCTATCAAGTCTTCATCAGGTATGTGAGCAAGCATACATCACAACAGGTCTTTATATTTACATAGATGTGCTATGAAATGTTTGTAT
>JAOWBC010001387.1:15628184-15642131 GCA_028566105.1 Hypoplectrus providencianus | reverse complement strand
GATAATGCTGTTTTGAAGAAGGACAATTTGATTTGAATGTTTCTGATGTTGTTGTTGGAGTGTGACTGTTGTTTAAGTATTTCTATGAATGCTTTTATAAAAAATAAAAAGTTTCCTGCATTTTGTTCATAGCACATTAAACAACATACAGCTCAATTACACATGCAACCAATAAGTAAATGCATATCTAAAACCACAATGTGTAGAACATGAAAATCCTTTATTTTGGTGCTAACTGCCGGCAACACATGGAGCCACCGACTTAATTGAGCTTAGAGCATTGTATAGACTGAGCCAATTTTCACTAGAACTGTTCATTTTTTTCTAGAAAAAATCCACAAAGTGATTTGAAAGAAATGCAACGCTTGTGTTTTGAGCATGCATTCTGCTACATTCATATACAGCCAATGTGCAACATGCAAACCACATGCAAGCCACATCATGCTTTTCCTGCCTGAAGCCATCAGATTCTTCCCTTCCTGCCTCGAGTCAACAGACTGAAACTGGACTTTTGATTTGTTAGCAATCTCACACCTCACATCATCATTTATATGAATTTATTGTCACTTAACTTCTCTCTTAAGTCTCTCTCTCTCTGTATCACTTCATTTTTACCAATAGTTAGACAATAGGATAAATACCACAGACAAACAGTAAATAAAAAGCTGGAACCAAGTCCACAGCTTACAGAAACCTTCTATGGATACCTTTTTAGCTCACTTGGTAAAGTGTTATAGCTTGTTTAATTAACATGCACATGACGAAAGTTAAAAAAAAAAAAGTTAAATATATATGGTTATATTCGCCTGCTTCCCAATTCACACGCAGTTACTGACAATAACAAGTAACTGCAATAAAGAGCTCACTGTACAGTACAACTTAAATGTCGTCATATGACCCTGAGAGGGAGGCACCACCTCCTGCCCTGTATGCTCTGTAGGGATTTCTTAACTGAGTCCAACTGCGAGGGAAATAATGAGCACTGTCAGACAAACGGCAGCACAACCTCCTATCAGCATCACCTTCTGCATAAGGAAACAAGCAGGGCAAAGTGTCAGATCATCATTCTGTGGGTACAGTGAGACAACATGTACAAAAGAAAGAAAGAAAGAAAGAAAGAAAGAAAGACTGGATCGTTCCATACAGGGTAGTAATGATGTTCTAGACGGCTTTTGTAGTCGATTTAACATCATGTGATAAATGAAGTGATTCTTCCTCTGAGTGCTATTTATAGACGTTAACCAAAAGGTGGCAGAGGTGTTCC
The DNA here is from genome assembly GCA_028566105.1 of Hypoplectrus providencianus. Lineage (NCBI taxonomy): Eukaryota > Metazoa > Chordata > Actinopteri > Perciformes > Serranidae > Hypoplectrus > Hypoplectrus providencianus. The sequence continues at coordinate 15,640,867 of JAOWBC010001387.1, read as the reverse complement.
ACTGTAACGAGTGAACAGCGCTCTTTATGAACTGTAGAACAGCTGTTCCCAGTGGTTTGTAACCCAATATTGGCCCTACATTTAATGTTGTTGTGGAGAATGTTATTTAACACTATTTAACATTTTCATGAGGATACAAGACATGATGATCCTGGAAATTGTTGATTTTTGGACTTTGGCCGTTTTTCTTCAACAGTCTTCATTACTTCATTTTCGGAGATACACTTATTTGCCTTTTAATGTGTGTTACATGAAAATGAGTGATGCATAACTCATGTATGAAGCTTTAGCCGGCAGCTGGTTAGTTTAGGAAACAGTTGGAAAACCGCTCGCCAACCTGTCAATAAGCAACAAAATCCACGTCTCTGAAACTCTAATTAACACAATATATCATGTTTCATTTGTGCGGAAAAAAACAAGGTTTAGAAATTAAATTTTAGTTTATACAGGGATTTATGAAAGTATTAAAGAGACAGTTCACCTGAAAATCCAAAATTCACATATTTCCTTTTAGCTTAAGTGCTATTTTATAAATCTAGATTGTTTTGGTGTGAGTTGCTGAGCACTGGAGAGAACAGCTGGAGAGATATCAGCTTTTTCTTTAATATAATGGAGCTACATGGAACTCGGCTCCAGAGAAATACATCTTTGATATTGATATTCATAGACATTCACCATGATAACAACATGAACCCCTGGTCTGAAATCACTGCTGCTGATCACGTCAAACACAACACACACGCTTCACAGGCAGAATGCATGCACACACACTGATGACAATTACGGCTACGCACTAAAATACATGCATGCAATGCTTCTGAAGAAATCTATCACTCTCTCCTGTGATGGCATTGCTTGTTTTGCATGCAACTCACCCTCCGGGCTTTACTCTGGTATTTAACCGCCTTCTTAGTGTCTGATACCGCTCGCTCCACATAGTCTACTGAGTGCTCCACATTGTACTCTATGCGGTCTATCATTTCCCCCTAGGAGAGGTCAGTTACAGAGGAGGTGTGGACATGCAGACAGGTAGAAGAAGGAGGGAGTGATGGAGAGGAGGTGAGGGACAGGGGAGGAATAATGGGTGAATGAAAAGGAGAGAGAAGAGGGAGCAGAAAGAAAAAAAAAAGAGGAAACATTTAGTCAGTTGGGAGAAAGTGTGCATCTTGCATCTCACCCGTTTGCCAAGCTTTTTGAATTTTTTGCATTTTGGGATGATATCCTTTGCCTGCTCCACATATTCATGGGCGTTCAGCACGCTTCGCTCAATGTTGTTCACCAGCTCACCCTGAAAAGAAAAAACAGAGACGCAGTCAGTGTAGCGGCAGCGAGGCAGAACTGGAATTCAGATGTGTTTTAAGTAATAATTACAATGATCACTAGTTTCACATATAAGCACTTTAAAACAAGTTTGACTGCTTTATTTTGAAGACTTTGAGACTTGCTCTCTTCCTCTCTTCATGCAAATCTGTATTCTTACTAACACTTTAATTTCTGGAAGCAGCCACTGTCAGTAACCCTGTTTAAATCAGCATTCATTAACTGAGAAAACCCATTATTGCACATTTATCATTATCTCTGGATTATTTAAAAAGCAAATAAAGAATCAAACCCTTTGCATTTAATGAACTTTAAGGTAAACAGTGTATTCAGGTATTCATGCATTCATCAGAGCAATAATTAAAATCACATGTAAATTACCTCTCTGTGTTAGAAGGTGAGCGCTGTTCTCTTTTCTCTAGAGCTCAGAGTCATTGTGGTGAAAAAAGAAGGAAGAGAGAGAGAGCAAAGCTGAGAAAGGCAAAATTAAAAAACAGACTCAAGTATACAATTAAGAAGATGTAGCACTGTATTAATAAAGGGAGCGTTAGTTATTTGAATTATTTATATGTAGAGCATTCATTTGTGGCAAAAGAATGAGAGTAGTTTTCCCACAAACACATCATTCTACTGAATTACACTGAAACTTGCCTACATTGTGCAATAATTCATATGACTGACATGCAACAATTCCTTCATATGCATCATTCAGTGTATTTTCTTCCATGTGCTTATACTTCCTTTTGCATAATTCAGACTGAGTTTTCTAATAGTTAATCTCTGTGGGGGTTCAGCCCACACATTCATGCAATCACATATACGGGCAAAAAGCCTTCAGATTTACCTGAAGCACAACACTTGACTGAGAAGAGCAAAGGCAGCTCCTACACTTGAGGATTGTGCATGTATGTGGCTTCAAGTCTTATTATACAGTGAGAGAACCACAGTACACGAGTCGTCACGGCTCACAGCCTAATGCAAACATTTCTGCTATCAAACAGAAGTCGCAAATTCTCAGCAATTCTCATCTTACCAGGCCAAAGCTCGATTTTTTTTTAAATTATAAAGCAGCACACTAATTCAGCACCGTTTAATTCCCAATTTGAAAGTCCCGATTTTCCTTCCAGCTCATGAACACATCATGATAATTACATATTAAAAAATCATAAAAATGGCTGAAATCCCAAATACACATTATGAACAAATTCCAATCAACTGATCCATTTGCCAATAATTATCTGTGCCCCAAATTCTGCCTGAATCTGCGGAGATATTTTGCAAACAGATGGAGCTGAAACATATTCTGTTTCCAGCTCTGTACTAATACACTCCACAACTTGTATGTAAATTAAAAGACTGCCAGTTGCCGCCTGTCAAAAGTGGAGTTATTTTCCTGACAGGGAGAAGCAGCAGCTGCTGGTTAATGACTTTACCAGTGTGGAAACAGTGAGCTGCTGAACTTTTGTAGAAGCCAGGAGCCATTTTTAACTGACAGGAGCAAATTAAAAATCTACACACTTCGTGAATGTATTTGCATCTTTGTTTTTCACATGCATCCCTCAGCTGTAGATACTGAGAGAGGATCAGTGTTTTCACCTGGCTCTCCACCAGCATGGCCATGTCCATGAACATGTCGTGAAGCTCTCTGATGCTGTTTTCCAGCTTGATGATCTCATTGTGCCGCGTCTCGATCTCGTTCATAGCTTGCTCGGTGATGTTGTCCATAATGATCTAGGATAGTTTAAGAGAAGGCGAGAGTGAGGTTCACTCCCCTCCTGTTTCACGACAAAAAACTATTTGTGTGCATTCTTGTTGGCGTGCTTACCCCCGAGGTAAAGATAGCCGGGTTGTCGCTCTCCAACATGCTCTCCAGCTCCTCATTTGTTGTGTTTCTTCCAGCTTAAGGGGCAAACACACACCAAAAACATCAATAACAGCAGTCATCTTTGTAGGTGTTGAAGAGATTTACCATGTGTGGATATTACAGTAAATTTAAGCCCAGAATCTAAAGAGCGTAGGTGCAATGCTATCGGATTAAAATGTTCTCCAAGCTACAGTGGATGAAGACCACAATTATGAAAGACAAATAAAAGTCCCTGCATGAGAATAGCGAGCACCCCCACCATTCCTCCTTCATGTCTGTCTGAGGATTAATTAAAACAGGAGCTTTGTGCTTCTCTTTTCCACATGCTCATTCCACCTCTTTCCATCTGTCTCGCCTGTATATTCTGTATTTAAAATCTTTATCTTGCGTCTCTCTGAACAGCAGTGCAGTGGATGAGATGTGAAAAATCCAAAGAACCATAATTATATAAGGATGTGGATTGGTAAGTATGCAACCAGGCATCTCGAATTTTTAGTTAAATTCAACTAAAATTCCTAACCCCACCCTCTAACTAACACAAAAAACATTTAGGGTGTAGCATGACTGACTTAAACTTCTCCTGAGGTTCACGTTTACTGTCCGTCGCCTCCTCTGTTGATCTTTTTGTTATGTTGGACTTTGAAGCTATAAAGGAATCAACTGAAACTCATCATTACCGTTTGCATTCGAGCATTTGTCCTACATGACCTCTTTCATCCTGAGCATGACACGAGGGTCATTAACCTCTGTGACTGTTGGAAGAAAGATCAATATGTGCTTTCGCTTTAAACACATCCCATCTCTGTCTCTCCAGTGTTTAAGACCTACCATATAAATATGATTTCCTTGCCTGGTCTCATGTCAATACAGGTTGTTTGTACTGGCAGCAGAATGTGACTCATATTTGCATTTTAGACTGTCTCTGCACCCATCTTGCTGACGCGGTAGTAATGATTGACAGCAATAGGGAGTTTAAGTCGCAGGCGTAAAACTCGGGCAGGAAGGAGAGGGACTGGATGGGACACACAGTGTACTTTCAGGGCTCATGTCCTATTTGAAAACAAAATTGAGGGATCTTTAACATACCCTCTATAGCTTACATTTTGTAAATCGTGTTTTTTTTTTTTAACATCACTTATGTTTTACTATTGGCAGTCAAGTCACCCTAGTAACTATTTTCCTTCCATCATTACAGTAAATGTATTTGCTTTTATACTGTCTTTTATTAATGACATTTTTTCACTGCAAACCTAGATCAGTGATTTTGTATATAAATTACTGAAACCGCAGGCTGCTTTTGGTATCGCCTGGTCTATTCTTTCATTTCGATGATCTCAATGAGGGTCTTTGGCCCAAATGTTTCTGCTGTGTGTTTTTTTTTTTTTTTAATGATTATGCATGTTAAGTGTGCCATCTTTACAGCAGACATTTTTGCTTGTCAATATCGGGACATCACCTTCAAAAGTTTGCCTTCAGACTCCACCAACAAACTTTCTATCTCTCCATCTCGTGACCCTTGCTGTGCGACAGCTCATCTCACTACCGGTTCCTGCTGATGTGTTAGCTCATCCATGTTTATTTCCCCTGGGAGAGTTGACCTACTTCATAAACATTCCCATACACCTCTTTGCTACACCTACAGTAATATTCTTGGGCATGATCGCTGACTTTGCCTGCTGAGCTGCTTCTCCTGGGCCTCATTTCTGTCTGACTGACACTGTAAGTCACAGTGTGAGTCCGATCGTCCCTCTGACCATTAAATCTTCTGCGGGGTTAGATACAGTATATACAATCAGTGACTGTCTCTTCTAAAGGAAAACACCCAACAAAGCTTTATCTGCTGTACAGAAATGAACAACATCAAAATATGACTTTAAGCTTCAACATGTCAGAGCAGGAGTTTGAGATATGCACAAAAGTGATTGCTGTTGGTGAAAATACAACACTATTCAAGCTATTGTTTAGGAGAAAGCATGTCTGTATGAGTCTGTATGTCTTTGTTTCAGCCAAGGACAGAAAGATAATAAGAATAATAATGTGAATTGTTAGTTTCGCACCAAGTTTCCACCACTTATGTATAAAGTACAGTCAAGAAATGTATTTTTTTCTTATTTTTACCATAATTATCATGGGATTTTAAATTTCTATCCTATCTTCCATTATATCACTCTATTCCTGGCTTAAAACTGACTTTTTGTCTACTTGATTTTTTTATTGAAAGCCATGTTGAGCTGCATCTTTTGCATTAAATGTTTCATGCAAATTAATTGTATTATTATTACTTAACAACCCTGATTCCTAAAATGTTGGGAAGATGTACAAAAAACATAAAACAAAACAGAATTAATTGCTTTGCAACTTACATCCAGTTGAATACAAAGAAAAGATATTAAGTGTTCAAACAGGGAAACTTTGTTTTTTTTATCATTCAAAAATCGATACCACACCAGCCACAACACAACAAAATGGACTGCAACAGCTACCTTTGTCACACCTCGCTATGTTTTTTCTCTCTGGACCTCCAGCAGCTGAGGCTCCTGGGAGATTTTGGTGGCAACTACAAAACCTCAATTCACAACCTAATCAGAGTGTGTGTGAGTATGTGTGTGTATTGTGTTTATATGTGTGACTGTATGAAGGCCTCGGGGCAGAGCAGGTAGGTTGATGGTGAATGATGATGCTTCAGAGTCGGAGCCGATGATTGCGTTCATGGACAGAATACTGATGAAGCTGCTCTGTGACGTGTCCGTGTGCGTTTCAGGGCGCACTTCTGTTCATTTATCTTTACATAAATGGGGCCTATCGTGTCTAATCCAAACTTCATATCCATATCAAAGCAATGACTTTCATTTAGTTGTGGTTAAGTGCTCCCGCTGTTTCATTACCCTGCTTGAGAATCAGCTCATGTTCAACAATGACATTTTGCAGTTTGACAAATGAAAGGACACAATGAGGAGCGAGAGACCACGTTCCCCACACGGCTGTGATCAATTCCCTATTCTCCAGGCCTCTCTGATAATAAATAATCTCCCTATCATTAAGGCTAAAACTACGGCATTAAAGAGGGTCACAGCTAGAGTTGAAGGACGGAGAGGAGTGACAATGAGTCATGGATAATTGTGAAGAAGAAGAAAAAGCTACGGCACTCTGGTGCTACCCTACCCTATTTATCTCACTTCCTACACACACACACACACACTCCTCATTGCCTTTTTTTTAAAGCCCTGACAGGCTCAGAGGGAGGCTCTTTTTTGTTACCATGGAGACCCAAACCCTGAGAAGCCCAATATGAAGCCAAGAAGTCTCGCTTCTCCCGTAGCATTTATGGGCTATTAAATCATTCATACTTTGTTGCTACCAGAAGCAGTGTTACTTCATTTCCATTGTTATGTAACACAAACGAACCCCCCTTGACAGAATGAAAAGAGAAACCACACAAATGTTCATGCGTGCCGAGCGAAACAGGCGAGTGATGTCACCTGATGAGGAACGAGAAGAGCGCGCTTAGCTTCTCTGCACAAACACACACAGGTCAATGTGTTTGCCATACCGGAGGAATGTGTTGGCGTACATCTGTTTTATTTCCCAGGCATTGTGAGTGCGTCTCTCCCAGCTAAAGGAGCGTCCGCGGGGAAATACACCATAACAATCAAATGTCAGAGAGACCCTGCGATGCCTGTGACCAGCACCCCATCTAGCTGCTGGGCCTGCCTGTCATCCTATGGAGGAAATTATGTGTGATATTCACAGTTCATAACAAACAAAGGAACTATGGATTTCTGGAAAGTATTCTTTGCTATCTTACAAAAGTAGGTGCCCAGCAGTTGACCTATGCACCTCACGTTTCCCAGGTGGTAAAAGATGTGGCATGTGTATTTGGCCACACTGTTGTTAAGCTTTTGAAAGCTTCACATTTAAGGAAATATGCATATCTGCTTCTTAGCAGATAGTTAGATAAGAAGGTTGGCACCAGCTTAAAATCTGTCAGTAGAATCTGAAGCTGTGGCAGAGAAATATTTACCTCCACATGAAAACCAAAAGCAAAGAGAAACAGCTTATTTAACTCCCACAATGCTCATCCAGCACCTCTTCAGCTCACTAATTAACATGCTGGCTGTTGTTTGTGTGACCTGGTGATCCATGTGGTTCAGGGAGGGGTTTTGTGCCGGGATATTTCTTGGAGTCTCTGTTGGTTGCCCACATAACCACAACAGACCAGCAAGATACAACATGTTCATTACTGTTAGATAGAGTTGGTCTTGTTGTTTCCACTCTTCATGGTAAACTTCCTGTCTCCTGGCTCCAGCAAAAAAACCACAAACAGCAGCATTGGCATCATTCAAACTCTCAGCACAGGTTTCCCCTCTGTAGCTCATCATTGTTTTCATTATGAAAACAGTTTTTTGAGTTTCAAAGAAACTCAGCTTATTAATGAGATCAAGAAGAGGTACCCAAATTGTTGAATAAAAAAAATAAAAATAGATGCATTTACCAATAACATTGCCATGATAAATTACTTCTGCTGCTAGAGGCAGGTGGGTTTTAAGTATTGAAGTATATACTTCAATATATACATATTTTCTCTGTTCAGTATTCAATTGAACATATGTGGCAAAACCCTTTTACATCTAGTTTTATTTGCCTTGCCTTTTGTTTTTTAATGGGGGCAGTATACTGTGCTTACACATATATCCTGTAAACATGCAATTTTCCCAGTTTACAGCGTGTCACAGCTCTGCCTTTCTGTTTCCCTTATCTCTGTATCCAGAGGTGAACAGGAAAGGAGTGAAGCAGTAAAGGAAACATCGATACTCAGGCTGACAGGCCTGACTAGGTCTCCCTCTGTGTGTGACACACTCTTATTGATTCACACACAAACAAGTCAAAGAGGTTGGCACAACAGACACACAGCTCTCTCGCCTTATATCCCTGCAGGAATTAAATCATGTTAGATCAAAATCAGGACAAAAACTGTAACCAGAAGTGAAAGGCTTTAATAGAGATGTGCAATTATATTTTCTTAATTTTCTTTTTACTGCTCATACTCATAATTTCCCTGTCCTTTCTGCTCTCACTCCATCTCTTTACTCTCCCTGTGCGTCTAATCCCTTCCCTGACGACAGGTGATATCAGCTCAGGCCTCCTGTGACTCCACCAGCTGACAAATCAAATCCAAATGAATCTAGAGGAGCTCAGGGGAAAAGTGAGTCAGGTCTGTGTGTGTGTTTTTATTCCACAAGGATGTGTCCCTTGATTAACCCCAGAAAGTAGTGTGTGTTGTTCTTTTGACTGGACCACAGGCTCACACTCACGGACCTGCTGCTGCATGTGTCCGACAGATGGCCAGAGGAAATTACGCCTGTGCCAAGTGCCCTGCAACATAATTGCTCCTCTGCTATTAGCACTAAATGACTCATAGTGTTCTTCTCTGCAAGCACGTGTGTGTGTGTGCCTTTGTGTAAAAGGTGACTGTATCTCGGTGACTGTCAGGGGCAGCTGGCCCAGTGCAGCCTGCCAGGATGCCGTGGCAGAGGCCGTGTCGGTCTCTGGTCCCGGAGCCTGGGGCCCCGCAGCTAATACCTGTCAAATCTTATTACACAAACAGTGTGACACGAGTGTGAGGAACTGCAGCAACCTGGCATGTGCACATATATGCGTGTAGGTGTTGGTGATGCATGTCTTTTCGAAAGTGGTGTTAGTGTGAGTGGGGTTGTTTTAGTAGTCTTCAGGAGAATAAAGCGAAATTAAATACTGTGTGGATGATAAATACTGACATTTGACTACAAACAAAACGATTAAAGGACAGTTTGTGTTTGGCATTGATGTTTGGGTGGGAAGATGATTGTTGGATGTGCTCTGTTTCTTGTTATGCGGTCACTGCTGTTCATTGTTTCATTTTATGTGAGCATTTTCAGCAAATATTTTATGCATTCTTTATAACTCCAGTATTTTTTGTGTTCCAGTCTGTGTTTTACCTGCCTGCAACACAAAGTTCCCCCCTGTGATAATAAAGTTGAAGACTTTAAGGTGCGCAGACAGCCCGAGGTAAATTATTTCAACCACCCACGGATGTGAATTAATTCATAGCAGCTAAAAGACTTTTAACCAGTTATGGAACAGTTTCAATGTAATACTGATGCCACAATATGACTTTCATTAGCCAACAAATACATTAGAGAGAAGTTTGGCTATTTATAGTTATTCTTTATGCCTGAAATTAGGACTAATTTCTTAACTGAATGATGCTCCGTTGAGGATTTTGTATGGAGAATATCAGTTTCAAGAAATGCCCTAATTTTTAGTCTCTAAATTGAAATCTAACCAAAAATAACACAGGATGAAGGCCGACTAAATATGATAAAAAACCATAAATTTTCAGAAAATTGCACATTACGCCTTGTTTCTAATTCAAAATCAGTGTTACCCAACACATTAACCAAACACTATAACGTTGAAGTGCTGCAGATGTGTTACTGTAATTTAACCAGTGTTAACATGTGTGCAGTCAGGAAGAAGGGTGGTGGTGGTGGTGGTGTAAAGTTTAGTGCCCCAGCTCCACTCACTGATCTCCAGCTGTCTCTGAATGCGTCCCTTGCAGCGCTCCCTGTAGTCCGACTGGGTGGTGTTGTATTCTGACATCACCTCGACAAACTTACGGGACAGTGTGGAGTGCTGGAGACAAAAAACAACAACAGCAGACACCAACTTAATAAGTCATTTTAATTGTAAATGAACAGGAGGTGAGCAGGTGAAAACAAACACTGTCAGTCAGTGGAGCTGTGTGCACAATCCTCAATGCATGCTAATTCAAGGAAAGTTTGGAGTGTGTTCTGTGGTCACTTTGAAAAAGTGACAAAACTGAGTAAACTCAATGTAGTCAGTAACAATATTAAAAAGGTGCATTTCTGAATGTGTTGATGGATAAAGCTGGGTCTTGATGCTCTGCTAACGTGATTGTAGAAGCTGTAGTTGATAATGAAAAACAAAAGCTTTTTACAAAAACCTATTTTTGCTACAAAAAAAATTACAACAGGGGTCACAAATACAAGTTGCAAAAGAGCTCTGGGACCTTCAACCTCAATACAGAATGAGACTTTTTTCACATTTCATTTATTACCTCGGAAATAATTCTCGTGGCAACATTATGGTTTCAGGCAGTAGTCTTCTCCATTGCAATGTGATAATAATGTGTAAATAACTGGCCCATTTCTTAGAATTTATTTGATAAAAAAAAAAAGCTTAGGATTGGGGTCATGGCTACATTTGATTGACAGGTCGCTAACATGATGACCAAACGGCCTGTCCACAAACCAATGGGTGATGCCACGGTGGCTACGGCCGTTATCCATAGCATCATTGTATGTACTGATTCATGTGATAATATCACATCACAAATTTAGAGAACTTTCACAGTAAATCTTGGTAAATTACAATTAAAGTTGCAGGCTGCATCATTCAGTCTGACCAATTTCTGTACCTGTGTCTTGCGTATCCTCAGGTCAGCTGACGACCTGTTCTGACCTTCCTCTTGCTCGATGGTTTGCTGGATACCTGCAAAATACACAAAAATTTACATGTAATTACAGCGGGTTGCTAGTCTTGAAAACTAACAGACAAAAAAACACTATACTGATGGATTCCTAGCAGCCGTGGGGGCTAAAAGTGTTAATCTGAGGGTGGCACACTTGCATAAGAGAAAAAGTGATGAGGTTAATAAAAATTAAAGAACTAATACCACACTGTGAAATTACTCAACTACATAAAAGTCTTGCACTCAAACTGTTCTAATCTAAATTGTAAAGATATCAGCAAGAAGATGTACTTCAAGTATCAAAAGTAAAACTATTTGTTATGCCGGACAGCCCCACTCATATCGTTATTTATATGCTAATTTATTTTTTGGACGACTTAATATACTGTTATGTTGTTTGATTTGTAAAGATATGCAATCAATTGAAAAATAACTGAAGCTGTGAGCTAAATGTAGTGGAGCAAAAGTACAATATCTGCATCCAAATGTATTGGAGTAGAAGTATGAAGCCACTGAATATAAATGTACACAAACAACATATTGCATCAACAAGCCTTGGGCTTTAGATATAATTATTTAATTTGCACTTTCTATTTCTACTGCTCAAGGTCTATTTATTTACACATTACATTTATCTTCTGTCCTTCAAGGCATGAACTTAAAGAATCCATTAGATTGGGAATCATTGCAAGGCAAAGATACAGCGCACGATGTCAGTCCTTCCTGAGGATATATCACAGGGGGCAGTTACTGACCATCCCAGCACACAAACACACACACACACACAGTTACACAAAGGTATCCTGTGGCAACAACTGATGTGAACCGGAGTGACACCGTTTGATGCCTGCGCTGCAGAGCCTGTTCTGCCTGATAGCTCTTGTGTGTATCAGTATACATAAATGTGCACACGTCACTGTGTGTGTATCTGCAGGCACACAGTGCGAGAGATAGGGGCGATTATCTTCCCGCCCTGCTCACTGAAGTGGTGCTCCACTTTCCTGAAAGATACTGTACATAGATCTTTTATCTCTGGCCCCAATTCTCCGACACCTGAGTCGAGGCAAAGGAGAGTGTTTTATGTAGCAGAAAAAGTGTTATGGGTTGGACAAAACACCGACCTTTGGCATGTGCATATGTGAGAAAATTTCCATTTATGATAGAAGAAAAAGGAGAAAGAAGAGGATGAGAAATCTGCCAGCAGGGGAGATTCACTGTAAAGTGTAAAAGATGTGTAAAAGTAGTGATGTGGTGGGAGGGTGGCAGACAAATCAGAGAATAAGAAGATTAGAGGCTCACACACACACTTACAAACATTATTTTGAATGTTGACACACAGGGATGAATGCCAGGTGATCCGGGATCAGCTACTCTCCATTGTGGCTGCATACAGTGTGTTACCATGGGTCAGTCTGTGTGCACAGGTGTGAATGTGTGTTCTCGTGCATATGAATCATCATAGCTACCATCTCTGTGACGAGTGACACTAATCACTCTGCCCACTGCACTAAAGAGTCTACGAGTAGAAACTCAATCCGCCTGTTGGATGCCAAATGCTACACAGTTCTCCCAGTTGTCCCTTTCAGCTCTCACTTCTCTTCTTCACTGTGTCCAGTCAAATAAAAGGCACAGCTGCATACATTTACTTTGACAAATAATAATACCTTAATATAATAGGATGTAATGATCCCTTAGTGAAAGTTAACTGTATATAGTGTTAATAAGTCCCACTTTCATGATCTGCAACACCATAGTAATGTATATATCAATAATTAGGGTGACAGAATCAATGAAAATGTAATCGAATATATAATTGAGTGCAATATCTGTTGAAGGAAAAATATGTGTCGAAAATACCTTCTAAATTAAGTATCATGTGGCTGCAGAGATGTTTACAAGTCATACTGAACAAAAAAAGATTTGTTAGGTAGATAGATCTTTATCAATATAAAAAAAAACATATGATAT